>CAUJNA010000109.1:0-115000 GCA_963377175.1 Effrenium voratum
AGAAATTAATTTATAACTTTAAATATATGATTAATAATAAAAAGTTAATTTATGAAATGAAGCATGGGAAAATTAAACATTATCAACCTTATAAGAAAAACAACTAAAATAACTAATGTTATGAAACAAACTGACAAAATATTAAATAGTTATAATCCTAATTCTAATTTAACTGATGCACAAGGATTGAGTAGAGCCTATGGAAATGGTAAAGGTTTTTATATTGATGGTGATAAAATGTATGTAAGCGGAACATTTGGAAAAGGAACTTTTTGGAGGTGCTATTAATGACATTCTGGCAGATGTAGGACTTCCCTTTAAAATGACTAAATATTCACAACGATATAAAGACACATCAACAGCATTGGATGAAAACAATGAAGTTAAACATCTTATAACACATAGTCTCGGTTCAAGTGTAGGGGCACAGATAACAAAAGATTACCCTGAAAGAGAATTAACTTTAACCACTTATGGAGCGCCGTTTATATCACGAAGGTCTAAAATTACCGATGATTACATTAATTTTAGAAGTATCTTAGACCCTGTCAGTATTGCTGACCGTGGTGCTATAACTGTGTATACTGGTTCATTAAATCCATATACTAACCATGATTACATAACTGGATACGGAGACCAAGGCAAAGATGTTTCAAGAAGTGTTGACCCGGTAACGGAGATAATATAGTTAAATAAGTGCTTAAATATATAACTATATAATATTATATATGAATAATCAGTTAAATGAAAACTTGACAGAAATTGAAACAACACATACACCATTAACAATTGAACAAAGATTAATGGATTTATATAGAGATAATAAACGAACATATGTAAAATGCCAATGTGGATGTTATATATTTAGAGGTTTTGAATATTCCAACTGTTATAATTTTATCTTGTTTAAAGCAAAAATCGCAAATAATAAGTTCTTGTTATTAAATGACAACAACAGATGTAATCACACTCAATCAGACATTGACAATATAGTAAAAAGAAAAAACATAAATTTATTATCATAATAATATTAATGATACAACATAAGAAATATGACAATGAAACAACGGATGATATGATTAAGAATGAAGATAAAAAGTATAAGAAAAGTACATATGAAGAAATTAGAGAATTAGTAATGGAGAAAGAAAAAGGGAATAATCCAGTTGAAGATAAGATTAAGAAAAAGAAAATGAAAATATTTAAAAATAATAACTCTAATCAAAAGGATTACACTAAATTATTCAATTTAGTTTAGTTTAAATTATTTCTAAATTAAATTATATATAGCAATGGAAACTTTTAGTGCTGAAGATATTCTAATTGACAACCTCTCATTCAAGTTAAATAAAGGTGCAAGTTATATCAACGACCGTCGTTCAGTCTCGTTTTTCCCTTCTGGAAGTAATATCTACACCCCTTCATCTGGTCAGCGTGTGTTGAAAATAGCGTTAAATGCTGAAGATAATAGTTGGTTAGACCCTCAGAGTGTAATGGATTATTTCACTGTTGAAAACACTGACTCGTCAGACAATAGACGCTTACGTCCTCTGTCTCCTGCTTATTCCTTTTTTAGAAGAGCAAGACTAATTGCTGGTAATCAACTTGTTGAAGACATTGATTATTACAACCGAAATCATCACATGATGAGTTGCATGATGTCAAATGGAGCAAGAGACAATGAAGACGCCCAGAGTTTTGGTTATAGATATGATGATGATTTAAACACACGTCGTGCAGTTCCTGCATCGGGTCATATTGGTCCTACATATGACGCTTACACAATTCCAGGCTTTAACAGAAAAATGGTTGTAGGATTTAAACCGATGCTTGGTTTATTCAATCAATTTAAGTATATTCCGTTAAAAGCGTGTCCTCTTGTTTTAGAACTTGAATTAGTTTCAAATTTTACCGATTGTGTTGTTACAATTGGTGGAGCAAGGTTTCCAGCAAGTGGCAACGCAGACTCAAGCATTCATACAAATGAGCAGTTCTCAATTAGTAACGCATTCCTTCAAACTGATTTGGTAAGCTTGGACAACGACCTTCATAATAAATATGTTGCACACCTACTTGATGGGAAAGAATTACCTATTACTTATAATACCTACATTTGTCAATCTAATCAAGTTCCCGATGGTTCGTCGTCAATTAACACAACTGTTGTTCGTTCAGTGTCTAAACTCGCTACCGCGTTCATCTCTTTCAGTAAAAGCGGAGTAGGTGATATTCACGTTATGAAAGAATACAACAACTTCTATCATCCTATGTATTATTTGAACTACCAAGAAAGCGGATACTACAATCACGACCTTGATTTAGAATTTCAACTTCAATTAGGGTCAAAACTATATCCAGAGTATCCATGCCGTTCATTAACACAAGCATTCTATTATTTACGAAAAGCATTAAATTTACCATTGTTCCATCAACACCATTTATCGATTGAATATTCTGCTTATCGTGTTGATAAGTTTATCTTTGCTATGGATTTCGAAAAGGTTCCCGATAGTTCATATACTGGAATTAACACGAAAGCTGGGCAACAGCTTTTAATTCGTGTGAAACCTGTTGGAAATATGGTAACAGCAAATATGCCAGACACAATATATATAACGTTAGTGAGTGAACAAATATTATCCATACGCGATGCCGGAGTTCAGATACTTGATTAAAAATAAGTAAAAATGATAATATTAAAAATAAATAAATATTATCATTTTCTACTATTAATATATAATGCCTTCAATAAATTTAACAAACTTTGAGAATGTTGTAGCGCACACAATTAGCGAAATCAATTCTACAAGCGGGGTAACAAACATTAGAAACATATATGCTAATCAATCAGATATAATTGATTTACTCAACAATAAAGCAGACCAAGTAGATACTTACACAAAAGCACAGATTGACGCTAATTTATATGATATAAATCAATCATACAATAAGACGGAAGTTAATGTATTATCAAATAATATTAGTTCAAATACATTTTTAATAGGTAATCTGACAATAACTTCAAATACAAATTTTAATAATATTTCATCAAATACAAATTTAATAAATAATTTAAATTCTACTATAACATCTAATTTTAATAATATTTCTTCAAATACTAATTTAATTAATTCAAATATTAATAATATTTCATCTAATACTCATTTAATAGATAGTTTGAATTCTACTATAACATCTAATTTTAATAATATTTCTTCTAATACAAATTTAATAAATAATTTAAATTCTACTATGACAACTAATTTTAATAATATTTCTTCAAATACTAATTTAATAACAGGATTAAATAGTACAGTAAATTCTCATATTTCAGCCATATCAGATTTACAGAATGGAGGTTCACTTAATGAAGCAGATTATTATAATAAAATAACGACTAATAATTTATTATCAGAAAAATTAGATACATCAGTGTGAAAAAATACATTAATACATAATATAACAACTAACTCAACTTTCAAAATAGCAGAATTTGGAAATTATAATTATTATCATGAATTATACAATAATTATATTGATACTTATGTTTATGGAAGTTTAACAGGCGCGACAATGTTTTTAAATCAAAGAGGTTTTGGAGATGTAGAAATTAATAATTCTTCAACTTTTCAAAATGATAAAATATTATTAAATCATAATACTACAATATTATCTAATTTACAAGTATCTGGTTTATTTTCGTGTTCGTCTATTTTAGATATAGCAGGCTCTGATGCTAGATATGTTTTACAGTCAGATAATTTAGCAGGATTAATAAGTGGTAATACAAATACGATAAATACAATAATTACAAATGATAGCGCACAGGATGTATCAATAAGTCAAAAATTAGACAAAGTTAATACAACTGCACAAACAGTAAACTCTCCATTAATACTTAGTTTAACAGATAATACTAATGCAATATTTAGAATCCAGGACGCAGTTAGTAACCAACGACTGGAATTCAAAAGAGGTTGTCAGTTGGACTCTTATCAAGGACTAACAGGTGCTACTCCTTATAGATTATGGTTAGGATGGAATACAGGAGATGTTATTATTGGAAGACCTAATAATGCTTCAAGAATTACGATTAACGGCAATGTTCATACTTCATACAATTTTGCTCAAGCACACGGAACATCATATTTCGAAGGAGGTGTGTATATGAAAGGAAATTTATTTACAAATAATGATTTTTCAACAGATATTAAAACAAAAATAGATAATATCAATACTTCAATAAATGGATTAGAACCATATTTAGAAACATATACACCAGATGCAACACAAGGTTTTTATATACATCATCCTAATTTTGTTGCTGTTAGCGTTGGTGATATTACTAATGCTTCTAACCAATATATGATGTGCGATGAATTAGTTAATAAAACAATTTTTAGTAAACCTGTTGATGTGTTAGGTAATATTTATACAAATGCTGCTGTTAATTGTGATAATGTTAATATTGATACTGATGGTAAATTAACAATTGATACAAATTGTGAATTATATAGATATGTTAGTGCTTTTTCATCTTTTGATATGAGGAATACTGATGTTAATTCTTCAATTAGATTTATTATTGGAGACAGTTCCGTTCAGTCCAACATAGTTGGGACAGTTAATATTACTAGCGGATGGACTTTTAATACTTCAACCGTTGATGTAATGGGTAATTTATTTGCTGATGATGTTTATATTAAAACTAATGGAGCATTAAGAAGCAATCATTTAGCACCTAACGGAGGAACATTAATAACCGTTGATACTAACTTAGCAGTTCAAAATGCATATTTAGCAACTAATACAATACAATCATTTGATTTAACAACAGTTTCATTTTTAAATGATATTTCCATGACTACTGGCACAGACATAAAGCTTGGTACGAGTGAAATATCAACTTATTATGATGGAACTAATTTATCGACATTTGATGTAATATTCAGAACGTCCAATACAGCTTTTAGAATTGCTGATAGCTCAAGTACTCCGTCAGTTTTATTGTCTATTGATAAGACATTTGGAACAACAGTAAATACTGGAAGTTTTACAAATAATGCCTCATCAACTTTTAATGAAAATGTAACAGTTGCAGGAACGAAGAAATTGCTATGTAATACACTTGAACCATCAACAGGAACTAACATAGATTTAACAGCAACGACAGTAACCATTAATGGAACGTTTGTTGATTCATCTGATTCGCGGTTGAAATATGACATAGACAATGTCAAATCTAACTGTATTAATATTATTAAGAAATTTAAGCCAAAGAAGTTTAAGAGACACGATAGAAATGACGGGGGTAAAACTCATATAGGATATATCGCAGATGAAGTATTAAAAGCAATTCCTAAAGAGATTGAAAATATTGTATGTAAAGATAAAGAGTATTTAGGATTGAATTATTTAGTTTTACCTGTGTTGGTTCATAAAGCAGTATTAGAATTAAATGATAAAATAGATAAACTTGAAAAAGAATTTAAGGAATTGAAAAAAGAAAAATCTAAATAATAATATATAATGGGTATTGGTCAAAGCAAAAACGAAGAAAATAACAGTATGGAAGACATCAAAAATTTAAGAGTAGATGAAAAAACGATAGCGGATACTTTAATAATAAAATCTATTCAAGAATGTGTAGCGAGAATAGAAAAGTTAGAAAATCAAAAATCGGACAAACTATTATATAAATTACCTGCGTTGAATTTATGCAACGATTCATTGATTTAAATTAATAATATTAATATGATTCATTAACATTATTAATTAAACAAATATGAATAAAATTTACTAATAAAACTTTGTCTTTCTTAATTGATGACTTTAATAGTTATTTTTTTCACTTGTAATGAAATAAAATTAGCCATATTGTCCCTATACACTAAATTAGTTTCATAAAGGTCTTTATTAAGAAAATAATAAATATCAAATAAATTATTTGATGTTAAAGTACGATTACGAACATGATTCAAGCAAGTAAATGAGATAGATGTAACAAATATATCATATTCAATTAATAATTTTAATGGTTTATGTTTTTGATGTAATTTATCTAACTCACTTAAGTTAAAAATATATGATATGCCGTTATTGATGATATTTTTCATATTGATATTATCAATTTCAAAATATTGTGAATTCTTTAATTTGTAAGACTTATACACTGGTTTAAATTTATTAATATAATTTTTAATAATATTATTATTTTTTATTTTTAATAATCTAACATCACCTAAATTATAAGATAATACAAGGTTTTTAATTTCTATTGGTAAATCATAAAATATCATAATATATTAGAATATTTATTTTATTTTAAATGCTTTTTCAAATCTAACATATTTAGTTATTTTTTAATCATCTGGCACTCTTGTTGAACCACCATCACTATAATTATCACTATCACTATCAGTATCATTTTCTATACGAATATGTTCTTCTAATTCTTTCCTCATTCTTTCTTCTTCCTTAAAAGTAATATGACAATCACTTTCAATATGGTTAGTAGCACCCTTCATTAAAAAAGTTTCACCACATTCACACTCTCCTAATTGTTGTAGTCTTTGCTTTCGGGTGGGGGGGGGGTGAGTGGGGGGGGGGGGGGGGGGGGGGGTAGGGAGGGGGGGGGGGGGGGGGGCGGGGGGGGGGGGGGGGGGGGGGGGGGGGGTGGGGGGGGGGGGGGGGGGGGGGGGGGGGGGGGGGGGGGGGGGCGGGGGGGGGGGGGGGGGGGGGGGGGGGGTGGGGGGGGGGGGGGGGGGGGGGGGGGGGGGGGGGGGGGGGGGGGGGGGGGGGGGGGGGGGGGGGGGGGGGGGGGGGGGGGGGGAGAGTTTCTGTTTTGGTATATCGCTGCCGAAAAACCTTACTGGTTCTTCATATATTCTTTCTTGAAACATTTTTAACATTCTATAATATATAATAGATTTATTTTATTTTAAAAGCTTTCTCAAATCTAACATAGAACATATTATTAACATCTTTGGAATTCATATTAACATAAAAGAAGGAGTATGGCTTATCATCTACCGCTTTATGATACATATTTAGCAGTTGCTCTTTATCAACAATGGCAGAGTTTTCCTCAATGAATGACATTAACTCTGATACATTCTTTAACTTGAATATATACAACGAACTTGAATTCAACCTAATGATTGGTGCTAGGACACGATATTTTTGAACGCTTAAACAAAAACTAATGGCGTCGTGCCTGCCTCTCGTTGCCAGTCCATGAAGTAACTTACTATATCTAACAAATTTAGGGTCGTCTGCAAAATCATCAACAATGATTAAAATTGAATGTAGTTTCTTCATCTTCTGTTCTTTCATATAATGAATTATCTTTCTTTGTGTGTTAATTATTTCTTCCAGTTCTTCAGGTTGGTAGGTGTCATAATATAACTTTTCTTTTTCATCATCAACATTCATATTATCTTTTTGATATTTCTTGACTTCAACGAAGGTAGGGTCATTATGAACCGACGGGCTAAAAATGAATATACGGGCGAAGCAGTCCCTATAAACATTTAGGATAAGGTTTTGTATTAAAACTGTTTTGCCACCCGTTGATGAAGCAACAACAATTGAGCGAAAAGGTAGTTTTGGTACATGTTCATATTTAGATTGTTTGAAATCGTAATCAGTTATATTTATTGGTTTATTATTGGAACATCAGACATAATAAAATAATATTAAAGTTATTTAGAAAATATTTTATATTTATTATTTATATGGTCATTAACCATTGCAGTTGTGGTAAAACTTATGATGACAAATATTTATTTAAACATCTAAATTCAAAACATCATCAGAAAGTTGTGGAATATAGATGGAATAAAGACGATACAATGAAAAAACTTTATAAGAAAAGAAAGGCAGAAATGAAAAAATAATTTATCTTATTATTTTATATGAATAGAAGTTATTCAGATTATATTGATATAATAGATAAAGTAGAAAATATAGAACAAGTAATAATAACCGATAATAAAATTAAGAAATGTTGTTATTATTCATTAGAATTAATTAAGCTAGGAATTCAATATATCAAAAATAAAAATGCAAATATTAATTTAAATGCCAAGAAAGAAAAACAAAAAGAATAAGACAGGTTTAAGTGTTTCTTCAACTGATGAAGAAAAAGAAGAAATTGTTAAAGAAACATCAGTTATTGAGTTTGCTTGTCCAATGTGTAAGAAGATGTTAGAAATGAAGAATGAATTAGAAATACAAAAGAAAGGAAACTGTAAATGTTCGTGTATTCCGGCAAGTTTCAAAATAAGTAAAAATGATAAGAAAATGAATATTGATAAAACTAAAGACAGTATAAACTTAGAAACAGATGTTCATAATATTGCTATCAAATGGGGAAGACATGCATCACCATCAGATAATGGTGATAAGGAAACTCAGGAAACTGTTAAACAAATAATGAAAAATTAGTATTTAAAGAGTAGATTTCACATAATTGCAACATTTAGTTTTAAAAGTTTAGTTTTATATTTTAGTATATATGGAAGAACATTTAGCGAACATTGACAGTAGTTTAGAGTTGTTGTTTCCAAGATTAGAAAAAGTGTTGGAGCAAAATGAAAAAAATACTGAACATCTTAAAGAGCATGAATATTAAACCTACATATAATAACAATAACAATTATCAAGCAAAAGAAGTAGATAGAGACAGTAGCGAATACAAAAATAAACGAAACATTTATGTTAAAAAACTGAATGAAAAAATCATAAAAGAACCTAACCAATCAAGTCTGGATTACTATCAAGTCAAGTATAAAGAAGACACCAAGAAATACGTTTAATCATTAACTAACAAAATTTCGTGTCTCAAAAGCGGTTTGTTTATTTCTGCTACTTTGTAAGTTTTATTACCCATAATATCATATTCAATTTTATCAATATTGAATATTTTATTAGACCATTTAGAGTTATACTCCTTTCTGTCGGTGTAATTACCCCTTTTCTTTTGGAACACTTTTACCTTGTCGTTCTCCTCTATTTTGGGATACGTTCTTTTGTTTTTTTCTCGTAGTTTAAGATTGACCTTTACATTTATTTCATTGTCGTCCTTGTGTGCTTCAGTCGGTGCCATCCTTGTTGATGAGTGAGATGTGCTGTTATACTGTTTCAATGCTTGCGTTAGGGCATCGGTCCATTTCATGTTGTTAAACCTAACTCTATCGTGAATTTTGTTTTTCATCGTTCTAATAAAACGCTCGGCTACATTTGCGTGGGTCTTCGTAACGATGTGGTTTATTCCTTCACTGTTGAAGAAATCCTGAACTTGATTTTTAGTTGCAAACGCTCCGTCGTCATCAGAATACACGGACATCGGATAACCCATCTTTTTAAAGCTTGCTCTCAACGCCTTCAAAACGTGCTCTCCGTCTCTTTCCTCCATCGGTATTACATCTGCTAATTTACTGAAGATGACAATCACGACTAAAGCATACTGTGGAACGTTCTTGTCTTTTGCTAAAGGTGACATATGCATTATGTCTATTTGATATTCATATCGTGCGAATGGAGCGGTATAGGAATTAGTACCTCTATAATTTTTGATTTGTTTATTTGGTTGTTTCTTTAAGAAAGACTTTACATCGTCTATTGTTATTGTTGGGTCTTCTTCCTTTGCCTTCTTGTGTGTCGCTTGTGTGCTTCCGAAGCCCTCGTCTAAGTCGTAATAGATGTTGCTGATTATTTGGTCTTTTGTTAATCTCGCCATTATATTAAATTGATAGAAAATATTTTTTCAATATAAAGCCCCGCCCCTTAACATAAAATAAAAACTACTTAAAGAAATATTAACTTATTATATTAAGTGAAAATTATGGCTGAAATAAGATTAGATGACTTGAATTTAGAAAATGTCGGAGCGATTGCTGACTTATCAAACTTGGTGCTATCAGACGAAGAAGATGATGATAATGACAGTTATAAAAAGGAATTAGATGAAGAGTTAAACAAAATAAAGGATTTCATCCAAAGACACCCTTTGCCACCAGTTGATGAAAACGAAGAATTCTGGAAAGATGTCATTAGCAGGTTTAGGGATAATAGCAGATTAAACTTGATGGCGATATACTCATTTGTTAGGTTTGACATCATGAAAGAAATGTATGAAAACCTAACAGATGAAGACATCATAAAAGACTGTGGTAAAAAGTTAAACCGAGATGGAAAGTTTAATGCAATGATTATTAACCACTATATCTTATCAGGAGCGATACGGAAACTAAACAAAGAAGACAGTCTAGTAGATGGACAGATGCGAATTATTGAATTCTGGTGGGATGGAATAGGTGAATGGAAAGCGTGAGTGATTTAGTTTAATGATGTTATTCAATTATAATATGATTAAACCTAGTTTTTATAATCTATCAACAAGGTTAAGACATTCAAATTAAACCTGAAACCCAGACCAGCCGACCAGCAACCCCTAGCCAAAACTACTTAAAGAGAAAGCACCTTATATATAAAGAGAAAAATGAGTGAGGGTAAAATGTCAGAGAGTAATTTTATGGTTAAGAATTGTGCTAGCTTACCTATGGAAACATTGTTAAACATCGCTTCTTATATGATTGGCAATGAAGGGTGGCAAAGACTAAAACAGTGTAAAGCATTAAGGGTCTTACAAAGGAAATGGAAACCGTCTATTTACACTGAACGAGTAGGAGAAAGTAGATATTATGCGTTGATTAACAATAAATGTTTGAAAGGTGATAAAGCACTTTCATATGCGTTGAAACCACCAAAAGAATTATTAACAATGATGAAGTATGATGAAGAAATACAGGTTGGAATAGAAGTTAGTTCGAAAATTATGTATCATAATAATATTTGCAGCTGTCGTTCTTATTCATCATCTAAACAGAATAAGATTTCAAGTAGAGCGTCATTACAATACCATATTGAACAAGCAGTTGAAGAAACCAAACAGACTATGAAACGACACGAAATCATTACTATCGAACATGTTACAAGTGAAATTTATAGAAAACAGAAACAATGATTTCATGGTTTAATCATAATATTTAATTATAATATGATTAAACATTGTTTTATAATCTAACAAGAAGGTTAAGACATTTAAATTAAACCTGAAACCCAGACCAGCCGACCAGCAACCCCCTAGCCAAAACTACTTAAAGAAATATTACATTATATATTAAGAGAAAAATGAACGGTGATGGAATCAATAATTATATCGATAAAAAATGCTATGATTGTTGTCACTTCAAAAAAGAAAATATGGAATTGTATAAATTGAGTTTACCTAATGAAATAGTGAATAATATTATTAATTATTCAATGGATGGTGAAGAAGACATATGTAAAAATTGTAAAACATGGAGAGATAATCAATTTTTAATCAAATGTCTGTTGGGAATAAAAAGAATACATAATAGAAATGTAGAAGATGATATTTTAATATTTCTAACTGTAAATAAAATACCACCTTACGATTGTGTTAAACAGTTTCTTAAAATCAGTAAGAAAATATGAAATGATTGATGATATATTATGGATGTTGGGTTATAGTCAAGAGAAAGGAGAAGATGTTAAAGAAAATATCAAATTATTTATTGAAAGTAAAAAGTTTAATGTTCAAAATACAGTGAGAGATATTAGTATTATTTTTAAAATGATGTATGAAAGAAGTAAGACAAATCAATTAAATTATTATCCTGAACTGAAATTATAATCATGATATAATTATAACATGTAAAATCTTATATGTTATAATTATACTGAACTTTTAACCTATAACACCCCTTAAACTTATCTAAAAAATAACCCCTTAAACATATAGAGACCAATGACAGACAAAAAGCAATGTTCCAAATGTAAAGTCTTTCAATTGTTAGAAAAGTTCAACGAAGGAAGAAAACAATGTAATGTATGCTTGGAGAGCAAACGACGGTATAGAGAAGCACACAAAGAACAAATACAAGAGAAGGCAAAGGTTTATTATGAACAAAACAAAGAACACAAACAACAATACATGAAAGAATACAGGGAAGAATGCATAAAACAAAAAATTGAATGTCAATACTGTAGATGTATGGTAAGTCCTCAACACAAAGCAGAACACGAAAGAACCAAAAAACACATCAACAATGTTAAGAATCCAAAACCACCAAAGACGGAAGAAACAACAAAAGAAAACAAACCACAAACAACACAGGAAGAAATAAGAGAATACATTGAAACCTCATCAGATTTTGAATATGACTTGAACAAAGAATAAGATAAATCAAATGAACCACCAACACCCCAGAACATTGATAACTACTAAAAGGGCTACCTCTTTCAAATGAAAAAAATGTCGGCCCCCAGCCCAACAATGAACAAGGCGACAATTTACCCAAATGATTACCTTAACGAAAACGATAAACAAGCTCCCCAAAAACACCCTTTTAAAAACGAATAAGGGGGAACACAGATTTGAGATGAACATAAAAACCAGAACAGGCAACCCTCAACAGGCTTCCCCTCAGGGCCCCCCTTTTCTCCATTTTTTCCCCCCCCCTGAAGGTAGGGATTTTTGGGTTCGAGGGGCTCGTGCCGCTGCTTGGTGCGGTGTGGTCGGTCTCAGGTTGGTGCTTGGGGCGAATCCGCTTTTGGAGCTTTGAGGCCTGTCCTCAGGTTGGAGTCCTACTTTTTTTGCGATGGCTGTTGGTTACGGATTCCTATTCTTAGCGGCCCCAAAAGGTGATCAGCTGGTGTTTTTTGGCCCTTGGGGCAACTGAGTGGCTGCATGGGGCGGCTGGAGGCAGCTTCCAGGAGGGAGGGTTCAAGAGATTCGGTTGCAGGGGGTTTCGGGGGCTGTTGGGATACCACTTGGGCTGATTTGAAGGCTCGGTTTACACCGTTTTTTGGGGCAGTTTTGAACAGAAACCCCCAGGTCCCCGCGATTCTTGGCAAATACTGTAGCCTCCAGAAATGGATTTCGGTTGCGCACCTGAAAAGCCAACCTGCAGTCATGGCAACACCTTCCATTATTTTTGCGCCCATCCGGGGCAACTGAGTTATTGCTTCCGTTTTCTACCAATATTGGTCCTTCGGGGCCAATTTGCTTCCTTTTTTCTGACATGAATATAGATTTAACCAACCTTTTCTTGGCTGGAGGGATTTTACTGGGCACAAGTTCTCAGTTTTTTTTTTTTCAGGGGACGAACAATCACAATAGTAAGTTGTTGGCAACCACTTGGCGGGTTCCCCACTTATAAGTTCCCCGCTAGAGTTAGCCCTGTGAAGATGTGGGTTGTAGCCCAGGTGGGGAACCACGTAACTTGGCAGCGAACATCCAGCCATAGCCGGCCAGAGCTTAAGCCTCCTTGCTGGTCTCGAAGGGACCAAAAGCCTTTCAGACACAACATTTGAGGCGGGTGAGCAAAAGGAGGCGTTTCTCTACTTTATGGCTATTTGCTTGGATCTTTGGACTTGAACTTTTTGGTTGACACGCTGGATTTTCCGTTGGACCCGCAAAGAGTGAACAACTTGTTGCCGAGGGGTCGATCCCGGCAACCGAGTCTACAAGGTATACCTTTTGCTCACTTGCCCACACCGAATCGACCTTTTGACTTTTTTTCTTCTCCCATGTTGGATTCCCATGGGGAGTGACCTTTTGGTTTCCCATGTTGGATTCTCCCATTTTTAGTGACCCCAAAAGGAGCTTGTATTTCCGCGTTTCTAGGTGGCCTTTTCTTTTTTGCTTTCCCCCCTGTTGGATTCCCATTTTTTTCGAGGAGTCACCCAATTTTTTAGTGACCTTTTTAGTGACCCATTTTTTCGCCTCCCTAGGGGGTGACCCATTTTTCGAGCCCCAGAAGAAGGTGCTCGGGCGCAAGTGAGACGTTTTGCGGCAGGCATCGAGGAGGTGAACATGTTCACCGCGGATGGGGGGGTGCTTCATTTCAACGCCCCCAAGGTGCAGGCTGCGGTCGGGGCCAACACCTACGCCGCCTCGGCTGGATGTGGGCGGGCGGCGGGGTTGGTGCCAATGGGGCGAGAAACAGGACATTCTTCCCGGAGAAAACGGGCAACATGGGTGTTTTACAGGGCGCTCTGCAGGGTGTTTTGGGGTAAGTTAGCCCTTTGAGTGGGACTTTTTGGAGGCTCGGCTGATTCCGCACATGGCTGTGGCTCAAAAAGGTGGTAGCAAAATGGCACCTTCGTAAATGGAACCAAAGACTAAAACCTGCGTAGCCGTAGCTCTTGAATTTTTAGCCATCCCACATTTCACCCAGGGACACCCCCCTATGAATAAACTATTGATAAATATTGGTTCAACATAAAATTGACACCGAAAGGAGCACCACCATTACCATCATTTTGGGGGTAAAAACACGGTGGGTCCATCAACCTGTAGGAACCAAGGGCTTGCCACCCGACGCAGGAAGAAATTGCGAAGGGTCGCTTACAAGGGCGAAGCGCCTGGGATCCACTGGGAAAGCGATCCTTATGCGGAATCCGTGAAAGCGAGGGTGTTTTTGTTTATGTTTAAAGTTCAAGGCAAAACCGAAAGCAAAGCCACCCCCCTTACAAAAAACAGGGACACACCCTGAACAACTAGGTTGCCTTTGTACCCTTTTTGGGGGGGGGGTTCCCCTACTCAGAAAGAAAATCTGGTACCTTTACTCGAACCTCTCTATTGGAGGACCTAGACAAGGCTCCCCTGGCCCTTTCAGCTGGCCCAGCTTCCGGCCGAGGTGGTCTCGGGCCAGCCGGAGACCAAGCGCCTTGAGGAGTTGCTGCCAGGGATCATCAACCAGCGCCTCGCTCGAGGAAGTTGGCTCGGTGGATTTTCTGGTCGTCCATTTGCTGGAGAATATGGTTTATTCTCAGCGGTTGGTTTTAAAGCTGTGAGTTATGTCTTCCATTTGCTGAAGAGTAGGTTTTATATTCTCAGCTGCTGGTTTTTAAGGAAATGTATCACTACTGGACATGGGGTCTAAACTGTTTTTTGGTTCCGTGTGCTGAAGGGTTTGGCGGGTGTGGCTGCTCCTGGACCAGTCCTTGAGGCTTGCGCAGGAGCACTTTCATCGGAGGGCACCTGTGAAAACCCTGTACTCGACTCACTTCCTGAGTTCATGGACTTTAGAAACTATGTGGGTTTGGACCATTTTAGTGGTATAGAAAGCTTGGACTTTTTTTTGGGCACTCAGCAAGTGAGTTGCTGAAGAGAATATATCTTATATTCTCAGCTGTTGGTTTTAAAGGGAGTCGATTTCACTACTGGACATTGAGTCTAAATAAGATTGAATCCCCAGTTTCAAATTCAAACCCAAATTCTGGCTCAAAATTAAACAACTGGGGTTAGGCAGGTTGGGTGCCATTTTGGTACATTTTTTGACCCGCAGCCATATGTTTTTTTTTCCCCCTGCTAGTTTGAATGTGAATCCGTCACTGCTGGACCTCTGATCACTTTTCCAAGGGGCTTAATGGAAGATGGAGCACTCTTTGCCGGACATCAAGATTTGGCGTTTTCTGCAGGCAGTTCCCTTTTCTAATTCATAGCCATATCGGGCAGCACCCAAGACCTCGCTCTAACCTTGGGGGTTCTTTTTTGGAAGGGACACTTTAAGGAAGGCCCCCTTTTTCATGGTTGTCGTCGGGAAGCATTTTACATTTTTGCTTTTTGTGGTTTAGTGGTTGAAATCCAACCACTTAACTGCTAAAATTTAAATTTTGCTCCCCTTCCAACGTCAACCAAGTTTTCTCAGCAGACCAACAGGACACCACAATTTTCCTGGATAGAAGCGCCCCTGAACTGCGATTGGCGAAAAAAAACAACCATGGCACCCCGTTTTTTTTTGGGGGTCTTGGAAGCAATCCTGAAGTCGAAGGCTTCCAATAGGGACAGGCTTGTGACGACAGCCAGTGCTGCCCTCGATGTGAACGGCAAACCAATGGAGCGGGGCTTCCGTGAAACGTGGCCACTTCAGCCTTAGCCAGAGATCACGAGAGCCTGGAGCCGGCCTCTCAACGTGGAGGCCAATTTTTACGACTAAGATCCTCGGAGTTTTGGGCTGGACATTGTCCGAACCTGACATGCCATGGAAGGAGGGGCAAGTGAGCTCCCCCAGTTCCTTGGTTTTGGAGCTGGTCCAAATATATTTCCTGCCACATGCAGTCCCGCCGATTTCTGATTATGGTCCTGGGATACTTGGAACCCATGAAAAAGGAAAGTGGTCGGTTCCCATGTTGCCTCCCCTTCAGCTTTAAGCACCTGCTTCGTTCCCCCCCTTTCTTCGGCCCATCCAGACCAGCCCCACCCCAATCCGATGCATCGCTCCGCATCGATCGATCTCGCTCGCGGGATGTCAGGCTGGGCGCGGACAACTTGGCGAACCTGAGACGGATCGCCGAGGGCTTCCAGGCGTCCGCCCAGAACGACGCCGGAGGTGCGGCCCGGGCCGTGCGCCATGGGCGAGCCGAATGCGAGCGAGCCGAATGCGTTTTTTAGGATGATCTGAGGGGAATATGACGTGCAGGTCTCTTGAAGGAAAAATTACCAGGGGCTGGTTTATAGGCAACTCATTCCCTGAGAGCCAGGAAGTTGAGGGCATCTCAGAACCTGACTGGACTTTAGTCACTTGTTGGGTTTGGACCATTCTTGTGCTTAAATCCGCAGTTCCGGGACTTTCTTTTGGCAAATCCACTAGGGGCGTTTTCGGGTCCCGAACTTGTGGGAGGCTGAGCGTGTGACTTGTGGGGGCTCAACCAACTTGAAAGCAAAACCTAGCCCCGGAGCCTCTGAAGGTCTTTTGTGGCCGATTTTAAAAGGTGCCCCGGTCCACCCGACCTGCTTTCGGAGAAAGACAAACAAACCCAGGTTCCTGAGCATCTTCCAACTCAGTTGTCACACTGTTTTTTTGTGGGCTAAGAATCCGTGCCGATTGGCACCAGTTGTCAGGTGGGTCATCCGAGTTTTGTCCAACCCACCTGAGTCGGAAAAAAAAAAAAAAAAAAAACGTTGTATGTGTCAATGTAAGGCATGATCCCAGGTCTTTTGGACCTATCAAATTAGCTGCACCGCCGCTTGTAATTTGAATGGCAGGAGTGTGTTGCAGGAGCGGCCGCGCAAGTCAAACATGGGGCCGCGCAAGTAAAGCGCAAGTGAAGCGCAAGTGACGCAGTGATTCATCATCATCATCATCATCATCATCATCATCATCATCATCATCATCATCATCATCATCATCATCATCATCATCATCATCATCATCCGCATGGTCGAAAGAATCCGGAAGATTGCTACATTTTCGCGCAAGTCGCGCGCAAGTCGCGCGCAAGTCGTAGATGCCTTGGATCAGGAGTGGCCCATTTCTGCAGTTTGCATTTTCTTTGTTTCTGCAGATCCCAGCAATGAGTTGCAGCAGCCAGCAGCAGCAGCAGCAGCCAGCAGCAGCCAGCAGCCAGCAGCCACCAGCAGCAGCAGCAGCAGCCAGCAGCAGCAGCAGCAGCAGCAGCAGCCGCAGCAGCAGCAGCAGCCGCAGCAGCAGCCAGCAGCAGCCAGCAGCAGCAGCAGCTGCCAGCAGCAGCCAGCAGCAGCCAGCAGCCAGCAGCCACCAGCAGCAGCAGCAGCAGCCAGCAGCAGCAGCAGCAGCCAGCAGCAGCAGCAGCAGCCAGCAGCAGCAGCCGCAGCAGCAGCCAGCAGCAGCCAGCAGCAGCAGCAGCAGCCAGCAGCAGCAGCCAGCAACAATTTGCAGCGGTGTACACACCTGAGACCTCATACACTTAAGGGGCATGTTTTTGGGGGACCTCACTCTTATGAAGACCGCCGCTTGGATTTGCAATGAAAACATCCTGGGATAAGAGTTTTAATACGGTTTTTTTTTTCCAGCTCACCTGGTGTCGGTACCTGTCGCTGAGTGTGTTCTGACAGCTCTGCCTAGAACACTTTCATTTCCGAGAAAGCGGACCCCCCTGTGTACCGTCCTCCGGATTGGTCCGAAGTCATCAAGCAGCAAGCATCGAGCTATCTTCCGGACTCGGAGAACTCACTGCAACACATCCGCACAAAGGAATTCCCAATTGTGTCCATTTGTTCAGAGGCTCGCTCCTGCGTTCCGAATTTCGGACTTTCCTCACTGGACCTTAGCAAGGCATTCAAACAGTGGCCGTCAAACAGCCTTGCTTTTGCCCATCATTGGAAGTGGCACAGGTTCAAGGGATGTTCGGGCCCTAGAAAGGCCAATTGGCCGGATTTTTTTTCTTGAACCGCGCCGCCCATGAGTTGTTTTTTGTTTTTGTTTTTTTGTTCATATGAATCTCGGGAGGTTTTGGGCTCCATGTGAAGGAATCTATGGAACATGAGTCTCATTTTTTGCATAGGCGAAAGAAGCAAATGGAGGTTTCGGTCATTGAGTTCCACTGAATTTTGGCGCTCGGGCTCCTGCGGGCTCTGTGTTCAGGCGACGATATCCCGGATATTGGCGCCTCGGCCTTTTGCAAGTGGCGTGGGGCTTTGTTTGCCATTCGTTTTGGGATCTTTGCTGCTTCACTCCCTGAGTTCATGGACTTTCTACTTTTCACTGATTCACGCCCTGGGCTAGGCAAGAGTAGCCCGCACACACACACACACAAGAGTTGCTGGACTTGATAGATTTGGGCTTGGACCAAAACAAAAGTTCCCTGCCCCAGGGTTTCTTCAAAGGTTGCCTGCAAAAGCGGTGATCGTTTCAACGGGACCCACCAGTAGCTTGATCAACTTAAAGGGAAATCCAGTGACCCCTGTGTACCAGAGGGCCCCTAAAGAGAGGAACATCATCCGGCACGCCCCCAGCCAGGTTTCATGCCAGATCAGATGGTGGGAGTTGGGATGGCGCGGTTTCCTTCGTTGAGCGACTGAAATCTCCGGGAAAACCCCACAAAACATGGGGGGTATGTGTCAAAATTGGTGGACTCCCTGCAAATTCAGGAGTTGTCGGTTGGCTGCAAAGCCACCCTCCAACACAACCCAAGTTACAGGCTCCCTTCCCTGGTTCGCCTAAGGAGAGAACTTTGAAGAGGTCAGCAAGCAGTAGCTCGGAGCGATCCGCGCTTGGAAGGAAAAAACGACCAAACCGCGCGGCGTTTTCCCGCGTGCGGATCGTTCTTCGGCTTGAGCGGGAAGGCGGATGGAATGTAAAGGTCGCGCCCCGAAAAGAGGAGCCACACGCGGAGGGTTGCGAAATCCAGAAATCGCACCACTTGGAATTTCTTGGCTGACATCATGACTGGTTAATATTTAGGTTTCTGAACGGTGGTGCCGTGTGTCCAAATAGGGCTTCAGCATGGCTGGTTTGCGTGGGGCCCTTTGCCAGGAACGCGCCATCAAAAGGGCGGGAGGATTAGTTTTTTTTTTTTTGGGGGGGGGGGTTTGTTTGCGGCATTGGAATGCCTGGCACAGGGTGCTGTCAAAGGTGGATGCCCTCGATAAAGAACGAGCACGAGCGGCCCTCGATTACCTTAAAGTGCCATGGTTCTGTGGGTGACTGGTTGATTTGCTTGCAATATTCAGGGGCGTCCAACGTAGCTCTTGGGATTTGACTCAGCAAAGTGGTAGATCAAGGCAGCCTCTCAAACCTGGCCGCTCTCAAGCCAGCAATAGGTGGGCGTTCTTGAAGCCGGACGTTCTTGAAGCCTCGTCGTTGGGCGACCGCAAGGCTTGTAACCGACAAGAGAAGCGGTAGGTGGGGGCTCCACTCGACCTTTCGGTCACGATTTCCAGCTTCACCAGTTTCACCGCCCACTCGAAGCATCCACTTTGTAAGGGCATAGATGATCAACCCCTGACTGAAAGAGGGTATCTTCCATGCAAAAGCCTTGCAGCATATACCCAAGAAGCACGGGCCCTGGCGGCTGATAGCCTTCGTCTGCAGCCATGGGGATAGTGCGAGGGCCTTAGCCTGAAGGCTTTGAGGCCACTGCCACAATCTGAGGGTTTTTGTATTACACCCTGGGAGTACACCCGGAAATGACCCAGAATGGTTCAGAATAACACGGTGTTATCCGGAAATGTGCCTACATGGGGTCAATACCCAGTGGGTGTATTCCCAGGGTGTAATAAAAACAACAACAACTTAGATACAAAATACCCGTCCTCCCACAAATGCTGTGGATGGTTGCAAAATCCGCTTCCCGCACCACGGAATCAAGCCATCGTTGAAGCCACTGTTAACGTTGACATTTACGTTGGGGAGTCGAACCATTTCTGGGTAGCATTGAGTGGGGGGGTATCTGGAAGAGACCCTCAGTCCGGTGCCATGGCAAAGTGGGGTTCTCGATTGTCGAGGGCTTTGGTTGCATGAGAGGAGGTGCTGGAAAATGGATCTGTCTTTCTTTAGGGGACCCCCTGTCAACCCCCCCTCCTCACCAAAAAAGCAACAGGTGGTTTTCCTTTTGGTGGCCCTTCAAAACCACATCAAAGGGGCACCCTCAAAAACACGCAGACCCAGATAGGATCAGTTCTCCAGCTTGAAAACACCTGGATGCCAGCCAGCATTAAGGTGGTCGGCCACCGAACTCACTGCCAGCTTGGCAGGCTCTGGACATGTGGGCCAGTTCGGTGCCGAGACGTTGGGGCAATTTGCTTCCAACTTTCGGGTTTAAACAACTGGAATGGGCATAGGTGTCCTTTGTTGGTTGGTTTGTTTAAAAAATAGGGCCCTGGTTTAGATTTCCATATTTTTCCAAAAGGCCACCTATGGGAATGGGTTTGCGAGGTGGAACGGGTTGGTGGTGCCATTAGACAATACTAGGTCTCCCAGTAGTGCCCTTTCTCACCCTTTTGGGGGAGATTCGGTTCCCCTACTAAACTAGACCACAGGAAAAAAGCTGGCACCAACTTGTTCTAGCCTCTCTACTGGAGGACCTACATTCGAACAAAGATATCTCGGACCATAGGAGTTGCAAGTATTCAGCATGCATGTTTTGTTCTACGGTGGATTGCCTGAACATTGCAAGTCGGGAGCGAGCGGCTGAAAGAAATTGCAGATATATGTTTGTCGCTGGGCGGCTAAATGCATTGTTACTTGCAAATGCGAATGCAACAGGTTGGGCAACTGACCCTGCTGTTGGGCCAATGCACGTCCACGCCCTCTTGGAGAAGCAAGCGAAATCCCGGCTGTGGCCCTGTCTAATCCGAACAATTGGAGCTTGGCTCGGCCCGCACGCCGCCCGCCCAACGCACTGGTCGATCCTTTACTTTGGGGCACCTATTGATCCTGTCCACTTCCAGGATTGCACAGAGGGACTATGTGCCCAGGATATGTGGCATCCTTGCCGTTCTTGTGTTTGGGAAAGGGGTCCCTTCTCTCGCAAGGCAACTTGTGTTTGATGAAGCCACCAAAGGGGAGTAAAAGGAACCAATTGAACAATGGCGTGACAAGCGGTACTGTGAATGGACGGAGTCCGGGAAGGGGTAGAGGCATTCAACTGTACAGTTGAGAGATGCCATAACTCCCCCACTTTGGCTTAATGCTTACGCTTTGTTGCATTTTCAGGTTTCTTGGGTAACTTCTTTCCCCTCAAGTAACCATGTGATGGGTTGGTTTGGTGCTTTAGGGATTTGGAGCCTTGGTTCAACGAAGGATGCTACTGAATATCTGCATAATCCATCCACTTGAAAGGGTTTCCCTTCGACCCAAACCACCAATGCCAACCACTTATCTAGAGAGATGGGCATGATGGGCTGAGTGGGTAGATGGGAAATTATTTCTTAATAACACAAATCCAACCCACCAATCCAAAGGGGCAAGCCGATCCTTGGGCGTCAGGCAGCCTGGTGGGCCTCTATACCGTTCTCTGCGGCTTGCACTCGCTTTGCTCAGGCCCGGAGTGGCTGAGGGGGACCAGTCCTTGAGGCTTGGGCATGTGAAAGTTTTCATAAGGCACCCGTGAAAACCTGTACTCGACTCACTTCCAAAGCTCATGGACGTTAGAACCTGGTTGGGATACCGCCATTTTAGTGGTAAATCGATTTGGACTTTTCCTTTAGCCCATCAACTCAGGAAGTGAGTTGATCAAAGTTCAAAATTCCCTGGAACCGTGTCCCCTTTTTTGGGGATGTCTTGATTTTGCCGCTGTGGTCATGATTCTGCTTAGGTCCGTTTCTTTTTTTTCACGTCGGACAGGGGCAGTTTTTGGTTCAACCTACGTGGGTGGTAAAATCATGGGGCCAACAGAATCCAGGGTATGGGGTTTTGGAGGTATGGGTCCTTGCCACCAGTTTTCAGCTTGCATGGCCGTATCTTCGTTCTTGTTAGCAAGTTTGTGGGTTGATTGTTTGTTTTGGTTCTGTCCATTTGTAGTAGGGGGCTGCAAAAAACACCAGTTTGATCCAGTTTGTTTTTGGCCGCCATGCCCAGGGTTGTAATGTAAAGGTATGTTCCCCTTAATGTTGACCCCGGATTAAGAGCAACCCCTGGTTGAGTTTGATCGGGGGGTGTCCCCCTTTTAGTGGGGATTCAGACCACTTTTGGGGGGAACACCCCCCTAATAATGGGACGGGTAAAAAAATCCTGGGTCAACATTAAAGAAGTGGTATCAAAGCTCCATAGCTCCAAAACCTTCCAAAACCTTCCGCGCTAGGCTCTGCGCTGTTGGCCATCCAGCGCTCGGCCGTCCCGGAGATCCAGGCCGGCGTCGGCCAATTTGTCGCGCCCGCCGAAAACTTTGGGGGGAGAGTGCCAGGAGGCGATAGAAGGAGCCCCAAAGATCCAGCATGTTGTTTCTTTGGTGCATTTTAAAAGGATTTTTGGTTGACTTTAGCTTTTTGTCAACCGACGGGTTTTCCATTAAACCACTAAGACTTAAACCTGTAGCAGGGGAGCAGAAAGCACCCGAGGGCTCCTGCAAACAAACAGGCCTTCAGTTCTGGGTCTTTTTTTCGCGGAGTGCGAAGTAAGATCGAGTTTGCCGCCAAAAAATAATGGAAAAAGTCAGTGCCGCAGAAGTTGCGGAAGCCAGCAAGCACCTGTTTGGCTTTCGATTTCTTCCTTTTCTTCTTCCTGTCCTTCAACTTCCGCCGTGACACCTTGATTTCTTACTGCAAATGCGTCGTGATCTTCAAGGACCCAAGATGTCTGGTCCTCGTTCCCGCTGAAGCCTTCATTTCCTTCTTCATCTTCTGTCCAGTAGCAATCTTCTCCTTCCTCTTCTTCAGGTTCCAGCATATAGAAATCATTCTGTCTTGTTCCACCACCTGATCTTTTGTTTGTTTGTTTTTTTGCTTTGGGGGGGAGGTTGCTCGAAGGGCCATGAACATGCATTGCCCGCACTCTCCACTCCTTGGAAGGCGTTGGCAACTCGGGGTCGCTCAGGCATCGATTCTGCAGCTCTCTGGGGCCTACCTCCGCCGGGCTCTGCGGCGAGGTTTTCATCGATGGGGGTCGGGTCGCGAGTTCGGGTGGGAAAAGTCTTCCTTCTTGAGGCCAGTGGATCCACTCGGCTGCATAGCCAAGAGAACCACTCAAAGCCAAAAGGAAAATGGTTGTTCTCCAAGGGCGAAACGCCGGGGATGCAGTCTTATGTTATGGGGTCTGTTCATGGACCCGACGTTTCGCTCCAAACCCGGAGGGACTCAGAAACAAGTTTTGGCATGTCTTGGTCTAGGCTATGCGTCAAACTAGGCAGACACCAGTCAGCAAATAATGACCCCTAAGCCCCCAATGGCATGGCAAAGTGCAACATACCCACTGCATGTCAAACGCGGGATAAAACAGGAGTGCGCTTGCATCCGCGGAAATTAAGGGTTAGAAAGAGACTTGCTGAGGTCATACACAAAACACGACACACGCACACGCACACGCACACGCACACGCACACGCACACGCACACGCACACGCACACGCACACGCACACGCACACGCACACGCACACCCACACACAAACACAAACACAAACACAAACACGCAAACACGCAAACACGCAAACACGCAAACACGCAAACACGCAAACACGCAAACACGCAAACACGCAAACACGCAAACATGCAAACACGCAAACACGCAAACACGCAAACACGCAAACACGCAAACACACAAACACACAAACACACAAACACACAAACACACAAACACACAAACACACAAACACACAAACACACAAACACACAAACACACAAACAAACACACAAACACACAAACACACAAACACACAAACACACAAACACACAAACACACAAACACACAAACACACAAACACACAAACACACAAACACACAAACACACAAACACACAAACACACAAACACACAAACACACAAACACACAAACACACAAACACACAAACACACAAACACACAAACACACAAACACACAAACACACAAACACACAAACACACAAACACACAAACACACAAACACACAAACACACAAACACACAAACACACAAACACACAAACACACAAACACACAAACACACAAACACACAAACACACAAACACACAAACACACAAACACAAACACAAACACACACACAAACACAAACACACACAAATACACACACAAATACACACACACACAAATACACACACACACAAATACACACACACAAATACACACACAAATGCACACACACAAATACACACACACAAATACACACACACAAATACACACACAAATACACACACAAACACACACACACAAACACACACACACACACACCCACACCCACACGCACACGCACACGCGCACGCGCACGCGAACGCGCACGCGCACGCGCGCACGCGCGCACGCGCGCACGCGCGCACGCGCACACACGCACGCACGCACGCACGAACGCACGAACGCACGAACGCACCCACGCACGCACGCACGCACGCACACACGCACGCACGCACACACGCACACACGCACACACGCACACACGCACACACGCACACACGCACACACGCACGCACACGCACACACGCCCACACGCGCACACACGCACACACGCGCACACACGCACACACGCACACACGCACACACGCACACACACACACACCCACACACACCCACACACACACACACACCCACGCGCACACGCGCACACGCGCACACGCGCACACGCGCGCACACGCACACGCGCACACGCACACACGCACACGCACGCACACGCACACACGCACACACGCACACACGCACACACGCACACACGCACACACGCACACACGCACACACGCACACACGCACACACGCACCCACGCACCCACGCACCCACGCACGCACGCACGCACACACGCACACACGCACACACGCACACACGCACACACGCACACACGCACACACGCACACACGCACACACGCACACACGACACACGCACACACGCACACACGCGCACAAGCACACACACGCACACACGCGCACACGCGCACACGCGCACACGCACACACGCACACACGCACACACGCACACACGCACACACGCACACACGCACACACGCGCGCACGCGCACACGCGCACACGCGCACACGCGCACACGCACACGCGCACACACGCACACACGCACACACGCACACACGCGCACACGCGGGCTCAAATATGCGCATTTTTACGAGGCCGAGGGCAGGCAGCCCTCCAGTCGCCGCAGAAGGCGTGGTTTGGCTGGGTGAAGCGGGAGACCGGCTTCATCTTTTTTTTGGTGTGTCCCAATTTATTCAGGTTTTGCAGTAGTG
Source organism: Effrenium voratum (assembly GCA_963377175.1). NCBI lineage: Eukaryota > Dinophyceae > Suessiales > Symbiodiniaceae > Effrenium > Effrenium voratum. Next base: position 25,667 of record CAUJNA010000109.1, read on the forward strand.
CCCTTTCTCACCCTTTTTTTGGGGGAGGGTTCCCCTACTAAAATAGACCAAAAAAAAAAAGCTGGCACCCGTATTCTAACCTCTTGAGGACCTAGTTATGGTTCTAACATTGTAACATGGGTTCTGGGATGCGCGCATGGTGCTTTGTGGTCGGCTCTCCGGTTGGACCCTTTACTCCCGCAGGGTGGGCTTGCCAAAATCTGCTGGAAGCTGCGGCCCTTCCCAATGTTTGCAGGGAATGTGGAGGTGTACATCATTCTGGCCGGACGTGTATGAAGAAAGCACCCCCCCCAGTTTCCACAAACATGTGCTTGAGAGCTTCCGCCAAGCCACGAGAGAAGAAGAAAAGCAAAAAACAGCCGAGACAGGCGGCTTCTGTCCTCCTGCTCTCGCCCATCGGGCTCCTGCTCTGGATGCTCTCCTTGCAGCACGGTTCTCAGCTAGGACGCGTTCCATGGTCCAAAAAAGCCGAAGGCGGCCATAGCCCAAAGAGCATTTTCTCCATGGCGCTGGTGTGCGCTTCAAAGGCTGCAACATTTTATGTTCCAATTGTGGATCAACCCGGGATCCCAGTTACCTCCACCATCGGCAACGAGTCATTTTCCTTTTGGTTTTTAAATGTTGGTTCTTTTGCTTAGGGATATTTTGTATTTTCCCTTGTTGGTTTTAAAGGGAATCTGTCACTACTGGAAATTAGTTATTTTTCCCGGGGGGGCGAAAAAGCAAATGGAGGCTTGCAAGCTATACAGGGAAATGGACTGACCGGGGAACCGTACCCTGGCCACCCTTCAAAAGGGAGCCGAGCTCGGAGCCGCCGATTGGAGTTCTGGACCTCCAAAAAGTGAAAAGCCTTGCCTTTTTTTCGGGCACGTGTTGATCCCATCTTCCACTGGCTGCAAAAACCGCGATCCAGGCTGATCTCCTGAAGATTGAGAATCTTTGGAAAGAAGGATGCCTGGAAAGAGTGGAAATGGAAGGTACGCCCAGATCTTTACAAGACGGATTTCCCGAAAACCCGGCTTTGCGAACGCACCTAAAACCAGACGCTTCCCCAGTTTTCGGACTTTGAGCTGAGCTTTGTCACTTTTGGGTTCTGAATCATGGCAGTGCGTGGCATAAACTTCAAGAGCTGGGGCAAACCGCAGGTCTGAGGCTTTGGTTCCATTTACCCAGGTGCTCTTTGGGCAGCGGGGGGGGGGGGATTCTACGTGGATGGACGGAATCTTGCACCACCTGAGAAACCCTGGAATGAGGCAATTCCCCTGTAAATACCCAACAAACGTTGTGGTTTCAGCCATGGTTTTATAGTGGTGCGAGAAGCGGAGGACTCGCAACCATCCACAGTATTAGCAATCATTCGTGTGCCTAGACCCTACCATTTCGGGTCTTTCAGTCTTTGGATCCAAGGTGGCATTCCACCACATTTCACGTGGAAACCACCCAAACAGCTTGTGACTCCTTTCCGGGATCCATACGTATCGTGAAGCTCCCATTGGATTATTTTTTGGATCCAAGGGTTCCTTTGGGTCTTTTGTTCCATAGGTCTTTGGGCCTTTGAGTCTTGGATTCCTTTGGTGCCATTTTCGGGATTCCACGTCTGGAGCGGCCAACTGTGAGAGACCGACTCTGCTGGAGGTGCTTCCTGGCGGCGCGCGTGGTCGCAACCCCGCCGGGGACTACGGAGGGTTTTTCGTGGTGCGAGCCGGTTGTTTGGGCGTGGCAAACCGCAGGCTTGGGTCTTTCCATGCGCCAGGGTGCCATTTTGGTGATTCTATTTTTTTGAGCCGCAATCATTTGGCCACAAGTTTTACGAGGTGGAGCCAGGTCACGAGCGTTTGGACATGAATCGCCACGTCAGAATTCAATTTTATTTGTTGGGGAGTAAGGAAAGGCATGCATCAACTGGGTTTCTTCTTCAGGACTCCTTAAAAGATACATTTTGCCCATTTGAAACATTGCTTTTTCCACCAAAAGAGAGGGACACCACCATTTACAAGTTGCAATGTTCAGGTGTATTCACTGTAAGGATCCCTGTTGGTGGACATCCCCCTGAAGTCCCAGAACTCCCTTTGTTTGGTGGCCCCAAAACCGGTTCCAGTTCTTCGCCTGCGGCTCGAAGGTGCCCCGGATGGGCTGCGTTTCCACTTTCCTGGGGCACAGTTTGCCCTTTTTGGCTAGATGCCGCTTTTATGTTGAGTACCTCCTTCAGTTTGGTAGAGACATGCTGGTGCGAGTAGGGAATGACAGATGGCAATGAACCGGAGGATTCCCGAAAGGAAACCAAATCGGGGATGGTCTTTTTCGGGGTCATTCCAATTTTCATTCCCTGCCTATCGACTGGATTTCCCCCGAAGTTGATCAATTTGCCGTTCCAAAAAGGGAGGCCCGAGGCACGGGCCGTGGGGGGGGGGTGGCGACTCTCGGCCCGAGGCACACCAGTCAAGTGGCCCTGCCGGTCTTAGCTGGCACCTCAGGAGAGGCCTTCGCGCCATTGGCCATTGGCCCTGAGAGAAAATAGGTCTCTTCATGTGTTGTTTCTTTGTTTTCTCGGGGTTTTAGGCTTTGGTTTTGTTTGGATCATGTTTTGAGGCTTTTATTCGGCTTTATGTTGGATCGTTTGGGCTTTTAGTTTTTCTGGTTCTTTTTTCATTTTTAGTAGGGGGTTGCCAAAAAACAAAGTGTGTTACTACCATGCCAAGGGTTGGAAATATCTAAGGTGTCCAATTTCTGCGACAAGGGAACCTCACTTCCTGGGGTCAACTGAGCTCTCTATATTGCTGGGAAGTTCAACTGGACTAGAGGTCACTAAATAGGTGTGGGTGCTATTTTTGTGGTACTCAAAAACAGGGTTGAAAGCTTTCCAAGCTACCTTGGTCAAGAGGCAACCTGTCCGCGTCCAGCCTTTCTCTTTACCTCTTTCTCTTTTCCTAAAGTGGGGCAGTGTTTCGGGCAAGTTTCTGCGATATCAATTCGAAGTGCCGCAGGCATAAGGACGGACTACTTTTGTCACAGAAAGGCTAGGAGAGGTTGGTTTTCCGGATGTTCATTCCCGTCAAGCATTCCCCACTCAAAGCATGCCAGGTTTTTTGGGCCGGGGGCAAATATCCGGGAGTTGCGGACGTCCCTGACCTTTTTGGATGTATTTTTTGTTCCGGGGCGGGGGTGATCTGATAAGATAAATGTGGGAAGAGACGGTTGTGTTGCCATGGCCCAACAGATTCCTAGTGATTCCAGGTAGCGCGACAATGGGGGCCATAATGCAACACCTAGAGGTAAACCCCTGGTTGCCTATAGTGAACATTTGACTCGAAGAAGTTTAAACGTCAATATATGTTTAAACATCACTCTGGGCGTGTCTTTCTTTTGGGGCACCCCGATTTGTTTTGTTTTGGTTCGATTGAAAACCACAAACAATTGGTACTCTCAACAGCACGACACACACACACACGCCCATCCGAACATCTTATCTGTTTTTTTTCCCGAAAGCATGGCGAAGGGTTCTTCCGCTGGGTTCACTTGAGTTGTTCTCATGAGAGTCATTACAAGGTGTCATTGCAAGGAATCATCATCATGAAAGTCATTGCAAGGAGTCATTGCAAGGAGTCATTGCAAGGAGGGGAGTCATGCAAGGATTGCATTGCAACTTGCACTTGACTCCATGCACTTGGCTCCTTGCACTTGGCTCCTTGCACTTGGCCCCTTGCACTTGCAACACTTGACTTGCACTCCATGCACTTGGCTCCTTGCAACTTGCAATGGCTCTCACTGACTCCTTTGCTCAATGACTCCTTGCAATGACTCCTTGCAATGACTCCTTGCAATGACTCCTTGCAATGACTCCTTGCAATGACTCCTTGCAATGACTCCTTGCAATGACTCCTTGCAATGACTCCTTGCAATGCAAGGAGTCAAGTGCAAGTTGCAAGTGCAAGGAGTCAAGTGCAATTGACTTGCGAGGAGTTAAAATCTCTTCTTAGGGCGGCGGGGTAGTGCCGACGACACTACACGAAAATCGACCCTCTGCGGGGATCGGCGTGGTCGAGGTGCAAAAACCCATGGTTTTTTGCGATTTCTAACCTGCTCGCGCGACCCTCTGCGGGGATCGGCGTGGTCGAGGTGCAAAAACCCATGGTTTTTTGCGATTTCTAAAGTGCTCGCGCGACCCTCTGCGGGGATCGGCGTGGTCGAGGTGCAAAAACCCATGTTTTTTGCGATTTCTGCGGTGCTCGCGCACCCTCTGCGGGGATCGGCGTGGTCGAGGTGCAAAAACCGAGGTTTTTTGCGATGTTTAACCTGCTCGCGCGACCCTCTGCGGGGATCGGCGTGGTCGAGGTGCAAAAGCTCGAGGTTTTATGCGATGTTTAACCTGCTCGCGCGACCCTCTGCGGGGATCGGCGTGGTCGAGGTGCAAAAACTCGAGGCTTTTTGCGATTTCTGCGGTGCTCGCGCAACCCTCTGCGGGGATCGGCGTGGTCGAGGTGCAAAAACTCGAGGATTTTCGCGACTCTTGTTGTTCGAACTGGTCCTCGGGAGTTGTCTCGTGGTTCGCGCGCCTGCTCCCGGAACCGGCGGGTCGCGGGTTCGATTCCTCCCTGGTCCGCGGGCGGGCGTCGCAAGATGCAACTTGCATTTTAAAGCAACTTGCGCAGAGCAACTTGCGCAGAGCAAGTTGCACAGAGCAACTTGCGCAGACCAACTTGCACCGACCAGTTTGCGCAGAGCGCCTTGCCTAGAGCAACTTGCGCAGAGCAACTTACGCAGAGCAACTTGCACAGAGCAACTTGCACAGAGCAGCTTGCACAGAGCAACTTGCAGGGAGCGCAATTTGCACAGAGCAACTTGCAGGGAGCCACTTGCAGGGACCAACTTGCCGGAGCAACTTGCGCGGAGCAACTTGCGCAGAGCAACTTGCACAGTGCAACTTGCGTAGAGCAACTTGCGCAGACCAACTTGCACCGACCAGTTTGCGCAGAGCACCTTGCCTGGTGCTGTCTCGCGCTTGCTTCACAAATGCTTCGCGTAGGGAAAAAGAACGCATCCTGCAGCGTTGGGCCGACCTCGCTTGCGATGTTCTGCTTTCGGGCCAACCGTGGTCTAGTTTGTGTTTGGGTTTCCCCGAAAAACCAGTGAAACAAATGGCACACAAACACACCCATTCTCTTTTTCAGAATGGAATTCCTCGAAGGAACCTGGGGACCCGGGTCTCCCCGGACGTTTTTTTTTTCGGCTCCGATTCAGAAAAAGACGTCGAGGCGGGCAGCGTGGCGGTACTGCTGGCGGCACCCCGGCTTTGGTGGAACCTGATGCTGGCGCACGCCCCAGGGGACTGATATTTTCGGGGCCGGGGAAGCTGAAAACGACTTCACGGGTTATCGGATCATTTTTTCGGTTTTTGGATCCTTCTTGGAAAAAGGGAACTCTCCTTTTTTGGGGGTTTTGGGTTCTTAGGTTTTTGGGGAGTTTTAGGTTTTAGGTGTTTTTTTTGGGTTCTGGGGTTGTGAAGTAGAGGTTGTATATCCTTGTTGTTTAGTGGTGTTTCTCTTTTCTGTTGGTGGCTTCCATGCTAAACCATGTTTATCTCGAAAAGGGTCCCTGGGCAATGGGCAAGTGGCAGATAGACAAGTTTGGCCAATCCCATCAGGAAGTGACAGCACATTTGTTGAATTAGTTTTCGCACCCATAACTCCAAGGGCTGCTTTGTGGGCATGTTGGTGCGACTTTCTGTGATCAGCAGGTTCGAATCCCCAAAGTTAAGAAAACTCCTAGTCGTGGGAATCAGCCACTTCTTCCACTTGCAGAACATGTTTCATTTTGCCTTCCTGGTTTCAAGGGGAATATATCACTGGACATATTGTCCATTCCTGGGTCTTCCGTGGGCACTTTTTTCTGGATTTTCCCGTTTCGAGCAAAAATAACGCTCATTTCATCCAAAAACGCTCAATTCGAAATAAACCGCTCAATTGGAAAATGGTTCTGGTGCGTGTCCGCACATTTCCGCTCATTTCCCGCCGATTTCCGCTCATTTCCCGCCGATTTCCGCTCATTTTCTGGGACACAACTTGCAAATCAAGATTTCCGCTCATTTTTAGTTTTTCCGCTCAAAATCTGAAACGAGCAAAAAAAATGCCCAGAGCCCCAAAAAGTGACCAAATGGAAGACCCAGGTTTTTGTCCAGGGGCCGAAAGAAGCCAATGGCATTCGCTTTGAACCCATGCAAAACATTTGTGTGTGTTGGTATTTACGTTTGAGAGTCGAATCATTTCAGGATTTCTGAACGGTGGTGCCAAAGAGGATTTCGCGTCCACCCACAACATGCACAACTTTGATCACCTTTAAATTTCTATCACGCCACGCAGCCACTCACAGTATGATAGGTGGTGCAGGCCGCCTAAGAAAGCTCCTGGTTTCTGATGATTCTCCTGTAAATGCCAACAAAGAATGGCTTCCCATTCCAAGAAGCTGCGAACGGATTTGATTTCGCCACCCGCCGTAGTCTCATCGGAGGTGCTGGGCGTGGCGGCGCCGGCCTTACTGGCCTGGGCCCCGCTCGCCGAGCCGGAGGCGCCGGAAGAGGCCGCGGATGCGGAGGCCGGGTTTCGGGAGGCTTAAAACCTCCAAGTCTTTGGCTAGGTCCCCCAGTAGTGCCCTTATACTCTTTTTTGGGCCAGCTAGGTGCCAACTTTCTCACCCCCTTTTTTGGTTGGGAGGGGAACCCCCTACTAAAATAGACTACAGAAAACAAGGGCACCCTTATTCTAGCCTCTTTGCCGGAGGACGTAGTGTGTTAAAGCTTCAACTCTTTGGGGATTGAAGAATGCCCTCCAACCGACTAACATGGAAGTGCACAGACCCAGGTAGAAAGACTGCTTTCCTCTTGGAAAGGGGCTTTGTGTTAGTTGGTGGGAGGGTATATGTTTGTGCCACTCACTGGCAAACAGTCGCCCTGGTTGGGCTTGGTGTTCACTTCCTCCCCAGACTGTGCTCGCAGTGGAGTCAGGAGTCGGTGGGTTTGGGCCCCACTGCCCATGCTTTCAAAAGGAAAAGCAAGCCAATCCCCTGCCAGCAAAACATGGCCATAACAATCTCTGACTTGTTAATATTTCGCATCTTCGGTGGGTTCTATGTCCATGGCCATTTCGGCCCGGCGGCAGAGCGTTGCGACCAGCCGTGTATTTGACAGGGCGACGTGTCGCGCGAGGCCGAGACGGACGAGGTTGGTGAGTCAGGGGCGGCTGAGGCCGAGGAGAAATAGCGAAGGTGCGAGAAAAAAAGGCGCAGCAGGAGGTTTCATCGGGGCCATTTGCATGAGTCTCCTTTTTCCTGAGGCAGTCAAAGACTTTTTGAGAGGCTTCATCATTTGATCCTCAAAGTGTAGAGCCACTGTGGAGGGGTCCGAAAAATATTCAGGGGTTAAAAGTCAAACCGTCCCTTCTCGCACCATGAATGGATCGCAGGGGTCTCCAAAAAAGGGAACTGTAAAAATGAGGGGGGGGTGTGATGGGGGCCTAGGCGGCCCAAATGGCCACGGAAGTCATATTTGGGGTTTGGCACCAACTTGGGGAACACGGAACCTTATTCCCCAACAGCTGAAAGCTTTGGGGTCTCATCCCAGATAGGCTCCGGGAGGTCCGGGGCGGCCCTGAGGTAAGGTTCCACGAGGGTTCCACCAGGGTTCCACCAGGATTCCACCAGGGTTCCACCAGGGTTCCACCAGGGTTTTACCAGGGTTCCACCAACTGCGGGGTGGTCGGGGTGGTTTGAGGTAATGTTCCACGACAGTTCCACCAGGGTTCCACCAGGGTCCCACCAGGGTCCACCAGGGTTCCACCAAGGTTCCACCAGGTTCCACCGAAGTTCCACCAGGTTCCACCAGGGTTCCACCACGGTTCCACATTCTGCAAGGGCTGCGGGGTGGTCCAAGGTAAGGTTCCATCGAGGGCTGCGGGGTGGTGGTGGTTTGAGGGTTCCAGGAGAGTGTCAGGGTTCCACAAGGTTCTGCGAGGTCCGGGGCGGCCCTGAGGTTTCACAGGGTTCCACACAATTCCGCAAGGATTTCACAAGGGCTCCACAAGGCTCCAACAAGCGTCCCAGAAATGTTCTGCAAGGTTCCGTGGCTTGCCCTGGAGGGAAGCAGTGCGTTGTGCGCCCGCCGTCTTTAATGCCATCGGAGCAGTAAATTGAGGGATCAGAAGATCGCTTTGCTCATGGGCGGAACACTAAGCAAAACGGAAAACCAATGGTTTTCAGCACACTTTCACTGTTTTGTCCCTTGCTCAAGTCACTTGCGCAGGCAACGCGGCCCGAAATGTTGGCTTTGTGGCAAATCAGATCACGTTGCTGCGGGACTCACGGTGGTGGGCTTTGGGTTCCCACGAGGCTGCGGGGGCTATGGGGTAAGGTTCCAAAAAACGCTCCACGAAGTTTCCACCAGGTTCTGCAAAAGCTATGGGGTGGTTGTTTTCGCTCATTAGCGACCATAAGCTCTCAAGCCACTTTTTGGTGTTGGGGGGGTGGGGGGGGGTGGTTCGGTGCTTTCAAACATGTGGACTATGCGACAGCCAATGCAGACACACATGCAGACAGACGCACGCTCACGCCGGCCGTGCGTGCCGGAAACTCTGCGCACACACAGTCCTTGCGCACGCTGTTCATGCACAGGCCATCACAGGCCGCTTTTCTCGCGCAAACAGACTGATCTAGACGGACATACACCTGCGCGCAATGACTGACATTTGAGCTGACTGTGGCACTTGGGCATCATGCCTCACAGGTCTGCCCTGAGGAAATGTTCCAACAGAGTTTCACGCTGAGTTCCACGAAATTTCTACGAGGATGGTTTGCGAGGTTCACCGGGCCCAGGTCGGGGCCCGATTGCACCGTCGGGGCCCGATTGCACCGTCAGGCCCCGATCGGCCCCGATTGCGCCATCGCGCCCCAATCGGGCCCCAACTCAGTCAGGCCCCGTCAAATGTACCAAGCTGGCATCGCCTAGTTTTGATAGATACAGTTGTAAGGCCGCATCCTAAGGAAAGCCGGCGTTGAGCTTTAATATTGGTGGCTGGGGTTGCGCCACCGGAGCATGGCCCCGATTGCACCGTCGGGCCCCGATCGGGCCCCGATTGCGTCGTCGGGCCCGATCAGGCCCCGATTGCGCCGTCGGGCCCCGATCGGCCCCGATTGCGCCATCGCGCCCCGATCGGGGCCCGACTCAGCCAGGCCCCGTCAAATGTACCAAGCTGGCATCGCCTAGTTTTGATAGATACAGTTGTAAGGCCGCATCCTAAGAAAAGCCGGCGTTGAGCTTTAATATTGGTGGCTGGGGTTGCGCCACCGGAGCATGGCCCCGATTGCAGGTCCCCGATCGGGCCCCGACGCCGTCGGGCCCAATCAGGCCCCGATTGCGCCGTCGGGCCCCGATCAGGCCCCGATTGCGCCGTCGGCCCCGATCAGGCCCCGATTGCGCCGTCGGGCCCCGATCAGGCCCCGATTGCGCCGTCGGGCCCCGATCAGGGCGCGATTGCGCTGTCACTCTTAGCTTTGCTATATAAAGTCACAAGCGGCATCCTCAGCAACACCGGCGGTGAGGTGGGTCCCGGGTTCGCGAGGATTCTGGGAGGGTGTGGTGCTGTGGGGATATCGCCTGAGCTTATGTGTTTTTTGTTTTGGCTCTGTACTGTAAACCAACCCCAAAAAAGAGTGCCCTCCAAAATAACTACACGCCCAGAGGGGTCCATAGAATCGAGCGGTTGCCCAAAGGGCTGAAGTTGCTTCCATTTGCTGAAATGAAGATTTCTTATTTTCCCCTGTTGGTTTTAAAGGGAATCTATCACAATCTATCACTACTGGAATTGTTTGCTCTATTGTTTCCAGGGGTCTTAACCAAATGCAAGGTTGCCAACTCTTCCACAGCCGTCGGCCTTTAGAAGAGCACCATCCGGAGCGCGCCCGGGGCGCAGAGTCAGCGCGATCTGCTCAGATCGACGCGAAGAGAGCTGACCGATGGCTTTCTGGGGTTTGCTCCAAATTTATTGCATTTTGTTTGTGCGGCCAAGTTCGCGTTTTTGGATGTTCCCCCGCGCGGAGTTAGCCCTGCTTTTTTGACGGCCAGGCTTGCCGCCCTTCCGGAGAACCCTTTTGTCCACGTGGATGATTGGAAAAAGCGATGCTCCTGCAGCCAGGGTCAGGAGAACGTTCAACCCACTGAATTTTCACAGCCTCCGTTTGCATTGTTTGAGTTGTGCGTCAACTGTTAACCTTGCGTGCAAAAGGCTAGACCAAGGTACAACACATAGTACTGAGCAACTTCCCGAAAGTTCTGGCAACCGAGTTGAGGGGGCCAACCCCACTGACCGCTCCAAGGGCCCCTGATGCTCGCCTTCGCGGTGGCCTTAGCTGTATGGGCGGGGGGCGGTACCCCGAATGGAACTTTTGTATTGAACACCTATTAGCCTTGACTCACGCAACTTCAACTGCGCTTGGGCCACTTTTGGGGGTTTGGACAACTTCAGTGGCCACCCATTTTTGACTTTTCGCCCATTCAAGCAGGTTTTGGCTTGGGCCAATCTAAGTCATGGTGAGCAGCTTCTGTCGCCTGTGTCCTTTGTTGGGTGTCCTTTGTTGATGGTTTGGATAGAGCTCAGCCAGCTGGTGGTTAGAAAGGGCGCCCCGGAGCTGGGGGCAATGGGCGTGGTTGTCAAAACCAATAGGATCCCATTTTGGTTGGTAGGTGAATTCACCACCCATTTTAGGTTACCTATTTTAGTGGGGATTGGTTGATGTTCACTGGGGGTGCGATTTGGGTTTTGACCCCTGGCCAGGTGTGCGTTTAAAGAGGGAGCTAAGGAGCTGCCAGAAACTCAAAAAGGACGTGGTAGTCGGGCTCGGCCCTGTTTTTGTTTCCACCTTGGGCTGGAACCCGCTGGGATGGGGGTTGGGGGGCAAGGTGGGCAGGCCCAGCAAATCGAAGAGGATTCGCCAAGCGCCCTGATAGGCCAACTGACGGATTCTTCGGGGTCCCTTAACTTTAGGGATATTCATCACATGGGCAGAGGGGTCAGCAGCAACCAAGTTGGATGCTTAATAGCGGCACAGTGAAAATCGCCCAAACAACAGCTGATTTAGAGGACCCCCGACCCCCCTTGCGAATCAGGTATTTTTTGTTTTTTGGATGTATCTAGCCCTGTTTGTCGTCTTCCCTGCCGGCAAAATCAACAAGTGGCTGCAGCGAGACAACCCCTCTCACATGCAGGGGCCGTCTGCGCGGCCTTTGGTCCCTCGTGCGCTGCAGGCGCGCGGCCCGATTCGTGGACTTGTTGCAGCCTCTTTCTTTCCGTGCATTTTGCTTGGATGTTAGGACTTTAACTACCTCCTGGTCCCCACGTAGTGGAAGCTATCGTAGACTATGGCGTTCGGGCTTCGGGTCGTACAAGCGCACTCACCTCAAACGAAAACCTCGAAGGGATTGTAAGGAGAGACACTGACTAGGTCCTCCAGTCGAGAGGTTAGAATAAGAGTACCCTTTTTTCCGTTGTCTATTTTAGTAGGGGAACCCTCCCAACCAAAAAAGAAACGGTAAAAGGGCACCTAGCTGGGGGACCTAGCTGAGCAACCACGGCCAGCCCCAGAGAGGTTCTGGCGAATGTGCGGAAAGGAAGGAGGGGTTGAACGTGCGTTAAGGGACGGCAACAGCATTGAAGCCTCATAGTGGCTGGATGTGCCATGAGATCCTATGATGAATGTGAAGTGTTCTTAAGCAACTGGAAGACAAAGGACCCCACTGTGGATTGACTGCATGCTGCACCAGTTGGTGGTTTATCCGAGTCTTCATAGGCGTTCATCCATCCCAACCGGTGCAGGATTTTTGGTTCCTTGTTGGTTTGAGAGGGAACCCACTGATAGAAATATTCATTTGTCCTGGGGGCTTACTTAGGCGAATGGAAGTTGAGTAGTGGCCATAGAAATCCTCAACAGCGGAAAGCTTTGGGGTCTTTTCCCAGATCGGGGTGGATTGGGGCAGCTGGGTTCAGAAGGAGGGTTGAGGGTTTTGGGGCTGTTGGATACCACCTGGGCTTATTGTTTGTCATGGCTAAACATAATCCATACGCCAAATACCCGCCTTTGTGTGTGGGGTGGGGGTGGGGCAGTTTCAGGTTGGCGGTTTCGCAGCGTCTAGGCCAGCCAGGCCAGCGCGTCCTGCACAGGCCCGGGCGGGCTGGTGGCGAGCGCGACCACGACCTGTTGGCAATTCATGTTGGGAAGGGAGCTTGGAAAATGGGGTTCCCACTGAAAGCGAGCTCACCATGAAGGTCCTTTTCTTGGGGATCCCTTAATTCAGCTGCTGCAATTATAGTAGAGCTTGCCAGAACTTGAAGCTCATTTTTCTTAGAGTATATACCCCGGGTTGGGCATAGCAAGTCATGGAAGGGCTTGGGCCTTTGGGCATCTTTTGGGGTCTCGCGGGTTTCCCGCTCGAGCTGAGGCATGCTCTTTCGCAGCCACCGATACTCACAGATAGAGAAGTGGACGTCAGGTCCGACATGCATGCCACCCCATGTACGGTGAGATAAACACGTTGTCCCTATTGAAGCGTTGGGTCCGAGTGGAGCTTCTCCAGTTTTGGGGCTCTGTAATTTCGGGGGAGGCCGACCTTAGATCAATGGGGGGGCGCTTCAGACGCTAGAGGCTTGGTCTCTCAGCAAGCGAGGTAAGGGGCGCAAGAATTTCCTTTCAGAGACTAGCAGTTTAGCCCCATAATTACATGACTAAGACATTGTTTTAGAGTACCCCCCCCCCAACACCACTCGCGCCCTGGGTTCCTGGACTCTACACTTTTTGGGGAGATCATGTCAGGGGTGCGTGAAAAAGTCAAGCTGTTTTTGGCCGAATTCTTTAGCCCTTCCTGCTACTTTCGCAGTTTGAAAGGGTTGGGATTCTACAGGACGACAGCTTACTTAGGGTGTTTTGGGCCGTCCTTTCCTGTAACCAAACCCTTTCAGCACCTGCCCTTGAAGCGTCATGGCGGACCTTGCGAGCCTGCACGCGCTCTGGGACGCCAGCTGTGTGCGCTTGAGAGAGTTGGCGACTCGGCTTTTGCCCGCTTTCGCGCTGGGGGCGTCCAGCAAAAAACAGTTTGGAGGGTGCCGGTGCTGAGGGTGTTTTGGTGGCTTTCTCCTGCTGTTGGCTGTGATGAGTTGGTATACATTATACATACTACATACTATTAGTTTCAGTGTCGTGACATTGCATTGCCGTGTCGCAGCATTCGGAATTGGCAGATCAGTTGAAGCTATGCATATCTTGATCTTGCGAGGACTGATTGGGTTTAGAACCTACTTGCTATCAGTATAGTGTGCTGTGACTTTTTGGTTAGTGCGAAAACCCTATTCACGGGTTGAACATTTGTAGTCAAAGGTTTAGGTTTAGGGTTCAGCTTCAGCCTCGATTTCCACTTTTTGGACCTGCAAAAGTTGAGCCAAACCCCCAGACTGCAAGTAAGGGAGCAAGGACCCCCTAAGGCATTTTGGAAGGTTTTCGTGCTATTTGCACTTCTTGTAGCCCGCACTTCCTGAGGACATGGACTTTACACTTTGTGGGTTTGGACCGTTTTGGTGGTAAATAACAAGTTCAAGGACTGCTTTTGGCCAGCCCACTCGATCGGAAGTGAGAGCCACCTCTAACCCCTGAACCACCGGGCTCCCAACTCCCAAGTGGAAGCTGACTTGGCGTGGAGCCGCCCATTTTTTTTTGCTCGGCTTGCTTTTGGTCCTATAAGATTCCAACCTCGGTGGATTCTCAAAATGCAGGAAAAGAACCAGAACCCAAAAACCGGGTTGCTTCCTTTTGGGGGCACCAGAAGCCACCCACGAAGGGTTCACCAAGGGATCACCCATTTGAAGGTTGAACATTGGAGCCGGATCTGCGATTTTCGTAGGATTTGACCAGGTGAAAGCGGTGTGTTGGCCAAGTTCGGCTTTTGGTGTCCCGAGTCATGGAAGACTTGTATCCTAAGTGTTTTTTGCAGAAAACATGCCTTCTTACTTCCTGAGTTGATGGACTTTATACTGGTTGGGTTTGGAACATGTTACTGGCATGCAAAAAGTTTGGTTACCCTGTTTTGGCCATCCACTCGCAAAAATATGTCCTTTCAAGTCCTTTGGAAAAGTGCTTGGTGGTTCCCAGCTGCCCCCTAAGACTCCAACCAGTTTAGTGGTTGGATGTGTCCGAACCTCGCTCGCTAAAAGTCTTCGCTCACTGAAAGTTTTCACTTGTAGCAGGGGATCTGAAAACGGACAGGCGAGAGTGATGGTTGCAACCAAGGACGGCTATGGCTGCGGCATGGTCTGCACCGAAGACGTCCAGAAGGGCGGAGTTCTGCTTACGCTGCCCTTGGACGTGTGCTGGACGGTGCCTGCCCCAAAACTCGCTTTTTTGCTTTCATTTGCTTAAGAATGGTTTAGTTTTTTTTGTTGGTGTTAAAATGGAACCTACAGGACATTTCTTTTTAAATATATATGTCCATTTGTGTCAGGGAACTGAAGTGAATGGAAGTTTGGGTTGGCAGCATAGAGCTTGTTTGGCTTCAAAGTGCGTCTATTTTCTTTGGGGCTGCTTTTTCTTAGGTTGAACACTTGAAGGCCCTGCTCTCCCTCCCAGTTCCCAGTTCCCTCCCCCCTCCCCTCCCCCCGCTCTCCCTCCCTCCCCCCCAAACCCCCACCCCCCGCTCTCCCTCCCCCAAGTTGGCCCCCCCCCCACCCCTCCTCCGCCTCCGTCTTAGCGGCTGCTTGGCGGTCATCGATAAGTTGAGTGTTTCCTCCGTATAGCCGGATGATTTGGCCATACTTGAATAGGCCTCCATGAAGCCTTCTCAATCGGATGACATGTTTCCTCGGATCTCTGCGGAAAACCTGCTCCGCTACCACAATTGAGGCCCACCCACTGCTGGGGGTACCTATCCCAGAAGGGAACTGGTACCCTGTGGTAGTAGAGGTCGTTTATGTGGTCCCTGGATCTATTCCGGAGAGAGTCCAATATGCCAATATGGATGATTGGAGGATGGATTGTTTTTTGGTGGATTGTAATGTCGTATAATCCTGTAAGCGGCCTGCAAAGGTGCCTTGAGCCAAATGGTTGCGGGCGATCAACATTTGTCAAAAACAGACACACCCCCTCCCCCCTCCCCCTCCCCCCCCCCCCCCCACCCCGCCTCCGCCTCCGTCTTCGGAGGCCGCAACAGCCCGGCGCATCTTGGCGCACTCCGCGGTGGACGCGGAGCTTCTGGAGGCCATCTCCGACGCCACGGCGCCGGGTCGCCCGAACCGCCCGAGCAGGGAGCCGGGGCCGGTGCGAGCGGAGAGGGGAGCGAGCGAGGGGTGGGATTCAGATTTTTCGGTGCGTGTTTTTTGTTTTCTTGTGTTAGGTGGCTCCCAGGCATCCGGTTCCTTGGCCCTTTGGCTTTTTAGTGTTTAGTGGTAGTTTCTTTCCGTTGAAGCCACTGCAAGTGAAACTTTTAGCCAGTGTTTTCAAGGCAAGCCCCAAAACGGTGTTGGTTTCCCAGCAAAATTGAAAGGTACCAACTCCAAAAACTCACTGCCTGGGTTCATTTCATGGACTTGGGAGAAACTTTGTGGCCTTGGTTGCCTTCTTAGTGGTAAGTGACAAATCAACAGTGTGGACTTCCAAAGCCATCAGCCCAAATCTCGCTTATGTGGGGAGGCGTGCAGGTTTGACCACAATCAGCCTTAGATGGAATCACCAACTCGCTCGCCCCTAAGGTAACCTCCCGGGGAAAACGTCGGTTTAGTTCGGAAAATCGTTGACTAGGTCCCCCAGGTGAGCCCTTTTGCAATTTTTTTGGGGAGGGTTCCCCTACCAAGATAGACAACAGAAAAAAGGGTACCCTTATTCTAACCTCTCTGCTGGAGGACCTAGTTCAATCAACGAAGTCTTGATTGGTTGCTGGGGGCGGCTTGAGCCACGTCAGGATCGTGCTCCACATGCTCATGGAGATCAAGGGCCTAGATGGCTTTCGCTCCTTGGCAGAAGGCGAACGGAACGGCTCGATGTTGGGACATGCATCCCCCCTGGCTACGTAGCGGACTTGGCACCCGTAGGGATGAAGCACTGCAGCAGTTGGACTATCCACTTGCGCATTTGGGCCCTTTCCATTTCCCTACGTGGGGAGGTGGATTGGTGAGAGACGGCAATCCCACCGCCCGTCACAAAGGAAGAAACGGAAACCATTGAACCCCTACCCTTTAGTTGAGTTAACTGCCTAGGTTTATACAATCAGCCTTTGCACCGCCTTCTCCCCAAAGGGAGGCCTCCTCGCGGGAATGTCGCGTTCGCAAGGAAAGCAGCACATGGCCTTTCTGCAGCGGTCCAAGGCGCGCACCTTCACCTAGGGGTCCCTTAAAAAATGAGGGGACGAAGAGGGGAGGATGGGAGGCTGGTGGACAAACCCCGAAACATATTTGGGTTCGGAACGCCCACTTTTGTGGCGTGGTTGGTTCAGGGGGACAAAAAGTCGAAACCCGCCCCCCAAGTTTGAGACCGCCGAAAAGTTCAACCCAAGGATTCCACCAACCGTGGCAAATGTGACCTACATTTGCCGTGACCTCTCTGATGCATGCTGTAGTTGTCATTGTAGGTCCTTTACTTGCAACTCACATTCTTAGCTCAGGTTTTGGAACAAACTTGCAGGTCATGGGCCAGGCGCTGTAAATCCAATTCTTGCTTCAGGTTTTGGAACGAACTTGCAGATCATGGGCCAGGTGTTTCTTGTCTCTTCCTTCCTTCCATCTTTCTTTTTTGCCTTTATGGCTCCTTCGACCTTCAATCTTTCAGGCACGCAACCCCCCCTTTTGGGCAAAATTCTCCTCCCACTCCCCCGCTCCCACTCCCCGCGCGCGTTTCTCGCGCGCGTTTCGGGCCGCGACGGCGGGAGAGAGGTGGAGACGTTGCTGGACTGGAGCGCGGCGGAGCTGAAGCGCCTGCAGGGCAGCAAGTGGCCCATGGTCTGCGAGGCCCTGCGCCAGGCCTCGGGGCGGAAGGGGCACAGGGGGCACAGACGCGTCGGGCATCGAAACAGGTGTTTCGGTTTTTTTGGTAGGACGTGCAGATGCTTGGACCCGTTGCCCACCCCTGGTGGAACGGTCTTGGAGGCTGCGGGGCTGGCCTCGGGTGCAACAACTTACTGGGCCATGGGACGGAGTCCAACTTCGATCGGCGTGGGTGGCCTACTCTCCAGAAAGTGGCCCCCCCCAAAAAAACAGCTGTATACATGTAGAGGAACCTCTAGGTCCCTCCCTTTTTTGGGGGTCCATGTGAATTTACAGGGGGTTTAGTAAGCTTCGCTTTTATTTTTGCCGGCCAAGTTGGATTCGGGATCCTTGGGGTTGGTCTTGTCGAATAGTTGGATGTCACCCGGCCTGTGCCGCAGGACATTTTGAGCGAGTACCAGGAACTGTCCGTGCCTTGGCAGAGGGCAGGGCCCCGAGGGTGCATGAGGTTGCGACTGGAGGCACCTTGATTGCCCTCCCTCATGTGCTGACATAGGATTTCTGTCTATGCGCTGACAGATTATATATATATATATATATGTATGTGTCTCTCTCTTTCTATATTTTTATATGTGCGTGTGTGTGTGTGCGTACTGACTTGTACTGTTTGTTTTGTGTTCACGACATATGGGTCTGTGTTTTTGTTACCGTGTCAGTTCTTTAGTCTTCGTGGGAGGTGGGGCTTGGGCGAGCCATACCCCTGAATCACACCCCGAACCATACCCCCGAGCCATACCCCGAGTCATACCCCTTCAAAAACACAAAAAAATAACTTGCAAGAACTGTGGCATTTGCATGTGATCCATGAATAGCTGGAAGCTATAGGGGGTTTAACTTCAAGTGAAGAAGGGGGTCTTGTCAAGAAACAGTGTTAGAGAGCTTGTCATGTGGACCGACGCCAGGGGGTAGGAACTTCGAGGTAAACCTGGTTCACTTGTGGTTCCTGGATCTATTCTTGAGTCTGCGATGCTTCCATGGTTGGGCTCTGATGTCATGGGGCCAAGTACAGTTGACATGTCCACTCACACACTCACTGGTTACTCGTGGGGGGCCATTTTGGCTCAAGTGGTGTTCCTTGACACTCGGTTACCCACCTCGGTCTCGGCTTGGGTTTTTTTGGTGGGAAAGTGCCAATGGATGGAGTTATAGAGCAATCCTGCGGATGTCCTGGTACTAGAGTTGTCTGTAGCATCCGGGGGGTGCAGCTTGACGTAAGACGCTGGGACTTGCAGGGCGCTGTGGCGGGGGGTGCCGCTGCTGAGCTTGAAACTTGGAGCTGTCGCAGTGAAACACAAGCTGTCTTTGTGCTCCTGGGGTACTCTTGCTGTCCTTCCGGTCGAAAAAAATCTGTCCCCCGATTCATGCCCGCGATTCATACCCGATTCATACCCCGATTCATACCCTTCTGCTGCCATTTGCAGCCAAGAGCCTCTTGCGCTCTGGGCAGTTCTAGCGAAGCTATGCGGCCCAAATCCTCAGAAGACACAAAACTCAAAGAGAAGCACTGCAGGAACACTATCCAGTTGCCAGCGCACGGGAGCTTTGCAGTGTCCAAAGCCACAATGCAAGAGTTCAGAGGCGCGCGAGCCATACCCCGAATCATACCCCCGAGCCATACCCCGAACCATACCTTCGAGTCATACCCCTTATACCAACCTCCCGGCACGGCCACGTCAAAAAAACACATACCCATATTCACTATTTAGAGAGTATATAACTTGCCGAACATGCATCAACATTTGCATTCATGGCTTGTGATGATACATAGCGCACAGGGTTCCCTTTCTTCCCCTCAACGGTTGGTTTTTGAACAATAGCTTTGCATTGCTAAGAGATTTGGCGAGCTTCCGTTTGGGTATTTATCTTGGACATACAAGGATGGTCTTTGGTGTGATCCAACCGCCCCAGGACCTTTTGGTTCACAAATGACTTTCCAATGAAACTGCCAAACTCAATTTGAGTTGGTGGAATTTAGTTCATTTTAGCGGCACCCAAGAAGTTTGGACACGTGTCCATCAATTTCCCTTTTGTCGGACCTCCAAAAGTGGCGATCGTTTCGATGGAGCCCACTCGTAGATTCATCAACTTCAGCAGGGGGGAAGCCAGTGACCGGTGACCCCTCTTGGGACTTGGTGTTGGCCCCACCCGCTCGATGAGAAGTGGGCTGACCTTTTCCGAGCTTCGAGCGAGGAGATCTTGGAGGAGCTTTTCCAGGCCTTCGAGATCACGGCGGAGAAGTTCCTTTGGGCGCACAAGGCAGGGGCGTCGGCACGTTTTTTCCCCCCTTTTTTATTTTTTTCCAAAAAATCGGGGGCAGGGGGAGGGAGAAGGATGGCCGAGTTCTTCTTTGTGTTCGTTTGCTTGTCTCCGGTTTTGGGCAGGGGGGGTAGGGGATCCATGTTTGCAGGAGTGCTGTTTTTTTTAGAGAAACAGGGGGGAGAATGTAAAATTAACAGAGCAGCATGCACATGCATGTATAAACATATATATATATAGAAAATGTTACGCACACATGTCACATGTGCGTTGTCGCCTTTCGTTTGTATCATGTGCTTCCCGCGAAAGCGAAGTGGGGGGCTCGGTGGCATCGCTTGCTCCATGCGCGAGGTGCTGCTCTCGCGGATGGTGGCCTTCCTGAGAGAAGGCTTGGGACGCTTGGGACGCCTGAGGTGTCGGGATCTGGTTGAAAATCTAAGTTTTTGAGGCTGTTCCCTCAGTTCCCTCAACTGTGGGCGTTTCGGATGCGCGAAGAAATGAAATTTTGAGGCCGTGCCCTCCAACTGTGGGCTGACTCCCAACATTTTTTCTCAAAGAGTGCCACCCCGCAAACTCATCCGCGGTTTAGTATCCCAGGGTCGCGATCTCCGGAAAATGTATGGGTTTGCTCCTGAAAGTGCTGGTGGATTCTTGGACATGCGCCGCCTCATGGGGTGTTTGAACAGAAACCCATGCGGACAACGCTCTGGCCGGGGGTCTCTTATTTAGCACGGCAAGTATGGGCAGGGGTTGGCACGGGTTGGGAATGCACGTGTTGTGCGCGAACCATCTTATATATGCATACATATGTATAGCAGAATGCAGAATATATATATATATACATATATACATATATATATATATATATATGGGTTGTTTGCTTGGGGCAATTACGCTTTTTGGCTTTTAAAGGAACACCGCAAGGAAAACAGGAAAACCAGCATGTTGGAGGGTCTATATATGTCTATGTATAGGCGCTGGGCAACATCAAACATGGAACAAGTTGGAAGGGTCATTATGCATTGATTAGTTTGTCCACATCAATTGAGTCACCCCTTGGCGGAAAATCGTTCTGGCGGTGGTTGGTCGAACATTCAGGTCGCCCTTGGCCGGTGGTTTGGATTTGTGGCTTGGGGATTTGAGCTCCTGGCATTTGTAAGGGGTAGATGGGAGGCCCCTCCCGCACAAGTCTCAGTCCCCGAGTGTCTTGAAGAAACTTCTTGGGACGACCAGTTTAGTGTTCAAAGGTTGGTGCCCGGGCTTTCATTTGAAAAGAGACCCCCTTAATTTGGTAAACTCACTTCCTGGGTGGATTGGCCAAACCTGTCCAAACTTTTCATTCCCCATAGCGAGGGGAGCCATCGCAGCATTCCGATCTGTGAGCGACTTCCTTGTTTCCCCCTTCTTCTTGGGGGGCTTCCCTTTAAAGTAACCCCCCCCCCCAAAAAAAAAAAGCGACACATTTGCCCCCTGTTTTTTCGCCAACGTGTCAACTTGCCATGCCTCAGGCGGGTCGCGGCTGCTGGTGCTGGGGCCGGGACAGGACATGTTCAACCACAGCCACGAGGCGGTGGGCAACTTGAAAGGATGGGCAAACCCGAAGACATCACGTGCATTGGAGGGTAATGCTGACCCCTGTTTATTAATATGGGGGTGTCCCTGGTTTTAGTGGGGATTTATCACTTTTGGAGGGAACACCCCCATATTAATAAACAGGGGTTTATTTATCCGGGGTCAACATTAAGGGACAATCCCCTTGCCATAAATGGGTGCGGTTATTTGCCTTTGCAATTCGTGACATGCATGTGGATAGACCACCTTAATCCCGGGTTTTGATTGTGACTCATGTTGAAGAAGATAGGCTGCGCGCTTAAATGGCGAGCACAACCGCTATTTGCTTAAGATTTGCTTTTATTATTTTACCTGTTGGTTTGAAGGGAATGGCTCTCACTACTGGGAATATGTGTATTTTGTCCAGAGGACTCCGGCGAGCGGAGAATATATTTTAATTAATCCAAAGGGAAACAGCGGGGGATATGGGGGATGACTGCCCCAGATCTCCTGTTTAGCACCCCAACTTTCTTTGAGACCAAGCGAATCCCCTTCAGTGATACAGGATGGCTTGATGCCACAGAGAGAGCGAGAGAGGTACAGTAGTCATTTGGAATGACCCAAATTGGTATCACAGAAGGGGGCAGGTTGCCCACAACGACATTGAGCTGGTTGCTCCGAGCCTCAAACAATTATCCAACCACCCTTGGGTAAAAAACAGATTCGGCAACTGCCATTGATTGGCTCAATCCCCTTTGCAGAGGTTTTGAAAACAATCCTTGAGACGTAATCACGTTTGCTTCAAGTTCAAAAAAAGGTCCTTGGATGCAATTCTGGGCGTTTTTGGCGAAACCTAGGGTCTCGCTGAAGCTTTGAAGAGGAGTTGATGCGATTCTGGAACGAAAGGGGTGTGCGCTATCCTTTCGCAGAACTCGCAGAACTCCAGCTGGCCGAAAAACAAACAGACACCTCACAGCAGCTAGGCCTCCCAGTGGTGCCCTTTGACCCTTTTCCTGGGGAGGGTTCCCCTACTAAAACCAGACTACAGAAAAATTATCGGGTACCCTTATTCTAACCTCTCTGGAGGACCTAGGCAGGGCCCAGGCTCGTAGCAAGAAGCTCTTCGGCTTCCCTTCCGCCGTTTCGCCCAGGCAGCGAGGATGTGGTGTTGGAGGAAAGGGAAGGCTTGGAGGTGCTGGTGGTAAGAGCCTTCAAGGACTTCAAAGCGGGCGAGCAGGCGAGGCTCTGGAGGGCGTTTGGGCCACGTCATTGGACCTGTCCGCCAGATGAGCAAAATGCTGCCGGGTGCAGGGGAACTGCGATTCTGCTGGAAGCTGGTCGAAGGATTCACGCGCCTGAAGGGAGAAAGGTCGGCCAAAGATCCCGCTACAATCGGATGAAAGTAGATAGTACAAATCCCCCGTGTTGGTTTTAGTCAAAATCTCACTTACCCAAATCTCACTTGCCCAAGCGAGACAAACCAATTTCAGGACGCTTGTCCATCTTCCTTCACCCTTTGAGAATACCTCTTACTGTTGTTGGCATGTTTAAAGGTTTTTGGGTGTTTAGGTTCTGTTCAAAAAACGTCTTTTAGCTACCATCCCGTTTGGGGCACTATACCTGAAGTTGCTACTATAGGTGTTGGGAAGATGTCTGACGCCTCACGAATGCGTTTGCGAGGCCTTCTACTCCTACTCCCCGGCCTCCAATGGGCGACTCCTTCTCATGGGCGGCTTCACGCTTCCGGACTCTTGGCCTTACCATGCAGTTTGTGACGCTCAAGCGAAAATATTTCTCGGGTAGGTGCCCGTTATATATATAACATCATATGGCCGTCTGTACACATATTGTACATGTATATATATATATAATTATATACACGTGTGTGTGTGTGTGCGCCTTTATTTGAATGTGTAGATCAACTAGGTTAGATTAGCACAGTGCCATGTCTACCTCCGTATCTACACGTGTATGCTTATGAGCAGGTGGATTGTTTGTTTGCCGGGGACTGAAACTAAGGCGGTCTTCAAAAGGAAGAAGTGCAGGAACTCGGGGATTGAGGCGGTTGTGCCTCAGATACAACCGCAGACCTCAAGGGCACCTCAAGGGCATCCTTTTTGGGAAGTCACTTTTGGGTGTCTTCTTTTATGTCTTTGGAGGCGACCCTTGATCGCAGACTGGCTCTGAAGGCTCGCTCTCCGGAGGCATTTGTCTATCTACCTAATCCAATTCAATCCAATCAGACCCAAAGCAAGCCCCAGTCGCTCAGTTTAAACTCAACCAACCCAAAATGGCTGCCCCTTTCTTCCCGTGGGCATCTGAGACTCGCCCTGAACTGACCTTTGACCAAAGAGGACAATCCCTTCGACTCGGTGGAGTTGGTGCTGACCTTCCCCGTCACTGCATACAGCGCCCCCCTCTTTGAGCAGCTGGCGGCAGGCGCTGGCTCCGGGCGTTCTCCCCCACACGGCGGTCCGAGACGCCAAAGGCGACTCGAAAAGGGCCGCTTTTACTAGGTGGTTCGGTCCCTGCTTGATTTTTATGCGGGTTATATATGGCGTTAGAAGCATGTTAGTAGAACCAGAAGTTGAGTTTGGGGGGCGCTGCTCAAGTGGAAAGCGATTTTGAAACAGAATAAAAGATAAAGCTAAACGCACTACATTTGGGAAGGGCACATGTTTAGGCTCAATACTCCGAAGGTTGGTTTTCAGCCTGGGACATGGCCATTCGGTTTTTCTTTGGACTCTAAATGTCCGGGCTCCCCTGTTGGAATTTTGGCTGGTATTCAAAAAGGAAGCCAACAGGAAACCAGCCATTTTAGGGGACTCCATTTTGAGAAGCACTCGTGTTTTGGAGTCTTGGCTCAGCGCGGGGTTGGAGCTAGCTCAGAGCCTTTGCCAGGCCTGCAGAGCGTCAGAAAGCCGGGGGCTGTTGTGATGGAGGCGTGGGCCAGTCATGTTTCATGAGAATGAAAGTAGATGGCGCAATTCCCCTATGTGAGTAAATAAGAGGGGATGACTGAACGGAATTGTTCTATGGGTACCCCATTCTTTCCAGGGATCCTTCTTTCTAAAGAACCTCTAGAAACCCGGGGAAAAAACGGCTGGTTCTTGAAAAGAACGATGGTTGCAAAGAAGGGTTGGAATCAACCCCTAGAATTGCGTCATTGTTGTGACGGACTGGGACCACGTGCACGTTTGCAATCGACAAGAGGGTTCAGGAGGCCAGGTTCCTGGCCACAGTCGAGCTCCTTGGCAGGAAATGGGTCATGAGGTTTCCTTTTGTTCCACGCAATGCGTGTGGCCAATTTACAGGTGTACCTCCTTGCATGGTATTGTTGACCCTCTCATTAGTAACCCAACCGTGCCGCTTTTAGTTTGCAGCATTCCTTTCTTCTAGGGGAGCCCCTTGATTGCTGGCAGGGTGGGCTAAGGACTCAGGGGTCAAAATTACAAGGCAACGATTACATGGCACTGGTTTAGAGAAGAGTTTTAAGTTCGTATTTCTCAGGGCCATTTGTTTTACCAAAATCAACAGCTATGCGTACCCGCATGGCACAACTAGGTCCCCCAGTTTTCCCCGTTCACCCTTTTTTGGGGGAGGGCGCCCCTACTAAAATAGGCGACAGGCAAAAGATGACAAAAGCAGGTACCCTTCTTCCAACCTCTCTACTGGAGAACCTGGTTGGTTAGAAATAGATGGCACTGGTTCAGAGAAGAGTGTTAATCTCATATTTCTCAGGGCCGTCATTATTTTTATTACCAAAATCAACTTCTATGCGCTGCCCCTCACTTGGTTGTTGGGAAACATTTTACATTTTTGCTTATTGTGTTTTAGTGAGAAATCCCCACTTAACTGCTAAAATTTAAATTGTTGCTCCCCTTGCAACGTCAACCAAGTCAAGGGTTGCCAGGAGACGGAGGACGAGTTCCTGGCCATGGGCGAGGAGTCGACGGAAGCGACCGAAGCCTCGCTGCACGTGCGCCTCGCCGGAGAGGGAAGCGCCCTGGGCGGGCAGCTGGAGCGCATCGTCGCCTTCCTGCGGCTCCCCGGCGAGGCGTTTTTTCCCGTTTTTGGCGAATGGTCGAGCTGCCAAAGCTCAATGGCTTTCACAACGGTTTTGGCGGAGGTAGTTGTAGGTTTTTGTTCTTCTTGTTTTTTGACAAGGTGTCATGCATGTATGTTGTGTATTTTTTTTTGCTTTTGGCGGATGGCCGAGTTGTGCCAAAGATTGGTGGGTTTCACAACGGTTTTGGCCAGGAGAACGAGATCTTCCCTTTGTTTTTTGGCGGAGGTTGGTCTGTCTCCCCCCTCAGAAAACAAGCTCAACAAAAGGATTCCCTCAAAGGAGATACTTTGAAAGAATGGCCGAGGTTTGCCGAAGACGGGTGGCGTTCACAATTGTTTTGGCCAGGAAGATGAGGTCTTCCCTTGGTAGGGGCGATGTTTCAAATGGACAAGTATAGGGAACCCTGCTTGGGGCCTTTGTCAAGTTGGCGTTCGTGAGCCGTAGGCGCCCAGTTTTTTGAGGGAACCCATGGAGGTTGTTGTTTGTTGTTGCTTTCTTTCTTTTTTTTGGGGGGGGGCTCGACCCAATTTGTGAGAGAAGCCCATTCGAGTCGAATCATTTCTCCATCTCGTGCCCGCAAGCGAGCAACTGCACATGGAGTCCAGGACGAACGGCTTGAGAGGCAGAAACATGAGTATCGAAAACCAAACAAGGCGGCAACCTGCGGCCCCTTGGCTGGTTTCACAAATTGACCTACTTTTCATTTTGTAGGTTTTTGTTCTGTTCATTTTTAGTAGGGGGCAAGGGTTGGCAAGTTGGTAGCTAGTCAAAGATGGAACCCTGTGTATCCGTACCAAGGGTACGCCCACGACTTCCTAGGTTGGACGAGCTGAGCAGATGAAGCTTGGCTGCTCTGTGGGGGCTTGGTGCTGAGATGTTCCGTTCAGTATGGTGGACGCGGGCTACCACTTGGCAAGCAGACCAATCACACCCAAGCAAAAACCAAGGTGCATTACGAAGCACTGAGTGCGCGACCTTTGGGGAGTTTGGGGGTGGCCAAGGTACATTACGGCAAACTTGGGGTTTTCCTTGCTCCGAAACTTGCGATTTTTTTAATTGGCATGCAGCGGGCCGTAGTACGCTTTGGGGTGCTGGACTCTTGGGAAGCTTGAGAATCCAGTGGTTGTCTCCAGGTGTTTGAAGCCGCAGTGCCAATTCGGTGGGGCAAAATTGGGGGGAGCCTCAGTTTCGACAGGCAGGGAAGCCATGGTTTCCCTTTCAGAACCACCCCTGGCATGTTTGGGCTATGTGTCAAAATCGGACCCCACATATGGCTGCTTTCCTCCTGCCTTGCCTGCAGAATCCAAGCTAAACAGGGTGAACCGCTTCAGCCCTGGCGCCTGAGGCAACCCTCACCTCACCTCAGAGCTGGTCGCGGTCAGCGACGGGGACGTTGCGGCCAGGCGAAGGAACCTGGAGCGTTTGCGGGGCTTCCTCGAGCAGATGGCCGCGCAATACGCGGCTCGTTCCGATTGTTCGCGGGGATTGGGCTGGGGGGGTTTGGGCTGGGAGGTGGCAAATTGGTTTGTGCGTGTGTGAATTTCCTTTGCATGTTTGGTTTGGAGGGAAGCGGAAGCAGACAATTTTGTGGGGTCTCTCGATTCTACCGTGTCATCACCAGGGAAGCGTTCGTGCCCGAAAGGAATGCCGAACTCGTCTCAACGGAGCTCGTCAGATTTCCGCTGGCTGGCCATGGGCGGGGATGCTGATAGACCTCCCGATTTTGGGAGGGAGTCCTTGTTTGCTGTTTGGGGGGTTGGGGGCCGTGGGGTCAATCAGCAAGGTTGGTCAAGCCGGGTTCAAGCCGAGCAGTAGGTACAGGATTCCTTGCGGCTTGCAGCTCTGAATCTTTTCAATTAAGCATCCTTTGGGCGTACGAACCGGCATATTGCAGAGAGCGCCAACAAAGACAACCACATTTTTTTACAAACACATATCAGTATATAGTTTTAAGGACTTGTTTCATTCTAAGACTACCCCCAACCACTCCCCCCAAGGAGTACACAAAGCAACATGTATGCATTTCCTCATTTAATGGTTAAACAGTGGTTGTGTACCCCAATTTTCCCTTGGGTGATGTGGAGGTAGTGGAAGTATGACCTAAGCGGCCAAGGAGAGGCCACTAGAGGATGATGAAGCGGCGCTGGCAACTTCGCCGTCGCTGCGAGAAGTGCAGGCGTTGCAGGTGCTTATCGGGGAGAAGAGGCGCGCACCTCCGGAGAGAGCCGAGTACCGAGCTGTTTCCCTGTGGATGGACGAAATCCATTTCGCACCACTTGGGTGGTGAGAGCGAATCTTGTTCATCCACAGCATCATTCCTGGGCGTTTTGTTGACACTTTGCTGGCAGTTAAGTTGGATGTGTCCCAAGCGCCTATCAGTTGGGATGGAGGACGCCCCATAAAACCGCTAAGAAGGTAGAGTGAAGCGAGTTTTGTGCATCCCCTCCAAGAGCTTCCAGTTGGTTATGCCAAGGATATTGGGAGAGACCCTGGGGCAAACTAGCCACACGTTCGATTCCAGGCTGGGACCACCGAAGCAGCACCCAAGAGCGGTGCTGGTTTCATGCGAAAGCTTCCGGTTGTCCCCCATGGTTCAATCAGAAGCCACGCGGCAACCCGGATCGGCATTTCAAACAAATAGTGTGTGGTTGCAAGCGACTTTCCGGCATTTCGCAAGAGCTGGCCGCAGCATGTTGGGTAGAAGCAAAATCGTCCATCGGTTTTGCGCGAGGTACACCCCCCACTGCCCCAGGTCCGGCTTTCCAAATGCTGAGCATTCGAGTGTTTCCTGCACGCCCCGGATTTTTTTTCCGCATGGAACCCGCAAGGCGAAGGTTTCTTTCCCCAGCGTGCGTCTTTGGAACAAGCAGGTTTTCTCGGGATTCCTTCCCCTTTGCATCACTTGCCCCCAGTGAATCGACCTTTTCAGCTTTTGGTTTCCCTGGTTTGGTCCATTTTTGGTAAAGGTTAGCCTTTATTCCCAGGTCCCATCCAAGGCCACTGAGGCTGCCCTCTACCCCCGCTTCCGAGGATCTTCCGAAAAGCCCTGCGGCTCCTGGACGAAAAGTTGGGCTGTGCCCTCGCTTCGAGAAAAAGCAAAACGCGGCCGCGTTTTGGCGAGCGACGATGTGATGGGAGCGTGGGAAGCAAGAGCGAAAAGAGGGGTTTGAAGGAGCTGCTTGGACTGGGGAAGTACAACTAGGTCCCCCAGTAGTGCCCTTTTACCCTTTTTTTGAGCAGGGTGTTCTTACTAAAATGGACTACAGAAAACCGGGTATCCTTGTTCTATCCTCTCTACTGGAGGACCTTGACAAGAACCCTGGCGCAGGGTTTCTTCCGGAACCTTCAAAAGTTGCATTTTCAATGGAAACCAACAGCAAATTGCAACTCTCCTGGGAATTCCAATGACCCTTGTAGGGGAAAATGGACGGAATTAGACCAACCGGGACGCATCTTGAGCATAGAGCCCAAAGACATGTTGCTGCAGGGCACTGCCTGCCCAAGACTCCTCCAGCACGAGAAAATTGGAGAATCATCGAGTGTATTGTGATCTTTTGGGCACATCTGAGAGCACTTGGGCGCAATTCCCCCACCATCGACCCTCTTGGTCGGAAAAAATCGGGCCCCATTACTTTAACATGATCCAAGCCAGCCCCTTAAGTGGTCAACGGTCGGGGACATGCCCCATTTTCTGAATGCGAAGCTTCAGGCAGCCACTCCACCTCGCTCGGTGGAAGAGGCCAGGGGTTCTGGCAAAGACTCTCTGCAGCTCCTCCCTGGCAAATTGTTCACATGGAACCCAACTATTTTGGGCTCCCCCCAAAAGGAATCAGATTCCACTCGTAAACCTGACGGCTTGTTGGGTCTGCAGAGGGCATCCAGAGGGCATCCACCCACCTCCGTCGCGTGGTTTTCTCCGCAGGGCTCTGGCAGGGCCTGGGGCCGAGGGGCGTCCTCACCGGGGCCCTGGCGGTCCGACGCTCGGCGCGTGGCGTTTTGCCTCCCAGCTGAAATGCTACAGATTCGGCGGAAAGGTGCTGATCGGCTCTGCATGGGGTGGTTTGGGGAAGCTTTCAGGCAGGTTCCGGAGGGTTCAGCGCTGCTGGGCATACCACCTGGCGTATATTTTCGACTTGAGAAGGAAGCCAACAGGGCGATTTTCCAGGCCTGCTTGGGACTCTTGAATCTTGAATCTTGAACCCATATTTTTGTTTCAACAACAGTTGCAGGGTTGTCCCAGTAATTACTCTAGGTGTTCAATACGTACTTCCGCAACCAAGTATGCGCACCCATTTGCAGTCATATGCATGTCTCCAAGTTCCCACGATTTCTGGAATTACAAAGCGAGAGGACAAGATTCTCGGAATATATTTCAATCTTGAATATTCAATCCAGTGATAAAATACTTGGGAGGTTTTAGAACAACTTGAACGTTTTTTGGGGCTGGCCCAATTTGGAAAAGTGATTCGGGGCTGGCCAGGATTGATGATTCTCAGGAAAGTTGTTGTCAGTGCAGTCTTCTTCTTCAACTTGACTCCTCAATCCGGTGGGCCAAGCGAAATGGGACCTGAAAGAGAAACCTAACGCCACCCTCCCAAACCCGCCAAACCAAGACACCGCGGCGAATAATATACATCCCAGCAACATCTGCCACCTCCCAGACAACTGAAGCCAAGCAACTCAACAAAGGAATTCCGCGCATACCCTCCGAAGGCCTTGCACCCGGAAGGCGCTCCCATCATTTTTTGCCCCCGGCCCAGACCGCGGTGGCCCGGCGCAGTCGGCGTGGCCTCAACTTCGGTGCGCGGAGGCGAGCGATGGGCGGCGGAGATGGATTGGACCCACGTGTTTTTGTGTTTTCCTATTTGTTTTTTCCTTTGTTTGTTCCTTCTTTTTTTTCCGGAGCGTTTGGGTGTTCGTCGCCAAGTTTGAAAGTGGTTGCCCAACCTGTTGTTGTTTTTTGGCGGAGCGCTTGGGTGTTCGTCGCCAAGTTTGTACGTTGCCCACTTGCGTTACAACGCAGGGGTTAACTCCAGTGAGGAGCTCAAAAGTGGGTTATCACCGAGGTGAAGAGCAACTTGCTGGCACCTTCAAGTCACATCCCGCGAATGGTCAACCTTCTGTTTTCCCTTGGAACACAAGGATGCAGCTGCATCTCCACCCGAGAATGTTTGTGTGCTGGTTTCTCTTGCGTAGCTTTTTTCTTGTAGTCCCTTCCCCCTATTAATAAAAGAATCCTCACATGTTTTTTTACTTGGGGTTTTCGGAATTGTTTTTTTTTTTGCTTTTCCAACAATGTGAGGGTTCACATAGGATTTGGAGGAAATGGATTGAATTGTAAGGTCCGTGAGTAAGCGGTTTAATAAGGAAGTTTTATGTATCATTGTTGTTGTTTTTCAGTTTACTGTTTGTTTGCTTGCAGCCAGGCAGGTTAGGTAGTTAATTATCCAGCATGTACGGGAGAGAGACAGTTGCAGCTAGACAGCTTTTGGGGACATGTTTTCTTTGAGGGACACCCCAATAATTAAAGGATCAAAAAAACTTTTGGGGGGCAGCCAGGCAGGTCAGGTTGCCAGCATGTGCGATTGACTGCTAGACAGTCCAGTGCCCGAGGAGGCAGACATGCATTCAGTGATAGGAAGGCAGCCAGTAGTCAGCAAGGCACAGTTAGGACCCAACCTTTTGGGGAACCCACCTTCTGGGGAAGCAACCTTTTGGGGAATTCATCTTTTGGGGAACCCACCTTTTTAAAAGTGGGGCTGGAAGCTTGTTAAAAGTGCCCCCTAATAAGGATCCCAAGACTGTAGTAAGGGTTTAGTATTGGCTTAATTAAAAATCAATTGTGCGGAGTGGAAATCTGGTCCCGGGCCCCGGATTTCGTTTTTTTTTTAATAAAAAAATAATTGGGGTCTAAACAAAATAGGGGGAGCGGATTAGGGGTGAGGAGCCGCCGTCTTCCCATTTGCTTTCAGGCGGTTTTCTCTGTCTGCTTGTTGGGCTTCGAGGGGAATGCTGACCGTATACCAGTTACCCAAAGGCTTCCAATAACGGTCTGGACCTTCGAAGATACCTGATCTTCCAAACTGTGTATTTTTCATGCCTTTTCCAACACTTTTTGGGGGTCGGACAAAAGAAGAGTCCATGAGCGTCTGGGTAGTATGGCTTATGTTCAGAAATTGTTCTGGGCGGGTTCCCCAAAACGTTCTTCTCGGATAACTCTCTGGTGAAAAGGCCGACCCAGGATTGATGAACAAACCCCTGGTTGCCGAACGGGCACATTTCAGCAATCGGGTTCTGGAATCCGTTTGGGAGGGTAGGGGTGCAAGAAAACTGGGTAGTTGAAAAAAACCCTGGGGTTCCTTTCCACCAGTTTTCCTTAAAGGAGCCTCAAAACCCTTCTTAGACCCCAACAGCCCTGGCTTTGGGTCGTCCAAGCTCAGAGCGACGGTAGGTTGGCGAGCGTGAGTGCCTCCAAGCGTGAGTGCCTCCTTGGCACCGATGGACAAAGAATCCGATCGACGGATGGATGTGAAAGCTTCGTTTTTTTAAGCTATGAACACTATACGTATGCAAAACCCTATGAACACTTGATGAACCCCGTGAGGAAAAGAACTATGACATCCTGTGAAATTCCATGATGAAACCCAACCGGGGGATGAACCAACTACCAATTGGTGCGAATGGGAGAGATGCATACCCTCAAAAAGCACACACACACATACTGTGGATGGGAAGAAATCCGTTCGCACCATTCAAGAATCCCTGGAATGATGATTCCCCTGTAAATGCAAACGAACAATGGTTTCCCATGGTTTCAAAGTGGTGCAGGATTTCGCCCATCCACAGTTCGGCGTTTGCCTTTATGTTGAAGTGCCATCTTGTCAGGTTGGCTGAATATGGACCGGAACGCAGTCGTTCAAAGCGACACGAGCTTGCAACCTTCTGGTTCTACAGTGGCCGTGCCAGACTTCACACGAACTGTTTCGGTTTTTCTCGTCATTTTGGCAGGTCTTTATTTTTTTCCTTTTGCTGCGGGCGGGGGGGGGGGGTGTAAGTCTGGCCAAGTTGAGCCAAGGTTCTGAAAGCTCAGCCTTTTGTGGGGCCTTTGGCAAGTGAGGAAACCTCTCACATGTAAACCCTAGGAGCTAACGAAGTTGTAGGGGCGATCACCAGGATGGTGCGGACCATGAATCCGGACTTCATTCAGGGGGCCAATAGCAAGGCCATTTGTATTGTCGACTCCCAAAATGACGAGCTCACCCATGATGAATGTCCCTACTTGGGGAGTTGCTTTCTTCCCATTCCTTCCTCGCTTCAGGCATTGGGGCTTCGCTCTAAAGGTGCAGCTTTCTTTTGTTTTTGTACACGTCTAGCCCCTGTATTTTTCCTGGTGTGGGAAAGGTACGACTTCGACCTGTTCACCATTGGCGGCGGGAGCGGAGGTGTACGGGGATCCAGATGGGCTGCGATGCAGTATGGGGCGAAGGCCAGATGTCTCTTTCGTTTTTCGGTCTCCGCGAGCCAGGGGGAGACAGTTGGTGCGCAGGATGCGCACACACACATATACATAGAGGGCGGGTCGGCATGGGGGCTGAGTTTTTCAGATTCCTGGGGGCTGAGTTTTTCAGATTCCTGGGGGCTGAGTTTTTCAGATTCTTGGGGGCTGAGTTTTTCCATTAAAAACATTAAAAAAATACCAAAAATATACGATCAAGACCCGTGACCTCTTAGATTTATTGGGGTGCGTTTTTGTTTTTTTGGCTGATGACATGCAAGCACAGATTCATTTTCGATCCAATGAAGACTCAGATGCATCCAGACCTGGAAAATGAGCTAGCTTCAATCTGCACAGAAGACAGCCTGTTGAAAACTATTTTGCACAAATATCATTGTTGGACACAAATATTTAGCAAACGTGTGTCTGTAGCTTATTTTTGGAGAATTGGCATGCTTTCGCATGCCAAGTTTATAAACCTCAGGGTGCTAACTTTTGGAAGACGTATGTTTGGCACAAATCTTCAACACAAGTTGCATACGTATGCAATATTTTGGAAGACGTATGCTTAGCAATCTGCAAGCAGATGTATGTTTGGGACAAATATTGTTGTTGTGTTGCAATTCTGAAACACGTAAGTATGGCAAGCACAGCTTGCCACGCATATGAAATCATAAGAAAGGTAAGATATCACTGATCTATGCAGCTGACAGCTGCAAGACTCATCTCTTTTTACAGTTGGATGTTCAATATTTTACAATATACGCATGGGCTCTGCCCATGCTCTTGAGAAAAGACAGCTAACACAAACATATTTATCGCATAATGAGCCGGAGCAATTGGAGCACAGCTCCAATCTAGTTGCTTGAGCTCAAGAAGCACAAGATGCAAAGATGAGCACCTGCAACGATATCTGCAAATGCAAATACCATTCTCTGCATAAAGCTGTTCAGCTTTGGAATAAGAGCTTTGGAATAAGATTCTCTGCAGCTATCCGTGTTGCTGAAGAGCTCTTGCAACAGTAAAGCTGTTCAGAATAGATTCAAGTAGACACAAGCCACAAGCAATTGCTTGTGATGAGATGTTACCTGCAGAAGATGAAATGAGAGATGAGATAAATTATCTCCAGTTACCCGGAGTTACCTGCAGAATATCTTGGAAGAGGCTTATGTTCTGTTGATACACATCTCATCATAATTTTGATGTCTTGCATCAAGAAAGCTTGCATCAAGAAAGCATCAACAAAGTATTGTCTTCAGATGATGGGCTGTGTTTTTTGGTTTTCTTGGTGTTTATGAGCAAAGGCACAAAAAAACAGACCCATGGCCCTGAACTAGCAGATGCAGATGATGGGCTGTGTTTTTTTTGTTTTTGTTTTTGGTTTTCTTGGTGTTTATGAGCAAAGGCATAGAAAACCAAAAAAAAACAAACAGACCCATGGCCCTGAACTAGAAGATGCAGATGATGGGCGGTTTTTTTTTTAAGGTTTTTTTTTGTTTTTTTGTTTTTTTGGTGTTTTAGTTTTTTGCTGAAAAAACTCAGCCCCCAGGAATCTAAAAAACTCAGCCCCCAGGAATCTGAAAAAACTCAGCCCCCATGACGACCCCTTCTGTATACATATATATATATATATTCTGTGTGTAGGCTACACTTCCGCGTTTGGTGGTTTCAAATATCGCTGTCTTCCAAACTTGTTTTTGTATTTTGGATCCTGATGTCGAGAGAAAAACTCACGAGGGGTTCCTAATGTTTCCCCTTCTGGTTGTAAGCAGCCCCTTTTGGACCCATTGCGGTGGGTTTTCCCTTGTCAAAGGGAAACATAGGCAGCCCTGCAGCAGGTACAGCATGGGATGAAGAGGCCAACGTTAGGCAGGGGTCCCTATATGTCCCATTTTGGTAGTTCTTAAACATCACCTTTTGGCCCGTTGAAGGTGAGTTTCCCGTGGCAGGGTGATGTTTTGAGGGGAAATATAGGGAGCCCTGTGAGGAGAGGCAAGCGTCGTATCACGGCCACTGTTAAAGGCCGTCCACACCTTGCGGACCCATGAGGTTGCCGGGTTTCCTTCTGGCTTGAACCATCCACCAAGCCCAACAAAGCCCGCCAATTCTACGCCTGGCTTGAACAAGTTTCCAGCTTTAGATTCTGGGGCAGCCAAGGGGCCAGGGATGAAGACCATCAAATGAGCGGAGTCTTTTGCGGTGGCAAGAGGGGCAAAAAGAGAGTGGACATATCACGCCTCGCGTAGGCAAATTACTGGCTGCGCGTCGGCGTGCGTAGCCACTTCTTGTTCTCGCGTAGGCACAGCGTAGGCTCGACTTGAAAGGTTGCCAGTAGGTGCGCACGTACGAGTTTGAGCACGAAACGCACACCGCATAGTCACTTGACAGCAAAACTCTAACCGCGAAGGCTCGCGTAGGCCTGTTAAGGCTGACCGAGGCCAACGTACACCTCGTGCAGGCCGTCCCGCATGGTATTTGCACATGGCGTAGGCGCCGGCGTAGGCGTCTGATACGTCATCAGCAGTACCTTGCCAAACAAAAACTCTGCAAATGGGGAGCCGAAGAAACCTAATTCCCCTTCCCCCCCCCCTCCTGGGGCAAAACATCGGTTGTTTAGTTGACCCAACCTGTCCTGGGCAGGGCTTCTGCGAACCCCAACCCCCAAACCCAATTTTCGATCCCCACTTTACCTTTCGGGTTTTTGCACAAACACGAACAAAACACACACTTCCTTTTTGTGAGCACGGATGGGTCCCATACGCCCAAACATTTTCCACATCAACCCCTCCCTGCGCAAAACGGGGCCCGGGGCGAAAGCCGGCTGTCAGCGCGAGAAAGAAATATCCGACAGGTGGCGTTGGCAGAGCTGCCCTTTGCCATTGTGAGCACCAAGCACGAGGCCGGCGGTCTGGGTGGCCCGGAGCCCAAGAGTGGCCGGGTCTCAGCGCGGGGCGTTCGGGGCCGAGTCGCGGCGTGCGTGTCTCCGGTTGTCTGCAGCTTCCTGAGGCCAACTGGACCAAGGGTCACTTGTTGGCGCTGCAAAGCTCACTTCCTGAATTCCTGCACTGCATGCATTAGACCCACTGAGTGTTTTTGTTTTGTTTTTCTTCCGGCCCATCCAATCGATCTGAGTTGAGGCTTCCATTTGGCCCACTTTTTGCCTTGTCTTGGGGGTTGTTTGAGGGCAGCCAGATCAATGGGGTGCCCAGGAAATCCTCACAAGCAATCCCTTGCCAGGCTCCTCAGCTTATTGACAAGGGGATTCTTTACTTTTTGAGCAAACACCCCCCAGGCTGGTTAGTTGGGGCCAGCAAGGTGGTTGAAAAGGGAAGGTTCTTGGCTTCAGTTCGGGTCCTGACAGGAGCCCGCAGCCTTGGTACTATGGGGTAAAAGGAGCATCGTGTAGAAGGGCGGGTGCCGGGGGTGGGGGGGGAGGGGGGGGGGAGGGGGGGGGGAGGGGGGGGGGGGGCAGGGGACCTTCTGATTTGCATCAGTGAGACCAACTGATTTAGATCAAAATCCTTGGTTTCAGGGGATGTTTTGCTTAATGTAGCCCAGCAGCCTTTCAAAATCCAGGGTTGCCTTTTGAACCGACACCCCTAAACAAATACAGACCCATTCCTGTTGAGCTAGCACCGTCCATGCTCCGCGCCATGCTTGCTGGTTCTCATCAGGGAATGAGGGAATGACACCTATAAACCATCCCGCAGAATTTCCTTTAAGGGAATCCTCAGCCCTCACACCTATTCCCAACACCCACACTCGGTCTTTCCCAAGCCCTATCGCACCAGCGTCGTCGCATGTCGCCCGAGAAATCGAACACCCATGTCATGCCGCCAAGGGACCTGCGTCATCCGCGGCTGTGTGCCCAAGAAGCCGGCGAGCCAAGACTTACTGTTTGAATCGCAGCTGTGGTCATCAGAATAGGTGGGATGTGCTGGCTTTTATTATTTTATGTTTTCCCCTTTTTGGCTTCTACCGGACATATTTTTTCCAGGTGGCTTAAGCTAATGGAAGAGAAACTTGCTGGGATAGGTAGAGAGCAACCGGGCCCGAGTGTTGGGACCTGAAAGGAAACCACAGCGAGGATGGCTTGGGGTCATTCCCTGATTCCCTGCTATTGCTTCCCCATTTTTGTTCCATGCAACATGGGTCGGTCCATGGGGAACCCTTGTTGGTTCCTTCCTCCGGGAGGCCCTGTTAGATGCATGTTGTCTAGGTCCCCCAGTAGTGCCTTTTACCCTTTTTTGGGGGAGGGTTCCCCTACTAAAATAGGCTACAGAGAAAAGGGCACCCCTATTCCAACCCCTCTACTGGAGGACCTAGTTGTTAGTTTTGTTGTTTTTGTGTTTTGTCTTCTTTTCTTGTTATTTTGGTGAGGGGGAAAAAAGGGTTAAAACGGCATTTCTAAAATCAAAAACCAAATATTCAAACAGCATAAAACAAAATACACACAATCCACAGAAAACAAGATAAGAACCACCAAGCAACTCAAATACCAGAACAACCCCCAACAACATATTTAATCACAGCATACAACATTAAATAATTCAATCAAGCATACCAACAAAACAACAAAACTAAAAACCATCAAAGAACACAAACTCAAAATCACACACCAACAAATTTCAACGCAGTATAACAATAACAAATATCAGAAGAGTATCAAACAAAATAAAATACAAACAGTCAAAGCACGAAAAAATCAAAAGAGCATACCAAGTTCAAACAACGCACTTTGAAAGAGATAACCAAATTAAGGAAAATTAAAATAGTTCAATCTTTACAAACCATAAGTATAGTATAATTATAACATATAATATTTTACATGTTATTATTATATTATGATATATTATGATTATAATTTCAGTTCAGGATAATAATTTAGTGGATTCGTCTTACTTCTTTCATACATCATTTTAAAAATAGTATTAATATCTCTCACTCTCACTGTATTTTGAACATTAAACTTGTTACTTTCAATGAATAATTTGATATTTTATTTAATTTAACATCTTCTCCTCTCCTTTGACAATAACCCAACATCCAGAATATATCATCAATCATTTTATATTTTTCTTACTGATTTTAAGAAACTGTTTAACATAATCGTAAGGTGGTATTTTATTTACAGTTAGAAATGTTAGAATCTCATCTTCTACATTTCTAGTATGTATTCTTTTTATTCCCAACACACATTTGATTAAAGTTTGATTATCTCTCCAATTTATGCAATTTTCACATTCGTCTTCTTCATCCATTGAATAATTAATAATATTATTCACTATTTCATTAGGTAAATTCAATTTATACAATTCCATATTTTCCTTTTTGAAGTGACAACAATCATAGCATGTTTTATTGATATAATTATTGATTTTATCACCGTTCATTTTCCTCTTATTATATTGAGGCACTATTTCTTTAAGTCATTTTTAGGCATTAAGAACAATTAAGAAACAAACCATAAGTATAGTATAATTATAACATATACAATTTTACATGTTATAATTATATTATGAGTGCAACTCTATTTCTATTTAATTTTAGAATTCTTTTATAATTTGTTTCATTATTTTATCAGCTGTTTTTTCATTATAAATATTATTTCCTCTTTCTTTTCTAAAAAACCCATTACATGAACTGCATGTGTTACTGTATATCTAAGTTCACGAGCTTTATACTTACAATTTAAAACTCATTTACAAAATCAAAGTCATTATCATTCATTGCATCATGATTTAAACGTTTAATGCTAAAATACATATTGTATAATATTTTTACGATGCTATAATACGTATAAGTAAAATCATTATCACTTCCATCATCTAATAAATTATCGAATTCTTCTTCAGTCAAGAAATTAGTCATTTCAATAAACACAAATGTTTCTAAATCATCATCAAGAGTTTTAGCATTTCTATTATCAATATCCTCGTTACTCATATCATCAATTTTGTTTATAATTTTATTGCAATTATTGCATATCATATATTGACAAATACTATTACTAACACCATCTATAAAACCCTGTTTAATTGGAAACTTAAGCATCTCACAGTCTATACATTTATAACTGATAAACTTTTGTTTCATTATAGTTTTAGCATCGACACCGACTGTATCACTATATTCACTATATTCACTATTCACTATTTTCACTATTTTCACTATATTCACTTTCTGTATCACTCATTTTCCTCTTATTCTATTAAGGTATTAAATCTTTAAGTATATTTTCTAAAAAGTCACTTAAAGAAATAAACACACATTAAATTTATATAGTATAGTATTATAGTATTATGAACCATGTTGTAGATTATTTGTTGAATAATGATAAAGCGGAAATTCCAAAAAGAGGAAACAAGGAATTAAAATAAATCATTATAGATGGTAGAACATTTAGATACAATAAAGAAAAACCTATCTCGAATGTTTTGAACAAGAAATTAAAATCAGTAGCAAACACCAATGAATATAATAGTCATGCTACAAGAACAATTCGCTCAACATACCTTAAACAAAGAATGAACAATGCCATGACAAAAAACGCTATAAAAAACAAATTCAGAATAACAGACCAACAATCAGCATTCAAAAGTTATGCTAATTCTATAAAACTAGTAAATAAACATTTTCAAGGTGAAAAGGCGTTATCAATGATACACCACCAAAAAGATAGACTGTTGAACTTCTTGAAATCTAATAGAGGAATGAAATTGAATATAAGGGCAGAAGGTTTATTTTATCATTATTTTGATGATGATAAAGGAGTAATAAGACATACAGAGATAGTTTATAATTTACCAGCTACAAGGTCTAACGTTTATAATGAAACCGATTTGGATGAAGCAAATGAAAAATCAATCAAATAAATTTTGTTGAACATAGAGAAACTAGAAGGTTCAGCGTCTAATTTATAATTTAAGAAAACATATTATCAATAACCATCCATTTTGACAAATATGACCCAACAAGAGCGGGTAGTTATATAGATTTACCAGAATGGATTAAACTAAAAAAGGCATGTATTAATATCAAAAACAAAGATAACAAATGTTTTAAATATAGTGTTCAAAGTGTAGTATATGATATAAATAATAAACCGAATTCTCAAGAAATGTTTCATTACAACAAATTAAACGATGACATTTTGAACTGGGAAGGCGTTAAATTTCCAACTGGTAATAAAGATATTGAAAGGTTTGAAGAAAATAATAGCACGTTAGTTTCAATAAATGTTTATGAAATTGATGATACTTTGAATGACAACACATATAACTGATTACAGGACTAAAACAAGAGATGCTAAACATCAAATAAACCTTTTGACAATTGAAGCAGAAAATAACCATCACTATGTTGTTATTAAAAATCTAAGTCGTTTGATGAACTGGCAAACAAACAAAAATGACCAACCAAAACATTATTGTCATTATTGTACTCATGCTTTTACTAGAAAGGATTTATTAACGAAACATTGTTAAACTGGTTGTATGGCAACACACGGACAACAGTTTAAATTACCAAAAGAAGGTAGTTATATTGAATTTGAAAAATACAATACAAAATTAAAATGTCCATTTGTTTTTTATGAAGATTTTGAGTGTATAACTGTAAATTCAATTAATGGCATCAAGGGCACGTATCAGGAACATAAACCATGCGGTTATATGTTGAATGTTGTAAATTCTATTGATAACACAAGCCAACCTTATTTATACCGTGGAGAGGATTGTTTAGACCACTTTGTAAATAAATTACGAGAAATTAAAAAAAACAATATTTTTGATAAAATGAATGTTAGTAAACCAATGGATATTACAGATGAACAAGAAGCAGAATTTAGAAAAGCTACTGTATGTTCAATATGTAATAATAATTTTAAACCAGAAGATATAAAAGTTCGCGACCACTGTCATTTTACTGGTATGTATAAAAATGTAATTTGGATTATTCATTTAGATATTTCAAGATACCAGTATTTTTTCATTATAGCGAAAAGTTTATTCCATTTTCATTTGGTTCATTGCAGTTTAAAGATAGCATTGCTTTTCTCTCAGCATCTTTAGATAAATTAGTTAAATTAAATAAATATGACATAGTAGGTAAAGATGAACATGATAAACCTATATATAAAAAACGGAATGACTGGGAGAATAATTTTAGATTTTGATCAGCAAATCCATATATTAGAAATAAAACCGATTTAGACTTATTAACTGAAAAAGGAGTTTATCCTTACGACTACATGAATTCATTTGATAAATTCAATGAATCGCAATTACCAAATATAGAAGA
Organism: Effrenium voratum; assembly: GCA_963377175.1. Lineage (NCBI taxonomy): Eukaryota > Dinophyceae > Suessiales > Symbiodiniaceae > Effrenium > Effrenium voratum. The sequence goes on from CAUJNA010000109.1 coordinate 66,396, forward strand.
CTTTTACAGTCAATTATATGAAGAAGGTATAACAGATACACAACACACAAGGGCAAAAGTAATACGGGATAATTTCAATATCAAGAACCTAGGTGAATACCATGATTTTTATTTGATGACCGATGTTTATTTGCTTAGTGATGTTTTTGAAATCTTTAGGGATATGTGTTTAAATTATTGTGGTTTAGACCCTGCTCATTACATAACATTACCTGATTATTTTTGGTCTGCCTTTTTATCTCTGACTGGTGTTAGACTTCAACAAATACATAATAAAGATATGTATGAAATGATTGAAAAAGGCTTCGTGGCGGGATGATTCAATGTGCTCATAAAAAAGTAGAAGCAAATAATAAATACATGAATGAACACTATGACATATCAAAACCATCAAGTAAGTTATTTAGATGCTAGTAACTTGTATGGTTTGGCAATGAGTAAAAAACTACCGTTTGATAATTTCAATTGGTATTTTTCAAGGATGGATGAGAAGAAAGTATTAAGTTATAGCGACGATGATGACAAATGTTATGTTTTAGAAGTTGATTTAGAATACCCAAAAGAACTACATGATTTACATAGAGATTATCCATTAGCACCAGAAATTATGAGTGTTAGTGAGAATATGCTTTCTCCAGTTCAAAAAGAAATACATGAAAAATATTATGGAAAAGATGCATCTGATGAAAAACAAATAAACTAATATTAAATGTTATGGATAAGAAAAAGAATGTATTACATATATCAACATTGAAGTTTTATTTAGAGCATGGATTAAAACTAAAGAAAGTCCATAGGGTAATTTGTTTTAATCAAGCAGATTTCTTAAAACCATACATTGATTTCAATACCGAAAAACGAAAGAATGCTAAAACTGAATTTGAAAAATATGTATTCAAATTATTAAATATCGCGATATATGGAAAGACACTCGAGAACGTTCGTAATCATATTGACTTTGAATTAGTTAATACACCTGAACGCTTCCAGAAGTTAGTAAATAAGCCAACATACAACCACAGACACATTATGAACGAAAGTTTAGTAGGAGTAGAAAAAGAAAAGGCAACGGTAGAATTAGATAAACCTATTTATATGGGTCTATCAATTTTAGATTATTCTAAAATTCATATGTATTATTTTTATTATGATGTATTAAAACCTAAATATAATGATAAAATAAAATTAGCATATACTGACACTGATAGTTTTATTATCCATGTTGAAACTGGTGATATTTACACATATTTTAATTAAGCATATAAATCAACATATGGATTTTTCAGATTATCCTAAAATCATGAATGTTATAATGCTTCTAATAAAGAAAAAGTTCTTGGGAACATGAAGGATGAACTTAATCGAAAAATAATGACACACTTCATAGGTTTAAAACCTAAATCATACTGCTATAAAGTGTATGGAGAAGATGAAGAACATAAGAGGAGTAAAGGCATTGTTAAACATAAAATTGCTAATGAATTGAATTATAATATACGAAGAAACATTTAAATGGTGACTTGAAAGAAACAGTCAATTTCAACACAATTAGAAGCAAAACTCACCAAGTTTATAGCATTAACCAAAGTAAATTTGCTTTGTCCAATTTTGTAATAAAAGATATGTCTATAACGCTATTGAAAGTTTGCCGTATGGACATTATTCAATTAATTAATAAAATCTCGTGCCTATTGTATTTTTTACTTAATCCATCCAATTTGTAATAGCGATTATTAAGTAAATCCATACCTACAAGTATTACCTTATATTTTCTCTCACTCCAGACACTTCGGCTCTCTTTCTTAGAAACACAATTTCCTTTACCTTTACTATATACTTTGACATAATCTCGCTCAGTCACATTAGGATACTTTCTATTATGTGTTTCTTTCAAAATTTGATTTGACCTGACTTCCAAAGCATTATCTAAATCATGTGCTTTATTTGGAACCATGCCGGTGCTACTATGAACTTGACTATTGTTGCATTTCTTCAGTGATGCTTTCATCATTTCTACCCATGTTGAAGATGCATTATGTCTTAATCTATCACTTATCATTTTCTTAAAAGTGCGAATAGCCCTCTCTGCCACATTTGCATGGGTTTTAGCAATAATTAATTCAATTCCTTCACCTTTCAAATAATTCCGTATCTTCTTACTATTTAATGCTCCTTCATCATCACTATATATACTAAGTGGATAGCCTAGAACTTTAAAACATTCTAACATAGCATTGAAAAAAGTATCAATATCATTATTTTCCATTGGAACTATATGACACTTTTTACTGAAAATATCGATACACACAAAACCAAATTTAGGTTGACTTTTAACATCAACACCAACGTCGCGACTACTTCGCGAGGATTGGTTTTCACCAACGTCTTTTAACAAACTTGACATGACCATTAAATCAATTTGGAACTCATACTTTGGAAAAGGTGCCGTGTATGAATTGTAGTTCTTATAATTTCTTGTTTGCTTGTTTGGTTGAGATTTCAGCCATTTAGAAACATAATCTAATGTAAAACCTGCTTCAACTTTATTCGCTTTTTCATATAAATCTCTAACAGAACCGAACCCCTCATCAACATCATAATCTATCTTTTTTAAAATTTCATCCTTATCTAATTTCCTACTCATTATGAATTACATGATATTATTTTTTAGTAATATCATACAATTTATGAATTACATGATATTATTTTTTGTAGTATCATTCAATTACACTAAATGCTTTTGGCACGGTGCAGTAGCATTGTGTGCTACGAGACATTTCTTAGACTTCTTATGTTTTGCAAGATTTGATTTACAACTTAGCTGACTTCCACAGATATCACATACACATGAGTGTTTTGTCTTTTCTTTATAGTATGTCTTAAAATAGTTATCATCATTTGGTTTCCTATTGTAGTATCCGTCATCTTGTTTTCTCCATTCAGCATTGTTCCTTTTCGGTTCTTCTTCTGATGATATGTCGCTTGTTTCTGAACTAATAAATTCATCATTTCCTATACTGTTCCGTAACATATCAAACATATCATTAGTCATTGTCATTTCATACCATTATCAACAAAATAGGACGGCGTTATATTTTATATATAAAGTATGACTATTCTTTAAGTGACTTTTGTATTATTTTCCATCATTTAGACTTTTGCGTTTTTTCTCCTTATCTTCATCATTTTATGTCTGAATATTATGTTATTTCATATATATATATATATATTAATTCTCGGTATAACGATTGAATTGGTTTTATATCGTCTTTTTTGTTTTTATTGTTTTTCCATTTATAAAACATATCTTTGTATTTAATAAATTCATTTTTTGTTATTTTCCCTTTGTTCAATTCTTCTTTAAATGTTTCATTTAATAGTTGTATATATATTTTCGAGGGTGCTGTTTTGACTTTTTGTATTGTCTTTTTCGGTTTGGTTATTTCAGGTGTTTTGTCGTGTTTGTCCTTGTCAGGTTTTAATCCGGATGATGATGATGATGATGATGACGCTGCTCCTTGTGCTATTTCAGGAGTGTGCTGTATTGCTTTTAGCATCTTCTTTTTTCTTTTCTTTTTTTGGCTTTTTGCTTTTGGTCTCATCTCTTCTGGTGCGTCTCTTTCTTGTCGTTTTTGTGCGTCATCTCTGATGCTTTCTGCCGCCATTGTCTCGCTTTCATCCATTGTTATTGCTTCCAATGACGCCTTTGATTTTGCTTTTGCTTTCGCTTCTGCTTTTTTCGTTTTTGATGGTTTAATTACTTTTGCTATTGCCTCTGGCGATTGGGAAGAATTTGAAGCAATTGTTGCGTTAAGATTTGCCATATCTTGAAAAGCTTGTGTTTCTTGAACTATATTTGCTCAATAACTTTCAGTTTGTTTTATTGTTTGTAAGCTTTGGTTCATATCATCAAAATGTTGTTTTCTAACGCTTTGAGAAACTTGACTAATTTGCTGTTCGTGTTGTTCCTCAGCATTGTCCATTGTGGCATCCAGCGCTTTTGTTGCTTCATCTCTTAAATCATCCATTTCATCGTCCTTCGCTATATCAAAATGTTCTGTTTGATTTTTCTCATCTAACATTTTTTGAAAGTGTTGTTGTCTCAAATCTACTGTATTATTATCATACACTGTTCCTAATGGACTGTCACGAAAATAATAGGCGTTTCGATCTATTACATCTCTTATATTCTTATTTTTATATTCTTCCTTTGTAATTTCCTTTATGAGTTCATTATAAGACGGTCTTAATTTCAATTGTGATTTTAGCGTTTTCATCTGTGCATTGCCTAATCTCAATAGTATATAAAATTAATTAGATTATAATTTATTAATCTAATATAATTTAATTAATTTGTTCAACGTCAAAATCAAAGTCTTGTCTTAATTGATTGATTATTCCGTTCTTCTTCTTAATAATTTCTGAATAGGATTTACCTGTTTCACTTGATGGATGATGTCTGATTTTTTCACTTTCCAACCTTTGGATTTCATTAAAATATGCCTGTGCTTCATCCATATATCTTCTTTTTATTTGAAATACAGCATAATCTTTTTTAGCGCTATGATATTCTAATTGTTCTTGTAATTCTTTCAAGTATGTGTAATTAGGTTGGTGTGCCTTGTTGCCTCCTTCATAATAGTAATGTTGAGTTGATTTATATTTATTCTTCTTTTTTGGTTTATTTGTTTCAATAACTGCTTTTCTATCAATAACATCACTGATATGTGGTTTATCTTTGTTTTGTGGTTCTGTTATTCTGTTTGCAACATTGTCATTAATTTCTCTACGACGCATAAGCAATTGTTTCTTATCAATAATCATTATATAACAATAATTTGATTATAAATTTGTGTATCAAATATTTTTTGATACTAATTTATTAATTTTTTGTTTATTTTTATAATCTCGATCTGCCTTCATATTATTGTATCTATCTTTCGCTGTTTCAAATACTTTATTAGCAGTTGTTTCTAAATGTTTTTTCAATCTTTATTCTACACGTCTTTCTATTTCTTGTTCATCCACTTTTGGAATATTATCTTTCACTTTTTCATATATGTTATTCTCAAATTCTTTTGCTTGTGCAGGATGCATAATTTTTCTACGGACAACTTTGTTAGGGTCTGGTTCTTTTTTAACTGGTATTCCAGTACAGTTATGACGATATTTGAAAGTGTATTTTGTTAAATATGTTTTACACTTTGGACACTCCACTTTTTCCGTTGAGTATGTTTTAGATTTTAATTCTTGTTTTGGCTCTTCTTCTTCTACTTTATTCTCTTCTTCATGTATAATATTATTAGTTTCTAGTTCTTTACTTTCTTTATTAATAATAGGTTCTTCTTTAATTTCTTCTACTTCCTTAGGTGCTTCACTATTTTCACTGTCTACATCTACTATTTCAATATGTTTAACCATATACTTAGTATATAATATTTTTTTATTAACATATTTAATATAAATAATTTAATCCGTTGTTTCAAATGACTTTAAATATTGTTGGTGCTTCAATGATTTGTTATGTCTTGATTGGTTGCATTTTGTTATTACACTATTGCAATCACATTGAAACTTGACTTTTCTAATTTCTATGATATTGTCTTTATGTGTCTCGCAATACTCTTTGTGTTTTTCTTTTAATTTGACTTTATTTTCTTCTCGGTATTTCATATTGGTTTGTTTGATTGTTTGTCTGTTTTTTTCCATGTATTCTTTGCGTTTTTCTTTCAATGTATCCTTATTATCTTCTCGGTACTGTTGTCTTTGCCTACCTGCCACACGTTTATTTACACAAACACAATCTTGCTGATGCTGTCCCTCACGGGCGTGTAATTCTTCCTTATCATTACAACTAAACTTTTCTACCAACTCTATTTTACAGTTTTCAACTCCATACTCATTGAATACCTCAAATACAGACACATAGTTATATTCCCCTCTTAAATGTTTTTTTATAATCACTTCTATGTGTTTCCAGTCTTTTACTTAATGATTGAGTTGTAGAACCAACATAACACATATTATAACCATTATCCCATATTTTGTATATCTTCCCATTACTATAATTCACCATTTTCAACTATTAATATACATCATTTACTGTTTAAATACATTTTACATCTCAACAAAGGTAAGGAAGAAGGACGGATCTGCACCGTGTAAATCTACAGTTTTTCCATAAGCATCAACATACTTGAAATGAAGACGACGCAAATGTCTCATTGAAACATCATTAGCGTCATTCATTAAAATCTCATTATCATAGATTACATTACCAAATCCAGCAGTAATAGGAGTTTTGCGAAGAACACGGGCAACTCCATAAGGTGCTAGATGCTTTCCATTAGTTGAACTATCGCTGGTTAAGTAAATATTTGTCATTGGTAATAAATTAACAAAACCACTAGCAAAAGGGTCAGGGGCAAAATTGATTTTTTCAACAGTGTTTCCTAAAACATTGTTAATAGACATTGTATGACTTCTGTCATAATCAACACTAAAACCATAGTTAGCTTGCAATTCTTTATCCGTATGAATTGTGTAAAAGTAAGAAACATAATTACAACTTATAGTTATAGTATTTTTTAATGAATAACTACAACTAAAAAAGTCGCTACTTCCATCAGTTCCATTAGTTGCAGTATTCAATTTATTTTGTAATTCGGTTGCTAATTCAGTACCTACATAACTACCTTCATTAGGTGCTACAAGAAAATAATATACTGGTGCTCCTGTTAATAGTCCTCCTAATGTTAAATATAATCTGTTATTTACATTTTCTTCAATAGGATAAATAGTATTAGGTATCGATAATTCGTGGACGTATAGTTTTGTAATTGCTCCTGTTTCTTGGGTTTCTGGTAAATCTATAACAAAGTCAGAAGTGCTCAAACTTTCGTTTAGATTTCTATGTCGTGTGTCAATGTATATTTTTCTAAATCTTGCAATATTTATATTAATTAATTAGATAAAATATCAATAATTAATATAATGAAGAATATAATATTATTTAAAAGAAGGAAAATTAAAATCATGCAATCCGCTTCATCAAGGTCATAGCGAAATGTATAGAAAAATAACTAATGAAATTCAACAAGAAAAATCATTATTCAAACCTAAATATAATAATAATTTATCTGACACAGAAGGATTAAACAAAGCATATACAAATGGTAAAGGTTTCTTTGTTGATGGTAATAAATTGTATGTTGCTGGGACATTTGGTAAAAATAATATTATATCAAATATTAATGATATTTTAAGTGATATTACAATTCCATTTGGTTTAAGTCCATACAGTGAAAGGTATAGAGATATTAGTGATATACTTGATGAAAACCATAATATAACTGAAGTTATTTCACATTCATTGGGTAGTAGTGCGAGTGCTAAATATTTACAAAATAACCCTGATAGAAATATCCGTTTGACAACTTACGGCGCCCCTTTTGTTTCAATGTCAAACAAAAATGATGACAACTTTACAAGCCTACGAAATTTTGGAGATATAGTCAGTATTTTAGATAGAGGCACTATAACAACAAATAGAGGAGGTTTTAACCCATTAACAAATCATCAACACTCAATATATGGTGATACGGGGCGTGATGTATCAAGAAGTATTGAGCCTGTAAAGGAAGTTTTGTAGTCTTATATATAATGCATAATAATGGTATAAAAAACATCATAAATCCTAAAAAGAAAATCAGTTATGATGACATTAAAAAGATTGTAGAAGACGAACCTAATTATAAGGTTGAAAATATTAATATTCAAAATAAATCTAAAAACTATTAAATAAAAATCCTAAAAAATAAGTTACAGATTATTCACACTTTGAAATAAATTAATTTAATAATAGAACAATATTGTATTTTCTACTATTAAATATATAAAGATGGAAACATTAGATATTGAAGATGTCCTTGTAGAGAAGAATCTAAGATTTAAATTAAAAGACGGTGGTTCTTATGTTCGTTCAAAAGAAAGCAAAAACTTTTATCCTTCATCGGTTTCTACTTATACCGCTGATACAAATTCAGTAATTAGATTTAACATTACTGGACCACCTAATCAATGGATTTCACTTCCTACACTATTATTAGGATTTGCATTGGAAAATACTGACGACAGCACAAATGATGAGGCTGAACTACGACCTATATCCGCTGGTGCTTTCTTTTCAAGAGTGAGAGTGATGATGGGAGATGTAATAGTATGTGATTTGAAGTCTACATCTCGTGCTGATGCTATGAAAGATTTACTTAAAACATCAGAAACAAAAAGAGCAGATGAAGTTTTAGGTTTTGGAAATTCGTTTAATAATAACGATGTTAGATTTCTAACTTCTACTCAATTAGCAACGAACCCAAGCGCTAATAATGTTGCAAGAGTCACGAGACAAGTCACTCCAAGTAATAAACGAGGCATTGCTAAAGGTAAAAGCGCTAATGTATTTTATGATGTGAATTTGAAATGCTTTAAGGCTTGTGAAAACTGGATACCTTTATCTTATTGTCCTATAGCCATAGAATTATATTTAGTGAATGATGCTAAATTACAAATTATTGCACAAGGCGACACTTCTGATTTCACTGCTACAAATACTTCTAACAAATGGGCAATAAAGAAGCCAGTTTTCAAAGCAAATGTTTATTCTCTTGATGATAGCTTATACGCAGAATATGCTAAAATATTAGAAACCGGTTCTCTTCCAATTACTTTTGAAACTGAAACAATGCAAGAACAAACCACATCAGCATCTACTGAAATATTTACAACTATCGTAAGGAATGTATCTAAACTAAATATATATTTCATTTTCTAATACAACAAGTAAAGGTTATGTAGGAGGATTTGGTGAAATTCGTAAAGAATACAACTCACTACATCATCCATTAGCGCATCAAGGTAGTGCTGTTGATGTTGGATATTATAACCCTATATATGATTTAACTGCTTCATTGGTAATTGGTAATCAAGTCATACCATCGCAAGAAATTCAGGGTGTTCGTGAAGCATGCGTCCATTTGATGCATTGTGCTGACAATCCATTGTTGGTTAGAAGCGAGGACTATAAAACACAAGCATTTATGTTTGGATTTAATCTACAAAGATTAGAATCAGCAGCGTATTCAGGTTTAAATTTAAAAAATAATTCAACTGCAGTAGTTAAATTAAAATTCGCCCCCTTGATGGAACTACTTTATATAGTAGTAATTTTATGCCAACGCGGATGTACATTCATATGGTGCACGAGTGCATCCTTGAAATCCGTAGCAACAGCGTTACATTTTATGATTAAATAAAAATATAATATAATGAATTTTCTAATTAAGAATATAATATTATGAGCAAAAACTTAATGAATATCTATGATATTACAGCAAATAGAATTAGGCAAGTAAAAGATGGAGCAGTCAATGATATAGAAGACCTTTACGCGAGTACATCCGACATTCAAACAGTATTAGATAGTAAAGCAGACCAAGCAGACACCTACACAAAGGAGCAGATACATGCTAATTTTTATGATATAACTCAATCATACAATAAGACATAAGTTAATGTATTATCAAATAATATTAGTTCAAATGCATTTTTAATAGGTGTATTGACAATAACTTCAAACACAAATTTTAATAATTTTTCATCAAATACAGATTTAAGAAATAATTTAAATTCTACTATGTCAACTAATTTTAAGAACATTAGTTCTAATTCTAACTTAATTAATACAAATTTTAATAACATTTCATCAAATACACATTTAATAAATAATGTTTAATTTCTACTATAACATCTAATTTTAATAGTATTAGTTCTAATTCTAATTTAATAACAGGATTAAATAGTACAATGAATTCACATATTATAGCAATATCAGTTTTACAGAATGGAGGTTCATTTAATGAAGCAGATTACTATAAGAACATACCAACTAATAATCTATTACCAAATAAGTTAGATACATCAGTATTAAATAATACATTAATTCATAATATAACAACTACTGCAACTTTCAAAATAGCAGAATGTGGACATTATAATAATATAGTTGAAATGTATAATAATTATTTTGATAGTTATGTTTATGGAAGTTTGACTGGTTCAACTATGTTTTTGAACCAAAGAGGTTTGGAGATGTAGAAATTAATAATTCTTCAACTTTTCAAAATGATAATATTATTCATAATAGCACAATATTAAGTAATTTACAAGTATCGGGTTTATTTTCTTGTTCGTCTATTTTAGATATAGCAGGTTCAGATGCGCGTTATGTTTTACAATCAGATGGATTAAGTGGATTAATAACAGGAAATACAAATACAATTAATTCAATAATTACTAGCAATAATTCACAGGACACATCATTAGGTCAAAAGTTAGACAAAATAGATACTAACGCTCAATCCATAGCCGGCGCTATTAATTTTAGCGATAATGCAGCTTTACACAGTGATTTAAATATGTTAACTACTGGAAGTATAATATGTAATAAGTTTAGCACTACACCTTCGCCTAATTTAGGGTTGCAAATGACTTTTCAAATGTTTAATCGTGAATTTAATATTAATGTCCAAATGGGATTAAAGAATGCACCCGGAATAAAGACAACTGGGGGGCCCAAAAGAATTAGTAAATGCACCTGGGATAAAAACAAGCCCCTGCCCCCCCATGAAAAAAAACAAGTCCAAAAAAAAAGTCAACAAAAAACACAAAAAAGAAGAGAGAAAGAGAGAAAGGACAGGAAGGAGAGGAGAGATAGCCACCCCTGGTCCTTGGATCTTTGGTACCTTGTTCCTTAAATCCAGAACTGTCGGCTTTACCAAACCCATGTTTTCTTACATGTCTCTTGTTTGAAACCTGCCCACAATCAAACCCACAAAGGGGGTAGTACTTCAGCCCCCAACTTGACATTATTTCAGGGGCCCCCGAAACAAAGTCTTGTTGCCTGGCCCCCTGAAAAATACAACCTGCCCAGTGCAATTGCCTCTTAGCTAGTCAAGTAGTTAGACAGCCTAGGTGAGGCTGGCAGTGCTTCATGCTGTGTTGTTAGATTTGGGCCTGCTCCTCAAATCCAAAATTTCTCTTGTTTAAAACCTGCCCACAATCAAACCCACAAAGGGGGTAGGTAGTACTTCAGCCCCCAACTTGACATTATTTCAGGGGCCCCCGAAATAAAGTCTTGTTGCCTGGCCCCCCCCAAGAAAAACAAAAGGACGCTCCAGCAATACTAAATCAAATGGAAACTCGAGTCTACCGATACTAAATCAAATGGACACTCAGTTCCAAATCTCAAAAAAGGAAGCTCCAGCAATACTAAATCAAGTGGAAACTCAAGTCCAGCAATACTAAATCAAATTGAAACTCAGTTCCAAATCTCAAAAGGAAGCTCCAGCAATACTAAATCAAATGGAAACTCAGTTCCAAATCTCAAAAGGAAGCTCCAGCAATACTAAATCAAATGGAAACTCAAGTCTACCAATACTAAATTAAATGGAAACTCACTTCACCTGGATCTCAAGATACTATTCTGGGTACCCCCTTCGTTGAGGGGGGGGGGGGTCCCCCCTTTACTAATCCCATTTGGACATTAATAGAGATGGTAGAATGTGGATGAGTAGCGCAGGAGGTCAATGGGAAACTCAAATAGGAGACGCTAATGTTGGTCGTGTGTGGGTAAAGGATAGGTTCGGTTTAGGTGCAGTGGGAGTTAATGGTTATGTTTTAAATTGTGCTCGACAAGCAAGATTTACTGATGCAGTTCAGTTTATGGGAGCTGGCAAAGCAATAAGTCTTAACAACGGTTCATATTTGAATTTCAATAATAATGGTTCAATACGAAGATATACACCAGATGCCATAGAAGGTTTATATATGTCTCATAATGATTTCGTTGCTATTAGTGTTGGCGATGTTAGTAATGCTTCTAATCAATATATGATGTGTGATGGATTAGTGAATATATATTTTAAATAAACCTGTTGATGTGTTAGGTAATATTTATACGAATGCTGATGTTAATTGTGATAATGTTAATATTGCTACTGATGGTAAATTAACAATTGATACAAATTGTGAATTATACAGATATGTTAGTGCTTTTTCATCTTTTGATATGAGAAATACTGATGCTAATTCTTCAATTAGATTTATTTGTGGAGACCCTGCTGTTCAATCTAATATAGTTGGAGCTGTTAATGTTTCTAGCGGGTGGACTTTTAATACTTCAACCGTTAATGTAATGGGTAGTTTATTTGCTGATGATGTTTATGTTAAAACTAATGGAGCATTAAGAAGTAATCATATAGCACCTAACGGAGGAACATTAGTAACTGTTGATACTAATTTAGCAGTTCAAAATGCATATCTAGCAACTAATACCATTCAACCATTCGATTTATCACCGGTTTTATTTTTGAATAATATTTCAATGACTACTGGAACAGATATATTAATGGGAACAATTGAAATATCAACTTATTATGATGGAACTAATTTATCTACAAATTGATGTAATATTCAGAACATCAAATACAGCGTTTAGAGTTTCAGATAGTTCAACTACACCTTCTGTTTTATGATCTATTGATAAGACATTTGGAATGACAGTAAATACTGGAAGTTTTACAAATAATTCCCCATCAACTTTTAATGAAAATGTAACAGTTGTTAATACAAAAACATTATTTGTTAATGATATTCAATATGCTTCAGGCAATGCTATTGATATTACCGCTGGAACTGTGACCATAAATGGAAGTCTAATAGATATTTCTGATGCAAGATTAAAATATGCTTTAGATTTACTTAAAAGCAATTGTACTAGTACGATAAAGAAATTCAAGCCTAAAAAATTCAAAAGAAAAGATAGAGACGATAAGGATGCAATCCATATAGGTTATATTGCTGATGATTTATTAAAAGCAGTTCCAAAAGAAATTAGAAATGTAGTTCATGGCAGTCGCGAATATTTAGGTATTGAATATACAAAAGTTCCTATATTATTACATAAAGCTTTACTGGAAGTAATAGATAAAGTTGAAAAATTAGAAAAAGAAATTAAGGAATTGAAAAAAGAAAAATCTAAATAAATAATTAAAATTTGAACAAAAAAGTCTAAATAAATAAATAATTAGTTAATATATATATATATATGGACATTGCCAGGAAAGTTAAAATGAAAGCATTATTTCAAAATAGTAGTATGAGAGAAAAAATATGTTATTGTGGTTGTAAAATTACTAAGTTAAATAAAAATGAATTTACATTAGATAAATGTAACAATAAAGAATGTAATTATAATCATTCTAAATTTGATGAATATATTACAGAATTAAAAGCAGAGAGAAGAGAAGAGAGAAACAACAGACAAATAGATAAGTATGGTAAGGTAGTAAATCCTATTTTTGGTGGATTGTTATGGCCTATTTTAATTCCTTTGAATATTTACTATTGTATTATATTCTAAATAATAGTATATAATGGGTAATTCAAACAGTAATGTTGAATCTTCAAGTATTGATAAAATCAATGATATTGATGTAGAACAATTAGATTTAAGTAATATTGATAAGTTACAGTTGAAAGCAATTAAGCAAATGAGTGAAAGATTAGAAAAACTGGAGAAAGTAAAATGTGACAAATTAATATATAGATTACCAGTTCAGATTTGTAGTTATAGTTTGTTCTGAGTTAATAATATTAAACATTATTAACAATATTAATTGAAAACATATGAATAAAATTTACTAATAAAACTTTGTTTATCATCATCGATTATTTTAATAGTTAGTTTTTTCACTTGTAATGAAATAGAAGTAAACATATTATGACTATACACTAATTTAGTTTCATGAAGGTCTTTGTTAAGAAAATAATAAATATCAAATAAATTAGTTGGTGTTAAAGTACGATTACGAACTTGCTTCAAACATATAAATGAAGTAGATGTAGCAAGTATCTCATATTCAATTAATAATTTTAATGGTTTATGTGTTTGATGTAATTTACCTAAGTCACCTACATTAAAATAATTGATATACCATTATTAATATTGATATTATCAATCTCAAAAAGTTGCAGATTATTTAATTTGTAAGACTTGTATACTGGTTTAAATTTATTAATATAATTTCTAAAAATAATATTTTTTTATTCTTCATAATCTAACATCACCTAAATTGTAAGATAACACAAGGTTTTTAATGTCTAATGGCGAATCATAAAATATCATACAATATTAATATATGTATTTATTTAGCTAGGTATTTAGTTATGTGTTTAATCAATAATTTCAGGTGTTTCTTCTGGTTGTAATGAATTTAGGTATTGTTGGTGCAGTTTGGTCTTTTTATGTCTTAATATCCAATTTCTACTACACTTTTTCCCACATTCACAAACAACTCTGTGTTTTCCTTGTTCTCTTTTTCTGGTGCTTATTTCATCCTTATGAGTTTCATAATATACCTTTGCTCTTTGTATTGCTTCTTCTCTATGTTTTATATATTTATTTCTATCAATTTCTTTATACTTTTCTGGGTTTTCTTTTCTATCATTCTTTTTGTATTCGTATTTTTGTTTAGCACTTTCTCTTTCTCGTGCTAGTGCTTCTAATTGGTTATTTAACTGATTAGTTTCTATTAATATCATTTCAACATTATTGAAACCCACATTGTCACGAATAAACTTATATACTGGAAAGTTATACTTTTTATCATTTGGATTATTACACCGTTTCCTATGACCTGATTTTCTTTCTTTAAAATTAGTTGTGTGTCCGATATACATATTTGGATTATCTAAATCTTTACAAACAATCTTGTAAAAATGTGTGGTTGAATAGTCTACAGGTTTTTTGGCATAATAGTTCATTAAGTGTTATAATAGGTTAGCCTTTAAATATTTACATATTTTAAATGCTTTCTCAAACCTGATGTAATACATCTTATTAATGTCTTTAGAATTCATATTTATATACATAAATGAATATGGAGCATCACCCACTGCCGTGTGATACATTTGTACTAATCTTTCTTTATCAAGGACTGCTGAATGTTCTTCTATGAAACTCATTAACTCGGTGGCATTCTTCAACCTGAAAATATACAATGAACTGGCATTTAACCTAGTGATTGGTGCTAACACATTGTATTTTTGCGTTGAACAAATAACACTAATGGCATCGTGCCTACCTCTTGTAAATAAACCGTGTAATAATTTACTATATCTAACAAATTTAGTATCATCGGCGTGGTCATCAATAACAATAAGAATTGAATATAGTTTCTTCATTTTAGTATTTTTCATATAATGTATTATTTTTCTTTGTGTATTACTGATAGTTTTCAATTCTTCTGGTCGGTCGGTATTCATCAAAATATACTTGCTCTTTTGTATAATCCACCTTCATTTCTTCTCGTTGGTATTTCTTGACTTCAACAAAAGTAGGGTCATTATGTACGCTCGGACTAAAAATAAAGACACGAGAGAAACAGTTGTTATATACATTTAATATCAATTTTTGAATTAGAACTGTTTTGCCACCTGTTGAAGAAGCAACTATAATGCTTCTAAAAGGTAGTTTTGGCACGTGCTCATATTTAGACTGTTTAAATTCATAGTCAGTTATGTTTATTGGTTTTACTATGGGAACATCAGGCATAATAAAATAATATTAAAGATATTTAGAAAATAATTTAATATTATTTATTGTATGAAAGCATTGCTATGATATGAATGGGGTCTATCGTAGTAGAACAGGCTCTTTCATCAACTTCAATCATAAGCATTGAGACTAATTAGTTTGAATTAGTTTGAACCTCGCTTGTGTTGTCCAGTGCAAAGAAAACTCCATTGTTGTGCCCTCCGAACATTCTATCATGCATGAAATACTAAGACTAATTATAGTTTATCTTATTATTCATATGACCATTATCCATTGCAGTTGTGGTAAAACTTATGATAACAAATATTTATTTAAACATCTAAATTTCAAAACATCATCAGAAATTTGTGGAATATAGATGGAATAAAGACGATACAATGAAAACACTTTATAAGAAAAGAAAGACAGAAATGAAAAAATAATTTATCGTATTATTTAATATGAAAAGGAGGTATACAGATTATATTAATATAATAGATGAAGTGGAGAATGTAGAGCAAGTAATAATAACCGAGAATAAAATTAAGAAATGTTGTTATTATTCATTAGAATTAATTCAGCTAGGAATTCAATATATCAAAAATAAAAATGTAAGTATTTATATAAATGCCAAGAAAGAAAAACAAAAAGAATAAGACAGGTTTTTAAGTGTTTCTTCAACTGATGAAGAAAAAGAAGAAATTGTTAAAGAAACATCAGTTATTGAGTTTGCTTGTCCAATGTGTAAAAAGATGTTAGAAATGAAAAATGAATTAGAAATTCAAAAGAAAGGAAATTGTAAATGCTCGTGTATTCCAACCAGTTTCAAAATACGTAGCCATGATAAGAAAATGAATATAGATAAAACTAAAGACAGTATCAACTTAGAAACAGATGTTCACAATATTGCTATACGCTTTGGGAGGGGAGTTACTCCATCCGATAATAGTGATAAGGAAACACAGGAAACTATACGTGAAATGATGAAAAAATAGTATTTAAAGAGTAGATTTAACATAATTGCAACATGTAGTTTTAAAAGTTTAGTTTTATAATTTAGTATATATTTACATGGAACAAGGTTTTAGAACAGAATAAGAATATTTTAGAAATCTTACAAGAAATAGAAAAGAAGAAACCATTAACAAACAGTTATCAAAGTAAAGAAGTAGATAGAACCAATGGTGAATACAAAAATAAGAAACAAGTGTATTTAAACAAACTCAACAACAAAGAGATAAAAGAGCCGAAGTCCTCCACTATGGCATTTTATCAAATTGACTATGATGAAGAATCAGGGATTTATTCATAGATAATATTATCTCAATATCTTTAATAATGAACTTATTAGAACTATTTTCAACCATAATCTTTACCGAACATATGTAAAGAATACATTATATATTTATATTAATCACGACTATGGAAAGCACAGAAGCAGAAACCATTAAAGGTCAAATATACTGTATCAAAAACACATTGAATAATAAAATATACGCAGGAAGCACTAAACAAACCTTACAGAAACGAATGTCAAAGCATAGACACGATGCTAAACATAAAGGAAACATGTTGATACACCAAGAAATGAATAGACTTGGTGTAGAACATTTCTTTATTGAGAAATTGGATAATTTTGAATATAACAACTTACAACAACTACGAAATAGAGAGGGTGAATTAATGGATGAAATGCAGGCAGAACTGAATGAAAGAAAGGCAGGAAGAAACAAACAGGAGTATTACAAAGACAAAAAAGATGTGTTTAAACAACGGTATTTAGACAACATTGATAAAATAGAAGCACGTGATAAAAAGAACGCTATGAAAGAGATAAAGATAAAATCAATGAACGAAAGAAGCAGCACCGTGAAACACATATAGGGCAATACAAGGAAAGAGACAAGCAATATCACTATGACAACAAAGAAAAGCGACTACACAACCACAAAGCCTATGTTGAAGCGAACCCTGAAAAAATGAAAGATTACTACCATCAGTATTACCTTAAAAACCGTGAGAAGAAAAAGGAATACAACAAACGGCGCTATGAGATGTTGAAGCAAATGTCAAAAGACAAGCAAGAGAACTAGACTTTGGAATAACATTACGAATTGGAACGCTAGAGATTCATGTAAAAAGGGTTGTGGCAACATCAGGAATGAACCTTTTTCAACGCATCAAATAGTCAAAGGTCAATGTCCCATTGGTCAAATGTCAATGCCCCATTGGTCAAGTGTCAATGCCTCATTGGTCAAATGATGCCCCATTGGTCAAATGTCAATGCCCCATTGGTCAAGTGTCAATGCTGCATTGGTCAAATGTCAATGCCCCCATTGGCCAAATGTCAATGCCCCATTGGTCAAATGTCAATGCCCCATTGGTCAAAGGTCAATGACACAATTGATTGTGGCTCAACTCACATCTCAGCGTCGCCCTGCTGGCGAAGGGACACCCGACCATTATTTCAATCCATAATTAATCATAATATAATAACATGTAAAATCTTATATGTTATAATTATACTATACTTATGGTTTGTAAAGATTGAAATATTTTAATTTTTCTTAATTTGGTTATCTCTTTCAAAGTGCGTTGTTTGAACTTGGTATTCTCTTTTGATTTTTTGGTGCTTTGACTGTTTGTATTTTATCTTGTTTGATACTCTTCTGATATTTGTTGTTGTTATACTGCTTTGACATTTGTTAGTGTGTGTGTTTTGAGTTTGTGTTCTTTGATGGTTTTTAGTTTTGTTGTTTTGTTGGTATGCTTGTTTGAATTATTTAATGTTGTATGCTGTGATTAAATATTTTGTTGGGGGTTGTTCTGGTTTTTGAGTTGCTTGGTGGTTCTTATCTTGTTTTCTGTGGATTGTGTGTATTTTGTTTTATGCTGTTTGAATATTTGGTTTTGATTTTAGAAATGCCGTTTTAACCCTTTGTGGGGGAGGGGTAATGTCGCCCTTTGCTTGGAATCCTTACTTTGAGACTGCCACTGTCTCATGGCCATGCCGATGGGCGTCTCCCTCTATGGGGGTGTCTAAAAGGTTTACTTTTGAAGAGGGAGCCTTTTGGACCGATCGGAATTCCGGAAGGACATGATGTCCACCAAATGGCCCCTGACAAAAATCGGATTCACTACAGTTCCATGATCAGAGCTCTTTGGTTTCAAAACCGGACCATGCGAGGGGGGGGGTAGTCAGTAAGTTCAATCACCTGCCAGGTGCATAAGGGACCTACCTGCATGGCACTGTTTTTCCTAGATTTTGGTGACTTCCCTCGTTTTTGACGGTTTCTCTTAGGGGTGCCCTTTTCGCGACATTCGTTCAACAAATATCCCCCTCCCGTTTTCGGGTTGACGCTTTGTTGGGCCCAGCTCATTCTCCCGCTGTCCCTTGCCACGCTGAAAAGGGCATCGATCCGTCGATCCGCGCCAAGCGTTCGCCGGGCGCCGGATGTCTCGCAGGTTGCTCATTTATGGCAGCCACCTTCGGGAGGACCCGCGTGCCTTTGGCCATTCCTCGACTTGCCTCCTTGGGTTTCGGGCGAGCGAGAACCCAGGAAGGTTTACCTGGGGATCCCTGTGGAGGTTGACTTGGAGTAGGCCTAGGGGATACAAATCAAGGGATAGGCAAGGGGTAATATGAGTCTAGGCGAGGTACACGCAGATCCATTTTTCTAGGTTTGTGGGAAGCCTCGCAGATATTTCGCAAGGAGGGTCTCTGCCTCCCCTGATCTCAAGACTAACGGAACTACTTTATGGCTATTGGGTACCCATCTTCGGACTTTAACTTTTTGGTGGAAACGGCGGGATTGATTTTTGTTTGGCCCCACAAAAAGAAGTGAGCAACTTTTTGCAGAGGGGTTAACAGCAACCGTGACTCAAGCGCGGCAGTTGCGAGTTCGGACATTCTGAAATGAGACAACTCGGTCCATGAGCTTGCCAATCAAATTGTTAGGATACAACCCAAAACGCAGGCAGTGGGAGCAAATTTCAGCCCGCACATTCCAATGCTTGGTCAGGTAATCCCAGGTACAAAGGAGGCTTCAGGTTCGAGTGAGGAGTCAACCAGCGCACGCGCGAGGACATTCAGGATGGCCTGGGCTATGGCTGGTCACTTCCCGAAGGCCTGAGCTCTTCTGGGACTTCCAGCTCCTTTCCAGCCCAAAACAAGTTTTGTGGATGGACGCAATCCTGCACCACCCAAGAAGACCTGGAATGGTCTGATTCCCTGAAAATACCAACAAACAGTGGTTTCTCATGGTTTCTGAGGTGGTGCACGACTTCGTCCACAGCATGACTCATGTGTCCGGGTACGCGCGGAAAGTCCGTTCTGAGTGTGTGGGGAGGTTTGCCTCTTGTCGTGAACACGGGCGCAGGTGTCTCACCCTCCCTGGATTGGGACAAGCTGATTGAGGCCAAGAACGCTGAGGCAGGAATGCTAGTGACTAGCGACTACTAGGGAGCCTTGGCGCAGGGGTGGAAAGGCTTGAGTGCTTTCTGGATTGGAATCTTTTTGCGGGGTGGTGCTGAAACTCGAGCAAGTCTCTTCCTCAATTTACTGGAGCACTCTATGCTTATGCCGCTTCCTTTCTATGTGCCGTAGCTTTTGTGTAGAGTAGATGTTGTGACATACGCGTAGATGTTGGGATTGCGCAGTTTGGTGCCAGAGACGTAGCCCTTCACGGCTGCTTGGCAAGAGTCCTTGAAACAGTTTGCCTCGGCTCGAGTGCGCAATGCTCGCAGGTCACCCGCCGGGAGCTCGGGGCGCATGTGAGCCACAATCAACACCGGGTAGGCGAAGGTCAATAAGGGATAATCCCAACCATCAATAGCTGCGGCCGCCTTCTTAATTCTTTACATGGTTTGGGTAGACCAGGCTGATCCGGGTTTTGATCATGACTCCTGCGTCATGCAGTGTGGCCAATGTTCAGCTGTGTGTTTTGAGGGTACCAATTTTGGGGCTGGTTTAAAGGGAAACCAAAGGGACATCACCCCTCAAAACAGGTACCCTATTTTGATGCGTGCCCAACTGGGCATGAATTTTGAAGAGGGATACTCCCCAACATGGGTTGGACGTTTTTGACCCCAATGTCACTTTCCAGTCACTGTGACTTTCCTTTGCCAGTCACTGTGACTTTCCTTTGCCAGTCACTGTGAGGAGCGTGTGGCCAATGTGAAAGGCCAAAGTGTAGGGGCTCTTGAATAAAGTAATTACATGAATGGAGGTTTAGGTCCTGCTGGTGGCTGGTTTCCTTGAATCCACTCACAAGGCATGGTATTACGGTAAATGAGGACATTGGGGGTTTCCTTTTTCCCCCTGCAATGTTGACTCACTCCCTGAGTTGAACTGGATTTTAGTCTTTTTTTTTGGTTTGGACCATTTTAGTGGAGAACAACAAGTTTGGCTGCTTTTGTTGCCCAATCCACTCGATCGGAAGTTAGTTGAGTTCGCATCCAGCGAGGCCTGAACGGCATCTACCGGAAGTTGCTGGCTGCAGCCTCGGGTCTCGCGGGTTTTGAGTCTGCGCTCCGGGTTCCAAATCCCACTTTTTGCAACCAGGCAATCTTTGAACTTCGCGTTGGGGAAATCTCGGCAATCTGGAAGTCCTTGAAAAGGAATTGCTTGCCCTGGCCTCATTATGTTACGGCCAGTTTTTTTTTTTTTTAAATCAAAGTCACCCCCTAAGTGATGGGTTAAAGGGAAACAACCCCAGTTTCTGACTTTGACAACCCCTAGAAACAATGAAAATCATGACCCCAGTTGCCGATGTTTATTGCCTCCTGGGCAATGTTGCAACTGAGTTTCCTTAGAACTCCGGAACGGTGCTCTTTGATTCCCACCGATTCCTTGGAATGGGCTTGGGCTTGTGTCAGGATGAGGCAACTGGCGATTCTGGCATAAAGAAAAACGGTGCAACATTGGCTGGGTGTTTAGGGGCAGGCAAATGAGCAACAGATGGCCTGCTGCCACAGGCAGGAGCAAAAGAACTTCCATTTGCTTAATTTGTGATTTTCTCTGGGGAATCTATCACTGCTGGAAATGCGCGTGTTCATCAGATGGGCCCAGTCATACGCTGATTTCTTTCTGTCCAAATCCACTTCCCTTCCAAACTTTTCGGGGAACCCCTTGGCCGAGTACCTTAAAGGAAGTCAAAAGCCTTTAAAATCTCACTTTGGTCGAGATGGAAATTGGCACTGTCCGGGTTCACTGCTGAGTTCAGCAAAACTTCCCTGTTGTTGGCATGTTTTTAGGTGTTCAGCTTTTTTTGGTTCTGTTCAATTTTAGCCGGTGGCTGCAACAAAAACAACAACAAGCTTTTTACTCCCATACCATTTCGGTTGGAAAGAGCTGATAAGCCGTTTTTGGAGCAGAGACAATTTTTCAAGCTGAAGCAAAGCAGGCCGCAACGTCACTTGAGGAAATTGGAGAAGCAAGCTCCAAGGACCCCTTTGGAAGACTTGGTTCCATTTACAGAGGCCTTCTGGGAGCTTCCATGTTAGTTTGAGGGAGTGTACATGGTTCTGGGATCACCGTTTCTTGGTACCAGGTTTTTTCTTACGACTCACCTGGCACTGCGGAGCCAGTCCAAGGTGGGGCATCTTCAGCCCCGATTGGTTCGTGGTGGGGATGAGGTTTTCGGGCCAGCAACCTCGCTTTTGAGAGTGATGGATTTGTCATAGGGACGGACTTTCTGGGTCCCCCAGACAGGTGCCCTTTGACCAACTTTTTTGGGGGAGGGTTCCCTTACTAAAATAGACTACACAAAAAAAGGGTACCCTTATTCTAACCTTTGTACTGGAGAACCTAGCTTGGTATCACAGAAAGGTGACGTGAAATGGGGAAGGTCTTCCAACACGGTTGGTGGACGTAACAGCCCATGCAAAGCACGTGCCGCCGAAGGGCCCTACACGTACGAATGATAGCAATATGTGCTGCAGTCAAAAGTTCCCTGAATCTTTTTTGTGGTGTGTTTTAGGGATGGTCATCGACTTTTAGGTTCTCAGACGGCCACCATATAGGAAAAGGGCCATGACCATGGCCCATGGACGAAACCCTCTTAGCCACCACCGTTCAGAATCCCTGCAATGATGGTTCGCCTCTAAATACCAACCAGGCATGGTTTCAACCGTGGTTTCCAAGGTGCCAAATGGATGTCATCCATCAAGCCCGCAAATGATTCGGCCCCCCTATAAATTCCAACCAACAATGGTTCCCTTTTTTTTCAAGTGGCGCGAATTGGATTTCGGCTACCCGCAGCATGTTTCACCTTACCAAGATGTTCCCGATTTGTTTGTCCAAGTGGTGCCAAATGGATTTGGCACCATCCACGGTATGTTCCACCTCCTTTCCAAGCTGTTCACGAGACGATTCCTCGAGGACGGTGCTGGCGTGAAGCATTTCGAGGGCTATGCTCGCATCGTGGATCCCCACACCGTGGAGGCTGGGAGTCAGTGCATGTTTTCAGGGATCCATACACCAAACAAAGGATCTCAGCTGGATCCTCCTAATTTAAGATCATTAGCACCACCTCAGACCCCACACCACGAAAATCTAATGGACACTTCCCCATTCTTTTTTGCAGGGATCCATCCTTTCAGAAAGCCATCAAAAACCCAGGGGAAACAGCCGGTTTTTGAAAAAACGATGGTTAAAAAGAATGGAATTGGAATCAACCCCTAGAGTAAAGCCTTCCCAGGTCAACGGGGAGCGGCATACCGCCAAGTACATCTGCGTGGCCACGGGCGGCCGGGCCACTCGGCTGCCCATCCCCGGCAAAAACCTACCGGGCGCCGGGCCCTCAGAAAATCCACGGATTCGGAGAGCCGGCGGGGGTGGGTTTAGCGGGAAACCAAGGGGCTTTTACCTGTTGACCCTAGAAAACATGTGGGGAAGCGAACAAGAATTGTGGGAGAAAAAGAGAATACCCTTAACATCCCTTAACTATCACTTGTTTGATTTGTTGGGACTTTCACTCTTGGGGCTTGGATCATTTTAGTGACGCTCAGGCAGTTTGGATATCGTTTTTTTCTCGCCCATGCAGTTAGCAAGTGAGTTCAAAAAAAAGGCAAAGGGATTCCGCAGGCCTATATTCCTCCTGTTTGGTGGTTGTAAACATTGCCCTTTCGGCCTGCTTGGTTTTTTTCCTTGGGATCGGGGTGCTTACAAATGCTCATCCTACGTTCCCTCCAAAAGTGAGCCCCCCCTTCAGTGCGCTACACTCCCCCTCCCCAACTTTTGTCAGCCGGGGTCAAAATCAGCCAGCGCCTAAGAATTGAATTGGGCGTAGGGGAAGAACCTGACGCCACAATCAGATGATTTGGAAAACACCTTTTGAGGGAGGGTTTTGGCTTTTTCAGGGGACTTTGCCCAGAGCATATCTCTGGGGTGGTTTGGTGCATGGGAGGGTGGGGTTCCGGCTGTTGGGGAGACCACCTGGGCTTATTCTTATTCTTTGGGGGGCGTCCTTTTTGAGTAGATTTGGGCAAAACAACAACAAGCTCACCTGGAAGATGTAATGCTTTGCCATGCGCATTGTTTACGTCATGGGGCCTGGGGGGAGAGAGGGAGGGAGGGGAGCGGGGAGAGAGCGCACATCAGCTCTCACCAGGCCCTTAGTCCGGCCTTAAATTGGGCTCCCTCCCCCACAGACCCCATCATTGCAGTTGGGTGAAAGTCGATTGCACAACTCTTTCCGGCTTAGTTGAGTCATCCGAGACTGGCTGTGTGTCTGGCCGGGGGGGGGGGGGGGGGCTGGAGGCCGCGTCGGGTTCGCTGCCAACTCCTGCGCCATCGCCAGCGCCGAGGTGTTGACCAGCGACGAGGCGCTGGCCCTGCCCAAGAGGCGGGCTGGCGCCGCCCATCGATCCCCTAAGCTCGCTGGCTCGTACTTGCTGAGGTCATGGACTTTACACTTGGGTTTGGGCCATGTTGGTGGCAACTCCCCACTCCGGAAGTGAGGTTTGGGAGCTACCAGACCTCCAAAAGTTGCGCCCCCCAATTTGCACAAATTTGTCTTGACAGGGGTTCAGTTGAGATTTCAGCACCCAGCTTTCCACGTTTTCATGGCCACTGGTCTGGGACCTGACAAACGTGGCAGGCCAGACAAGCTGGTGATCATTGGCGGCGGCTACATTGCTGGCAGCTCAGTTCGGCGGACTCCACCTTCTAATTGGTCTTTTGTTGCGTTCTCTCGATCCTTCGCTGTTCTTGGCATGTTTTTTGTTGATTTGTTGTTGGGTTCTCTTCATTTTTAGTGGCTGGCTGCAAAAATGTGGGTTTTGTTTGGCTCTGTTTGGCCCACAGCACTGGGCAGGGTACTTCAGCACGGCCAATTTGACATTCGCGTGTCCAAGAAACAGCGGGACGCCCAGAACGGAAACCAAAAAAGGCACCCTTTCCTCAAACACGCATCCCTCCACTTTCTACGGCAGGTTCTTTTCGCCGTTTTGACCAGGAGAGGGGTTGAGCCATAAGGGTCGCCAGTTGTGGGCGTGGGCCCCTCTTTTGTTGGGCCCGCGGGAAACAGCACTCCATTTGGTTGTGGGTCAAAACCAATGGGATCCCATTTTTTGGGCTAGGTGAATTCACCACCCATGTTAGAACTTATTTTAGTCGGGATGGGGATGTTCACTGGTAGCCAGGCTTCTGACCCATGGCCATTTGGCTATGGGTCAAGAATATGGCAACCCCAAAATGGCTTGCCCGATCGGTAAGTGGACACATGGGCCAAAACCTGCGGTCCCATTCCTGGTATTCATTTTGAGCCATGACCATTCGACGGACCATGGCCATTTGGAACTCACGCATTTTAGAGCCTATTTTAGTGGGGGGTACTGAGATGGGATGTTCACCGGGGCCTGGATTTGGGTTTTGAGCCATGGCCATACGACGGATTCGCCGGCAGGCGGTGGAGTTTGCGGGCTACTTCCACGGCCCCCCGGCGCCAAGTGGCCATGCGATGCGGCCATGCGCTGTCTTGATTTGATTTTTTTTTTTGGGGGGGGTTAAGGAAGTGAAGTTGTTTTTCTCTTTGTTTTTTTTTTTGTTTTTTTTTTGGGGGGGGGGTCAAGGAAGTGAAGGTTTTTGGTTTTGCCCTTTTTTCTGGTGGATTTTGACACACATGCAACAAGTGTGTTTCTTTTGTTTTTGCAATATGCGTGCTGCATGGCATCTGTTTTGCCCGCTTTTCCCGCACGGAGGCCAGGGTTCGGGGTTTCCACACCCTCAACTTAGCGTGAAAGAAGCAGAACGGCCCTTAAGAGGTCCAACTTCTTGGAGATCCAGACATAAAAAGTCCCATTCCCGCGCAGTGGGTTTCAAAGCGGGGGCGAAGCTGCGAGCTGGAGCTCTCGCTTTTTTCGGTTGCCCGGAGGTGGGAAGAATTGTCAGGGCTTTCCCTTAAAAGCAGGGATCCGAGCTGTGCCATTGGGGTGCCTTTCTTTCGGAAGATTTTTGGGGGAGGAAACAATGGGAAGCCACATGAAAAAACCCCACCCACCTCCCACCCCCCTCCCCCCCCCCCCTCCCCCCCCTCCCCCCCCCCCCCCCCCCCACAATTTTGACTCACGCCCAGACTTCCCAAACCCCCAGCTTGAACCCGAAAAGAGCTGGGCCGACGCGGCGCTTCTCGGCCGTGAGAACTGTCGCCGCAGGCTACGGGACGGAAGTGCACCTGGTCTTCCGCCAGGCCGGTGTGAAGCAAGCAAGCCCCCACTGGCCGTCATATGGACCGCAGGTAGTCTTTGATTCCACTTACCGGTCGGGCAAGCCATTTTGGGGTTGCCACATTTCTGACCCACAGCCACTTTTTGGTTCAACAAGTTGAGTTGGGCGAGCCAACCTCAGAAGTCTGAAAGGAATGTCTACCGCAAGGAGTTGCCTCCTTGGGAAGGGCTCCGGGGCTCCGAGCTGCGTTGTGCTTTGGCATGTGAAACCCGGAAACGAGGTCTTGCGCTAAAGACGGGACACGTTTCTTTCACGCTTCCATGGGCATCTGGGGAGTACGATCCTGGCGGACCATTTGGGTGTCTGAGGACAAGCCACTGCGAGGATTCGATGAGGCGGGTGTCGTGAAGCTGACGGAGTGTGAAGCTTGTGGATTGGAGGGTGCTCTTACTCCACCAGGCTGGGTCGTTTCATAGGGAACTGGCTGGGAAACCCCATAGCGTCGCTTCATTGAGGCAGTTCCAACATTCAATGGGCGTCTCTTCGTATCAGCGAGTTTCTGGGAAGACTCGGTTTTGCCAAGCACTTCGCATTCCTGCCTGATTCATGTCGAAATACAACATTGTTTTGGGCTCAAGAGCCAATCACGTGATCTTATAGCGAATCGTAGCGATCTTACCACTACTCTCATAGAGCGATTGAACCTCCGCTCTGATGGCGCCCACAGACCAGATGCAGATCGTTGTGGCAAGCACTTGCTACTGCTTTGCCTCTGTGGGGATGTTGCTCTTCAACAAGTTCGCAGTCCAAGACTTTCCGCTGGAGTGCTGCTTGGTGTGGATGCAGCTGTTCTTTGCAGCAAGCTTCTTGCTTCTCTTCGCCTTCCCGTATATCCGTTTTGGATCAGTGCACGACGTGCTGCGGTGGTGCATGGTGGTGCCATTCTACTGCGGGATGCTGCTGACTTCAATCTTGGCCTTGAAGACCGCACCCATGTCTCTGGTCATCGTCCTTCGCAACACTTCGCCCTTGGGGACCCTGGTCATCGAGCGCTTCTACCCAGAGCCCCTGAGGATTAGTGCCTTCATGCTTGGCTCCATCTTTCTGATGATGGCGGGCGGGGTGATGTACGTCTCGCAACTTCCTACGGAGAACTGGCAGGGCATTGGCTGGGTCTTCCTAAACAGTGCCATTGCTGTCGCAGATCGGCTTGTTCAGCGCCTGCTGCTTGCTCAGGATCTGTGCCCGGTGGATATTTCCAAAGTGGGCATCACGCTCATCAACAATCTGGTGGGCATGGTGCCTGTTGGGATCGCGGCATACATGAAGGGGGAGGTGTCTCGCTTGCCCGGAGTGTATGCCATGCTGACCGGCTGGGACAAGTTCTACATCGGGATGACCTGTGTCATTGGCCTGACCATCAGCTACACGAGCATTTGGGCTCAAAGCCTCATCAGCGCAACCAGCTTCTTGGTCATGATCAATGCCAACAAGTTCCTCATCATTGGCATCGAAGCTTTCGGCATGCATTCCAAAGCTCTCAACCACATCCAGGTGTTTGGTGCCAGTCTGACGATCTTGGGCGGCATCCTCTACGGGAAGTCGCGCCAAGCAATTGAGCACGAGGCGGAAGAACGCAAGGCCTTGCTTCCTTCTAAGTAGCTGGCTGCATGTCAAGGAGGTGAGGCCAGATGGCAACAGAAGCCGGATTGCTTTGCTTGGAAAATGGCCGGCTGCACTGATGGTACAGCCAACAGAGGTCACACATGCTCACGCCCACATGTGTGCAGCTAATGTCGAGTTCGGATTCACTTTTGTAAATCGATCAGGCGGTTCCAACTTTCAGTGGGCTTTTGTTCGAATCGACGGGTTTCTGGGAAGACTCAGTTGCGCCAAGCACTTCGCAGTTCTGCCCGAGTCATGTTGCATCATGTCGCTGCACCAAGTGAACGACATTTGTTTGGGCTCAAGAGCCAATCACGTGATCTTATAGCGAACCGTAGATCTTACCACTACTCTCATAGAGCGATTGAACCTCCGCTCTGATGGCGCCCACAGACCAGATGCAGATCGTTGTGGCAAGCACTTGCTACTGCTTTGCCTCTGTGGGGATGTTGCTCTTCAACAAGTTCGCAGTCCAAGACTTTCCGCTGGAGTGCTGCTTGGTGTGGATGCAGCTGTTCTTTGCAGCAAGCTTCTTGCTTCTCTTCGCCTTCCCGTATATCCGTTTTGGATCAGTGCACGACGTGCTGCGGTGGTGCATGGTGGTGCCATTCTACTGCGGGATGCTGCTGACTTCAATCTTGGCCTTGAAGACCGCACCCATGTCTCTGGTCATCGTCCTTCGTAACACTTCGCCCTTGGGGACCCTGGTCATCGAGCGCTTCTACCCAGAGCCCCTGAGGATTAGTGCCCTAATGCTTGGCTCCATCTTTCTGATGATGGCGGGCGGGGTGATGTACGTCTCGCAACTTCCCACGGAGAACTGGCAGGGCATTGGCTGGGTCTTCCTAAACAGTGCCATTGCTGTCGCAGATCGGCTTGTTCAGCGCCTGCTGCTTGCTCAGGATCTGTGCCCGGTGGATATTTCCAAAGTGGGCATCACGCTCATCAACAATCTGGTGGGCATGGTGCCTGTTGGGATCGCGGCATACATGAAGGGGGAGGTGTCTCGCTTGCCCGGAGTGTATGCCATGCTGACCGGCTGGGACAAGTTCTACATCGGGATGACCTGTGTCATTGGCCTGACCATCAGCTACACGAGCATTTGGGCTCAAAGCCTCATCAGCGCAACCAGCTTCTTGGTCATGATCAATGCCAACAAGTTCCTCATCATTGGCATCGAAGCTTTCGGCATGCATTCCAAAGCTCTCAACCACATCCAGGTGTTTGGTGCCAGTCTGACGATCTTGGGCGGCATCCTCTACGGGAAGTCGCGCCAAGCAATTGAGCACGAGGCGGAAGAACGCAAGGCCTTGCTTCCTTCTAAGTAGCTGGCTGCATGTCAAGGAGGTGAGGCCAGATGGCAACAGAAGCCGGATTGCTTTGCTTGGAAAATGGCCGGCTGCACTGATGGTACAGCCAACAGAGGTCACACATGCTCACGCCCACATGTGTGCAGCTAATGTCGAGTTCGGATTCACTTTTGTAAATCGATCAGGCGGTTCCAACTTTCAGTGGGCTTTTGTTCGAATCGACGGGTTTCTGGGAAGACTCAGTTGCGCCAAGCACTTCGCAGTTCTGCCCGAGTCATGTTGCATCATGTCGCTGCACCAAGTGAACGACATTTGTTTGGGCTCAAGAGCCAATCACGTGATCTTATAGCGAACCGTAGATCTTACCACTACTCTCATAGAGCGATTGAACCTCCGCTCTGATGGCGCCCACAGACCAGATGCAGATCGTTGTGGCAAGCACTTGCTACTGCTTTGCCTCTGTGGGGATGTTGCTCTTCAACAAGTTCGCAGTCCAAGACTTTCCGCTGGAGTGCTGCTTGGTGTGGATGCAGCTGTTCTTTGCAGCAAGCTTCTTGCTTCTCTTCGCCTTCCCGTATATCCGTTTTGGATCAGTGCACGACGTGCTGCGGTGGTGCATGGTGGTGCCATTCTACTGCGGGATGCTGCTGACTTCAATCTTGGCCTTGAAGACCGCACCCATGTCTCTGGTCATCGTCCTTCGCAACACTTCGCCCTTGGGGACCCTGGTCATCGAGCGCTTCTACCCAGAGCCCCTGAGGATTAGTGCCCTAATGCTTGGCTCCATCTTTCTGATGATGGCGGGCGGGGTGATGTACGTCTCGCAACTTCCCACGGAGAACTGGCAGGGCATTGGCTGGGTCTTCCTAAACAGTGCCATTGCTGTCGCAGATCGGCTTGTTCAGCGCCTGCTGCTTGCTCAGGATCTGTGCCCGGTGGATATTTCCAAAGTGGGCATCACGCTCATCAACAATCTGGTGGGCATGGTGCCTGTTGGGATCGCGGCATACATGAAGGGGGAGGTGTCTCGCTTGCCCGGAGTGTATGCCATGCTGACCGGCTGGGACAAGTTCTACATCGGGATGACCTGTGTCATTGGCCTGACCATCAGCTACACGAGCATTTGGGCACAAAGCCTCATTAGCGCAACCAGCTTCTTGGTCATGATCAATGCCAACAAGTTCCTCATCATTGGCATCGAAGCTTTCGGCATGCATTCCAAAGCTCTCAACCACATCCAGGTGTTTGGTGCCAGTCTGACGATCTTGGGCGGCATCCTCTACGGGAAGTCGCGCCAAGCAATTGAGCACGAGGCGGAAGAACGCAAGGCCTTGCTTCCTTCCAAGTAGCCGGCTGCATGTCAGAGGTGAGGCCAGATGGCAGACACCGAACTGCAAAAGTCGACGGAAGCCGGATTGCTTTGCTTGGAAAATGGCCGGCTGCACTGGTGGTACAGCCCTGGAGCTCACGGCCACAGGTGCATGACGAAGCTTCCCCAAATAGGGGCCCCTACGGTGGATGTCCGAAATATAGTTGCAAGTCGCCCAACATCTCTCAATCACAAAACCATGGCAAACTACGGTACACGAGGGGGAGCTCCTTGTTCTCCCACCTGCATCACCACCCTCCCCAAGCCGAGTCGCAGGGCGGAACCCAAAGTCTTTCCAGGACATCAGGGAGCACCTGATGGAGATGCTGAAAGCCAAGGGCATCCATGTGCACGCAGGCTGGGGGCAAACCTCTCCCGCTCAGCCCCGGGAACTGGAAAAAGTTGGATTTGCGGCTCCGGAACTGGAGGCATGGAGAAGTTCTCCACGTCCATTGGCTGACTATTCGTCATGGTCCTTTGTTGGTAAAGGGGGTCTATCACTGGACCTATCTTCATTTTTCTTCGGGCTAAAGTCTGAAGCCAAGGGAGGTCCGCCAAACCACCCACTCGGCTCCCAGCCACCAGTTGGAGGGCGCTCCGCTGCCGGAAGGGACTCGGAGCTGGGGGAAGAGAGCTACTCGCATGTGGCACGGTCTGAGCTAACCGAATGAGTCAGCGATGCAACCGTGTGAGTATTCCTAGGTCCCCCAGCTGGGTGCCCTTTTACTGTACCCGGTTTTTGTTTTTTTGGGGGGGACTACAACAGACTACAGAAAAAAAAGTACCCTTATTCAAACCTCTCTGCTGGAGGACCTAGATTCCTTCGACCCAACCACACTGAGACTTACATTGCACTCATCCAAGCACTTTCGAAACAGTACTGTGGATGGACGGTGGAAGGATGATTCCTCTGCAAATACCTACAATGAAATGGCTTCCGGCGGTTTCCATTGGTGCGAAATGGTTTTCGTCGAATGGTGGTTTTTCCCACTATTTCTAGCATAGCAGTGGATGGTTGCGAAATCCACGTCGCACCACGAAAGGACACCATGGTTGACACCACATCGTTTCTTGGCACTTGCGTTGGGGATCCGTTGGGTGTTTGAGTTCGGCGCCTTGCAAACCCAACGGATGTCGCGTCCATCCACCGTATGTCTCCCTGCGCAACGGGGCGAACGGGGGCTTGGGCCAAGTTGGGTCCGCTAGCCCCAACTCTTCAGGCGAGAGCCCCTATTCCATCGAGGCGCTTGAGCTCGGGGGCTTCTGGCTGGCTTGGAACCTGGTAGCCATGGGGAAGCTGGAGCCCAAACACATCCAAAAACACCTCGAGGTCTTTTCTTGCTGGGTGGGAAAGCTGGTATCTAACATGTGCCGTGAGGCAGCTAAAGAGCAGGGGGAGGGAAGGAGTTGCTTCCGGAAGAGGGGAGCTAAGAAGATTCTAGGATGGACACTGGGGAACTCGTGGCTCCCTGAACGCTTGGAATGTTAGCGCAAACTATTTTTTGGTGCAGCCCCCAACTAAAACTGAACAGAACCAAAGAAGCCAAAAACATGCCAACCACAGCTCCCCGGTTTCCACAAACATGGACTTTTGTTTCTTTGGTTCTCTTCGGGAAAGATAAGCTGCGTCATGTTTAGAGTATTGTTTCTGTGGGGTATTCACCCCCCCCCCCCCGCCCTCCCTCCCGCTTTGTGTGTTTCATGTTGATTTGCGGAGTAGGGGGGCCTTGGGTCAGGCAAGTTCTGCTGTTTTGGTTTCACGGGTCCTTTGCGTCAAACACGAAGCCTGAGATTGCACCAAGGGGAACAGCGCCTTAGCTGGTTAAGTGGTTTCCTCAGCCCAGCTCTTCCAGTTTCCGGGCTGTAGGTTGCCAGGGTATTTTACCTGTAGGTCTTGCATGATTGTGTCCCTCATGTCCAACAGTTATCACTCAAAGCGCTAGGTAGGGCAGCGGGTTTGGGGATGAACTTGCGAACCCCTGCATAATCTATAAGGGTCATTCCCTCATTTCCTGCTGGATGATAACACACAAAATGAAAATCAACAAAAATGCCATGTGATTTGTTGGGATCCAGATCTTCCCATAAAACATGTTTTCCATCAAAAACAACCCTCTGTTCACGTACCCCCTAATAGGTGGTCTGGATTGGCGGTTTGAGATTTGAACCCCTGATTCTTGGGGAGGGTAAATGGGAACTGCTCCAGAATACCACCAAACCATCGATTCGGCTCCAAACCACATGTTTGAGGCAAGCTGATCCGTCCTTCGCATTTAAAAAAAAACGTGTTTCCCCCAAAAACCCTCTGTCAACTGGAGTCGCTTCTGTGGGGTTCTCTGAGTTGCCATTGCCATCGCTCCGCTCCCCGCGGTTTTTGGCTCAGCGACGCCCGGCCGAGCCCCGGGCTCCGGGGGCGCAGCCCGAGACGACGGCGATGCCGGACGCCGCGCAGCTGCCCTCGCCACTCGGGTGCGATGAATCTGGGCGCGTCTTTTCAGGGGTTTTATTATTTGAACGGTTTCTGGGGGTGATCAAATTCAGAACATGGGGTTGTTTCCCTCTTATACCGTTATACCCTTTCCTTTTTTGGGGGTGACTTTGATCCTGGTAAGAGAATGCGGCCAGCTTTTGGTATGCTAGCCCCTTTGTTCTAGGGGACACTTCCAACCATTCTTTCCAGTCATCCTCCTTTCTAAAAGAAACACCCAAACACCTGGGAAACAGCTGCATTTTGAAAAGAACGATGGTTGAAACGAATGGGGAATCAGTTCCTAATTTCTGGGTGTTTTTTGTTTTGAGGGAAACCTACAGGACTGCTATCATTAATTCAGGGTTCCCCGGAAAAAAAAAAGAAGAGACGCACCCATAGATGTTGTGTTTCATGGTCCTTTTTTTCTGGGCCACAATCAAAATCCGGGGAGATAGAAATTAGTAAGGGATAATTCCGGGACAATCATCCCATGAGTGGGTGCCTTTGTCGCTTGGGAAGTCTTCCTGGTAGACCCCGCAGGATATGATTCCAGGTACCTCGTTATTTGGGAGATGTGGAGCTGATTTGGGGGGTTGAGCCCTGCTTGTTGGGAATGTAGATGAGAAACAACCCGGGAACCGATTTGGATAGCCTTAGCTCCGTAGAACTTGTGTGTTCGGTTGGGGGTAGCCACAAATCTTGGGTTGCCGCAGATCTAAGTAGCCTCCAGAGTCGTTGGATCATGCTTTACGGTTTTGATTGTTTGGTTTTATTATACTCTAGTCATTTTTTTGGGAGGGGGGTGCACAAGAACGAGTCTTTCTAGCTACTACACCGTTTGGGTTGAACAGTAAGGGCTCCCTTCCAGCTCCCAGCGCATCCATTCATCCGTTTTAGGAAGCCAAGGGCTGGCCACCCGATCTAAAACCACAAGGACAAGAATGCAAAGGCTTACCTGCTACAAGGCTGTGTGGTGTTGTCGGATTCGGATCCCCCCAAACGTGGCTTCATGGTTTTCCTTTGGGCTTCCCTTCAAAACCAACCCAAAGATGGGGGGTTACGGTAACCAACCCACTCCAAGAAAGACGCCCTTCACTCACTTCCGGAGTTGGAGTTTCGGGTTTGGACCGTTTCAGCGGCCAAGAAGTTGGTGCAAAGGTGTGGGCCAATCCTCTTGGGGCCAATCCACTCCATTGGAAGTGGGTACGGACGACTGGCTCCGACCGACCGCGCGCAGACCGCGCGCGAGGCGCCTCATCAAGGCCGCCTCGCCCGACCTGGCGAAGCCACGGGCCGCGGCCTCGGCGCTGGGCGGGTGGGGCATGGGTGGGCTGGAAGCGGAGCACGGCCGCGCCCGGCTCTGTTTTCCTTCTTTTTCTCTTGTTTATTTTCTCTATTTGGGTGTGTCAAGTTTTTATTTTTTTGTTTTGGGGGGGATAAAGGGGGAGGGGGAGGCCCCAAAAAGGTGGGGGTTCCCTTTTAGGTGTCCCTTTTTGAGGCCAAATACCCTTGAAAAGAGACACACCCATTGGTGGCCCTGCAGGTCCTTTAGGAGCAAAAGGCCCCCATGGGTGAAGTAGATGAGTAGATGACAGCCCCCCCAGGGCCCCCCCAAAAAGCCCGGCGAAGTCCTCCTTGACGGCCTCATTTCGGCTCCCTCCCTCCTCTCCCCCCCTCCCCCCCCCAAAAAAACAACAACAACAATCGGCGAAGCCCTTCCCCCCGCAGCGTTTCGAACCGCCGCTCGCGGGCGCCTCGAGGCGACGGCCATCTCGTACCACTACGCCACCCGGGAGAGCCGCGTGAGCCGAGGCAGCGTGGACCACTCCAGCCCTTTGGTCTGCACTCCTGGGGCGGATGCCGTCAAACCCAAACTCCGCGCGCGAGGTTCGTTGCGCACCTAAGCAGCCATGGGCTAAAAACAAGCAGGACTTACAGAGGGGATTGTATGGATGAAACCAGAACATTGGTTGGTGTTTACGGTGGGGATCCAAGCATTACGTTGGGCTTCTGAAGGTGCCTGAGAGGATTTCATTCATCAACAATATATTATAGGTTTTTGGTGGATGGCTGATTGGGGGCGAGGGTCTCAACGTGGGCCTCAACGGTGGCTTTCTGAATTGCTTTCCCAACTCACTTCCCAAGTTCCGTTTAGGCCTTGAGTCACTTTTTGGGCTACCATTTTGGAAGTTTGATCACAGTTTGTGTTAGACAGCCCCACTCACAAAGCCATGAATTAAGTGGGGACCCTTCTGAATCACAGGGGAGGGGTTTCAAAAATCCGGGGTCGCTCACTTCCTGCGTTCATGCACTTCAAGCTTTTCGGAAATACCACTCCAGCGGTACATTTTCTCAAAAAAAGTGTGGTTACTCTTGGCCAACCGGAAGTGAGGAGTCAGCCTCACTGGGCTTAAGCAGCGCCCGGCTTAAGCCCAGCGCCCCACGGGAGCCCGCGACTCGACCCGAGACTCGGAGACCCGAGGCGCGGGCGGAAGCCGCAGCCCGCGGGCGCGGAGCCGTGAGCTCTGCCCGCTGCTGCACCACGCCCTGCTGAAGGAAACGCCGCGCCCGCGTCCGCGTCCAGCCGCCCGCGTCCGCTTCCAGCCGCTTCCGCCGCGCGCCGCATGCTTTTGCCGCTTAAGCCGCGTGGGGGCGCGTTTTTGCCGCACGCCGCAAGGGTGAAAAAAGCCCCGCAAGTGGGAAGAGAAGATGTTTGTTCATTTTTGTTTTCCTGATAGAGGGCTGGTTTGGAGGTTTGGAGGTGAACCAACAGCCCATTTGAGATAGCAAGAGGAACTTGGGTTCAAATGCCCAAGTGCTTTACGTGTTAGCGGGAGGCCCAGAGCCCCAGTGGGTTGCTTCCTGATTCCTCTTGGGGTGTTTGCTTGTTGTTTTGCTTGTTGTGTTTGTTTGTTTGTTTGTTTGTTTGTTTGTTTGTTTGTTTGTTTGTTTATGCGATTGTTTTCTTTCTTTCCGTCCTTCCTTCTTTCCATTTTTCCTTCTTTCCTTCTTTCCTTCTTTCCTTCTTTGCTTGCTTTGTTTAACGTTTTTATCGTTTTTGTTTTTTTTGTTGTTGGTTGCTTGCTTGCTTGTCTTCTTGCTGCTTGTTTGCGTGTTTTCATCTGTGCTTTTGTGCGTGTGTTTGTGTGTCTGCACCTGGTTGTTTGTTTGTCTGTCCGTGTCTGTGTGTGTGTGCTTATTCTCAGTCAACTACGAAACAACTTCCATGACATTGTTTATTTTCCCTTGTCAGCTAAGGGAATCTATCACTGGACATGTTTCCTTTGTCCAGACAAAAAGCAAATGGAGGAAAGGGGGTGCCGCTTGTTTGGCCACGGGAACTGCCTAGGGTGATGGTTGATGTCCACCCGTCGGTTCTGCTGCAAGAGGCGATTGTTCAGTTGGACCACCTAGCATGTAGTCCATAGGGTTTGAGTGCCACGTTCTGTCATTCCCGGAAAGGATCCTTGGACAAGAAGGCAAAGTCGGTCAGTCCAGAACGTAGGGTTTTGCAGAGCCACGTTTCTGCGATTCCAAGGGAACTCCATGGAAGAAACATGCAAAACGCCGCAGGTATCTGAGGACTTGACCTGCGGGCTCCGCGCAGGTTCTTCAACTTTCATTTGGTGGGTAATGTTGTCCCCGGATTAATAAACCCCTGCTTATGAATATGGGGGTGTTCCCCTCCAAAAGTCATGATTCCAACTAAAACCACGAACACCCCCAAACTGCGGGCGGTTTCGGCGCAGGAGATGCGAAGCATTTGCAAGCATCTGCGCCTCGACATCAAGGCAAGGTGACGTTTTGCTCCGATCGCTTGCACGGACAATCCTGTGTGCTTTTCTGTATGGCCATTGGGTAACGGTTGTTAGACTTTTCACGTTTGGGTTGAAATCAAGTTGGCCTTCTGTATCAAACCCACAAAGGGCTAAACTTTTTGCAGAGGGGTCAACAGCAACCAAGCTCCCAAGAACGGACGGAACCCTGCAACCGGTCCCCTTAAGAAAATGGTCTCCCAGGAACCCAGGAACCGGGACCAATTTGTTGTTTGCAAATCTCTCATGGCAAACTCGCTTGCGGGAAAGAGTTCGGCGATCTCTGCTGCTTTGTCTTTCCAGGTTTTGAGGGAACTCGCTCAGTCCCA
This sequence comes from Effrenium voratum, assembly GCA_963377175.1. Taxonomy (NCBI): domain Eukaryota; class Dinophyceae; order Suessiales; family Symbiodiniaceae; genus Effrenium; species Effrenium voratum. Next base: position 103,675 of record CAUJNA010000109.1, read on the forward strand.
CGATCTTCGCGATTTACCTTCGTAATTTAAGTGACCACCCAACAAAAAGCCAACGACTTGAAAGTCGAAGGCAAGGAGATAGTGTGGGTGAACCAGATCCTGCACCACCTAGGAAATCCTGGAATGCGATTCGCCTGTAATTTCCAGCAAGCGATGGTTTCAACCATGCTCTCTAAGTGGTGCGAAATGGGTTTCGCGCAACCGTTTGCAGTAGGATGCTCAAGGTTCCCTTTGCCGACAAACACAAAACCTCCTCAAATTGTCCGAAAAGATGTTGAGGCCACCAAACGGTGGCCACCAGACGGTGAAATAGAAGGAAGCCAATAGACTGCAGATTGCCTTGTTTGCCCTAAGCATGCATCTCTTCGTTTCAAGCAAGAGGACCTCGAAATCAAAAGGTGATCATTTGTTGGAGCCGAAAAAGTAAACATCGTAACAATATATGGTCGAAATCAGCAAACCAACACTTCGGCACTAAGCAAAAAATGGTTTCCAGAGGATCCAACGCCTCCGCAAGCCCCTCCCCTCACTTCACATGGGAGGGCAGGGGATATACGATGGGGATGGGTAAGGCTAGATCGGTCCGACTGCAAAAGCAGTGCGTCACGGCCCACCGCTTACTTTTGGGCTTGTGACTTCCGGCCAGGACGACGTCCGCCAGCTGCTGCAGCAGAAGCAGGAGGTGCGAAGTGAGGCGGGGGGTCTTCCAAAGGTGTCTCGGCCTGGGGTCACACCAAAGACCATTCTAAGGGTAGCTTCCCCATTCTTTGCAGAGATCCTTCTTTCCAAACCTAAAAGCCTGAGGGAAACGGCTGGTTTTGAAAAGAACGATGGCTGAAAAGAATGGGGAATCAACCCCTAGAACCATGGGAAATAGAACCGCCCTCTTCCCAGTGGATGGTAGGTAACCAAGCGAACCAGCCTTCAAGAACCAAAAGGAGACGTGCTGGTTACCTGCTTGAGTGGTAACTGGGACCTACCGCGTTTTGTAAGCCTTGCTCCTGGGGAGCTTTGAGGAACGCCTGCAAGGCTAAAACATTGAACAACCTCCTTCATACTGATATGGAAGCCGTTCGAATTAATTGCATCAAATGTAACATGTATTGTCTCGGTAGTTACACGGCGCAAATTCCTTTGCTTGGAGGACTATATTTAATTTGCCGTCCACTTTCACTCAACTGTAGTGAAAGGGAGGGTACTTCAAGGGCCTCAATAGTTAGAACAAGGTTCTATTATCTCAAAATAATAGGGAGCATACTGTTGGACCGGCCTTAACGTGACTTCCCAGACCAGTGCCAACAGTCATTTCGAGCCTCTTCAGTGGCAAATTGTCGAAATCGTTTGTCGCCCCGAATTTTCTCTCGTGAATAAATCTCAAACAACCCTTGATTTGTGGATTTGGGATTTGAACCCCTGGTTCTTGTAGGTAGAGGTTAAATGGGACACCCCTCCTTAACCACCAAACCACAAATCGAAACCACCAATTAGAAGGAAGCTGATAAAACTCTCTATCCCGGAATCCTGGAAAAGACAAACTTTCTGCTTGATCAACCCAGGACCCACTCTTTATCATTTTCATCTGCAGGGCTCACTGGCAACGAAGACGCCAGTGATGCATCCAGTGCGTCACGCTCCACCGTGTGCCTATGATTCAAAGTCCTTTTGGGCCTTTGTTTCTCTTGTTGTGTGTGCTTCGTGTTCCGGCTTCGTGTTCGGTCCCTAGCCCCCCCCCCCCCCCCAAAAAAAAAGAAAGAGAAGAAAGCAAAACTTTGTGCTATGTCACTCGAAGGTCATACTCGAACGGATCACTCGAACACCCAACTCGATTAGTCAGCGTCCTCCCTTGGGAGTTTAAGCGCGCGTCGCCTCCCCAGCTTTTGAACTTCATTTTAGAGGGAACCGTTTGAACGTTTGCTGACTCACTCGGAAAGTGCGAACCATGTAGCCCCTTCTCCAATTATTTCTCATCGGTTTGGAGCAGTTTTCAGGCAACTCTTGACTGGTTGTTTGGATTGCTGGCTTAGATTTGGATTTGAACCCCTGGTCCTTGTAAAGGGTAAATGCGTTTCCACCCGAACAAAGTCCAAGCCGCCATCAAGGCAATTTCGCCCCAAAACCCCCGCCCGAAAATTGCGATCTTGTCAAAGATCGCTTCCGCTTACCAAACCACCCGTATACCTGGGTCTTCCGTGGGCACTTTTTTCTGGATTTTCCCGTTTCGAGCAAAAATAACGCTCATTTCATCCAACAACGCTCAATTCGAAAGAAAACGCTCAATTGGAAAGTGGTTCTGGTGCGTGTCCGCACATTTCCGCTCATTTCCCGCCGATTTCCGCTCATTTCCCGCCGATTTCCGCTCATTTTCCGGGAGACGACTTGCCAAATCATGCCAATTCAAGACTTCCGCTCATTTTTAGTTTTCCGCTCAAAATCTGAAACGATCCAAAAAAATGCCCAGAGCCCGAAAAAGTGACCAAATGGAAGACCCAGGTATGTACTTGGGATATGTAACCCATATACTGGCAACTATCCCATAGAAATCTCTGCCGGGTAGCTTCGGTTTGGGGCCCGGAAGCCATCCGAGTCCTTGACACAGGTGAAGGCGAAGGCCCGTGATGAAAGCTGGCCTCTCGACAGGCGCGTGACTCCGTGCCGCTGCAGCGAGTGCTTTCGTTTCAAAGGGGGCATTCAAAACGAGCATTCAAAGGCGCACTCTCCCGCAAATCAAGTAGAGGATACTCCTTTTGGGAAATGGAACCCCTTTTGAATTGCCATGTGAATCTGTAAATTGTTCACCCAAGAGTGGTCTGAATCCCCACTAAACGGGGACACCCCCCAATCCAAATCAAGCAGGGGTTTTTGAATCCGGGGTTAACATTGAGGTGTGGCCCTTTGTTTGGGGTGAATCGGGCTTGATGTTTTGTCTTTGTTGAAGGCCCGTTTTCGAGGCTGGTTAATTTGCTGGGAAAACATGGGCATTGTTTTTGGGTTTTCGCATTTCGACTCATACCCAGGTTGCCCGTGAGTTTTTTTTGTGTTCAACCGGCTTGTTGTTATGCCTGGTGGTGGGGCCTCGTAATATTTGAAAAGTTAAGCTTTCTTTGGACTAGTGCAGGCAGGCAGTTGGACTTGTGCGGGACCGGGCTTCTTGTTCCGTCTCCAGAATGCCCGCTCAACAAGTTCTTCCACCCATTTTGTATCCCATTCCCAGTTTGAGATAAGTTCCTGGAGTTCGCGTTTACCATCCAACAGGGATTTCAAGTTTGCCTTTACATGGCAGAACCGCGCATTTTTTTCTGCCTTGGCAAGCAACAGTTTCAAGGTTTTAGGCTGTTTCCAATTCTTGCATTTGCTTCAGATTTCCTTTATTTCCCCTGTGTTAAAGGGAATCTATCACTCCTTGAAACCTGCTATACTTTTCCATGGGACGGTCGAACAATCAAAGAGTGACGTTGTTTTCCAGGTTTTCCCTTCTTCCCGAGGTCGCGCCTGGGTGATTTTTGCCCATTCTCGCGCATGTCTTGTACAAATCTGTGTTGTGTGTTGCATTTGTTCCTCCCAATGTGTGTTTTGCACGTGTGGATGGGGTGTTTTTTGAGGTGGCCTGGGGTTTTTGTGGGTGGCTGGTGGGGTGTTCGATCCTTTTCGCCCACATTTTCCTGGGCTCCGAGCCCTACAAGGCCCACACTGCCCAACGCGGTGGATGGCGACCTCGAGGTCGAGGCGCGAATTTCAACTTCTCCATTCGAAGCCTCGCGGCTTCGCGGCCGCGAGTTTCGGCCCGAGCCGGCGTGAGGAGTCGGCGGAAGGGAGTCTTGAGGGAGGGAGGCAACAGCCATTCTTCCATTTGCTGAAATGAATGTTTGTTTGTTTTTCCCTGTTTGGTTTCAAGGAGTCAATTTCACTACTGGACATAGGTTCTTATTGTTTCCAGTGGACCCAGAAGCAAATGGAAGCATTTGTCAGGTATCTTCCTGTCCACCTTTTCGGTCTCGCTTTGTTTGCACCCCGGGGGGGAGGGGTGAACGGAAAACCCTGCTCGGATTTGCCTCGCTCTTGGGACGTGCTTTTTTTGAAAGAGGCGCTGAGCCCGAGTCTCATGTGATAAGTCTCATGTGTTAAGCCAACGTGCCTTGTGAACGCTGCCGGTTTCTTGTGAGTCCTATGCCCGTTGCATGGTAGAACTTGGTGCAAACCAAAAGGGGTGGAACTTTGACTGGATAAAGTGTAGAACCTTAATCTACCTATTATAGATTATTGCTTCATTGTAAGCTCACCAATTTGGGAGTAAAGCGGGTGAAACCCATGATGAAGCTTCTTTACGGTAGGTCCTGGAATCATTGTTGAATTTGCGGAATGATGCTTCATTCGTTCATTCATGCAGTGGATGCTGAACCCAAAAGCGAATGCATGAAGGTTTGTAACTACTAGAATCTACTAGATTTGTTGCTGTGTAGCTGTATTTTTTGTGGGGGAGGGGGTATTGGTTTGGGATGGTGGGTGCCCGATTTCTGTTCAAGTGACACCCAGGCGCCACAAATGGTAAATTGCGGCACAGCTCAGGAGTTGTTTTTCCCGAAAGCATTGCGAAGGGTTCTTCCGTGCGGAGCTCTTGGTCAACTTGCGCAGAGTAGCTTGCACAGAGTCACCAGCATGGAGATATCAGGAGCTCTTGGTCAACTTGCGCAGAGTAGCTTACACAGAGTCACCAGCATGGAGATACCAGCATGGAGGTACTCGCGCAGAGTTACTAGCACAGAGTAGCTTGCGCAGAGTTACCAGCATGGAGACACTTGCACAGAGTCACCAGCATGGAGATGTTAGCATGGAGATACTTGCACAGAGTCACCAGCATGGAGATACTTGCACAGAGTCACCAGCATAGGTGGTAGAGCCAAGTGCATAGAGCTAGGTGCATAGAGCTAGGTGTAGAGGCTCGGCGGTAGCAGCTGTGTAAGCTAGGTTAAGTAAGTTAGGTTAAGTACTTAACGCGCGGGAGAGAAAGAGAAAGAGCTCGGTATTAAGAATCTCTTTTAAGGCTGGGGGTGGGGATGTTGCCGACGATCGGGAATGCGACCCTGTGCGGGGATCAGTGTGGTCGAGGTGCAACAACTCGAGGTTTTTTGCGTTGTTTTTGCGGTGCCCGCGCGACCCTCTGCGGAGATCGGCGTGGTCGAGGTGCAAAAACTCGTGTTTTTGTTTCTCGTTTTTTGCGGTGCCCGCGCGACCCTCTGCGGGGATCGGCGTGATCGAGGTGTAAAAACTTCAGGTTTTTTGTGTTTTTTGAATGCCCGCGCAACCCTCTGCGGAGATCGGCGTGGTCGAGGTGCAACAACTCGAGGGCCCGCGCGACCCTCTGCGGGGATCAGTGTGGTCGAGGTGCAAAAGCTCGAGGTTTTTTGCGTTTTTTTGCGGTGCCCGCGCGACCCTCTGCGGAGATCGGCGTGGTCGAGGTGCAAAAACTCGTTTTTTGTTCTCGTTTTTTTGGCGGTGCCCGCGCGACCCTCTGCGGGGATCGTGCGTGTCGAAGCGCTCTCGCTGTGGCGCCGTGCGAATTCTTCTTAGTCTCGGCGAACCCTCTGCGGAGATCGTGCGTGTCGAAGTGCTCTCGCTGTGGCGCCGTGCGATTTTATTGCTCGCGAAGTGGCCTTTGGAAGTTGTCTCGTGGTTTGCGCGCCTGCTTCCGCAATCCCGCGGTCGCGGGTTCGATTCCCCCCTGGTCCACGGCAGCTCCGGCTTGAAAATCGCAGCTTTTAAGTACAAACGTAGTACGCGGAGCGTGCAGCTCCGGCTGGAAAATCTCAACTTTTAAGTGCAGACGTAGTATGCGGAGCGTGCTCGCAGCTCCGGCTGGAAAATCGCAACTTTTAAGTACAAACGTAGTACGCGGAGCACACTCCCGCAGCTCCGGCTGGAAAATCGCAGCTTTTAAGTACAAAAATTCGCGCGAAGTACATTCCCACAGCTCCGGCAGCACTTGCGCAGAGCAACTTGCGCAGAGTCACTTGCGCAGAGCAACTTAACTTGCACAGAGCACTTGCACAAAGCACTTGCGCAGAGCAACTTGCACAGACCAACTTGCACAGAGCACATGCGCAAAGCGCTTGCACGGAGCAACTGGCGCAGAGCACTTGCGCAGAGCAACTTGCTCAGAGCACTTGCGCGGAGCAACTTGCACAGAGCACTTGCGTGCAGCGCTTGCAGAGAGCAACTTGCGCGCAGCAGCCTGGAACAATGCAGCTTGCGCAGACCACTTTCGTGAGAAATCGCGCGGCGCAGTTCGTGCAAAGCACATTGCGCCGAGCAGGCTCGTGCAGAGCCAACTTGCACAGAGCCAGTTGCGCAGAGCCACTCGCGAAAAGTAGCTTGCGTAGACCCAACTTTTACAGAGCCAAGCTGCGCAGAGCCATCTTGCACACAGCTAAGTTGCGCGAGCGTGCTTTGCAGAAACTGTGGCCGTCGTGTAAGCTTTGCTATTGATTGCTTTTCCTTTTGCTTGTAATTCGTTTCGAGCTTTACGAGCTTTACTCTTCTTGTTTTAACGGATGTCCTCTAGTTTCTCCCTTCCTTGGGTGGCTCGGGGGTTTGAACCCCCGGGTCTTGGGGAAGGGTGGGGCATGTGTTGATCGCAGTGGTCACATGTCAGAACGCGGCAACAGTGGATTTCCTCTTGGCCTCATTTGCGCGATTTGTGTAGGGGGACCCGCAAGAAGTTGTGTTCCTCTTGGTTTCCCCTGCGGCCAACCTGAAAAGGGTTGGTGGGTTTGCTTAAAATAGAGGGCCCTGGATTAGATAGGGTCTATTCCATTTACCCATCTATTTTCCAAAACCACCTATGGTAAGAATACAGCCACACCTTCCCTTTCTCGGCTTCAGGACTTCAGGGTTTGGCCATCTTGCAGGCCCGAACCGGCCGCCCAAACCTCTGAAAGGGAACGAAGGGATTCGGGATCGGCAGGCAGACATGGGGGATCCATCCTTTTGCCCTGGACCAGTTGGTTGGAAACCCAGCTCCTCAGAAAAATATGCAAAAGGCGCCAAACGTCCAAACCACAAGATAAGGCATGGCTTGCGATCGGTGCAATAGGCAGGGAACGAGGGAATAACCTAGATCCTTTTGGGGGGCAAGGTTCCCTACTAAAATAGACTGCAGGAAAAAAGGGTACCCTCATTCTAACCTCTCTACTGGAGGACCCAACCCTTGTAAACCATTTGGGTTCCCTGCCGGTTCCCGGAGGACTTCCTGCCGCAGCCGGAGGTGCGCTCGAATGGCTTCGGAGAAAGCAACCCGGGCTTTTGGGTGTGGCGGGCCCTTCCCGCTGAAGTTTGGTTTAGCCTTCCAGGTCCCCCAGCCAGGTGGCCTACCAATTTTTTCGGGGGAGGGTTCGTTCCCCTACTGAAATAGACCACGGAAAAAAAAAGGGTAGCCCTAGTCTAACCTCTCCAGTGCGGGACCTAGCCTTTGTTCAACCGAGCCGTCAATGATGTCCCTTGTTGGGCCTCCAAGGGTGAGACTCCTTGCAGAAAACCGCAACTTCGGAAGGGGGAATGCCGTGACCCCTGTCAACGTTCTTTCCTTTCCCTTCTTCTCCTTCTTAGGAGGGGTTTTACCTTTTTCAACTTTCCTTTCTTCATTTTTTTCCTTGTGCGTTCCATCTACCAGCGACAAAGGGCTCCCTTTGTTCTGCATTCGCGGTCTCGAGTGACTCAAGCGGAGCGGTGCCTTTGTGGCCGCTCACAGGGTGCAAGCCCTCCCAACATGGTCTGAAGCCCTTCCACTTGGGTATGGGTCAAAATTAAGCCATTTGACCCACAGCCATTTTGGGTACATATTCTTGACCCACAGCCATTTGCTGAAATGAATATTGTGTTCTCCCTGTTGGTTTGAACGGGAGTCGATTTCACGAGTCGATTTCACGAGTCGATTTCACTACTGGACATATTTCCTGATTTTGTTGGTGTCTGGTGAATCCCAGCGGGCCACTCGCTGCCACAAGCAGCAAACCTAGGTGATAGCAGTCTTCCTTATAGCCTTCTTGTGCACTTGCGTTTTTTTTAATTGAAAAGAGGATAGGTCGTGCACAAACTGATTTTGTTTAAGTTGCAATAGACTTATTCTGATCGATTTCACAGGCCAATCATACAACCTCCGCAAGAATCCCAGTTGAACCCATTTGGGTCACCCAATTCAAATGAGGCCAAACTACCATGTCCAGAGCTCAGGGAGAGAGAGGGCTCCCTTGTTCAATGTTCGAATTTGTGTGGAAAAACCGCTCCCATCCGCTCCCGGTGTCCCTTCCAAGCTGCTGGCATGTGGATGGACTCGAAATCCGGTTTCTTAGGCACCACCGTTCAGACACCCAACGGAATGGTTCGAACCCCCTAACGCAGATGCCAACCAACGTTATAAATTCAACCATCTTCCACTTGCTGAAGCTAATATTTGTTATTTATTCTGTTGGTTTTAACGGCTGAAATTAATCCGTTTCCTTTCTATTTTTTGTGGGGGCTAAAAAAAGCAACGGATGTCGCGGTTTCATCTCCGTGGCTTCCTTTGGTGCGAGGCTCGCGGATGACTCCACCTGTCAGAGCTGCATTTTGCCAAGGGATGTTAGGGCTGTAACACTTCTTGCCAACCAATAAACACCTAGAAGTTAAAAACCAAAAAAAAACTTCTAGCCACGAAACGTTAAAAACAATAAAATAACACATGTTCTAGCCACGAAAAGGTAAAATATTCTAGCCACGAAAAGTTAAACACTTCTAGCCACTAAGCAGACTTTGCCACTCACTTCGCGGTCACCCGGGCCACCTCTCCACGCGGGCGAGGAACCGAGGTTCCTCGCCCGCACACGCCTGCGGGCGATGGGGCGGGCGGTTGCGAGCGAGCCCCCGGTGAGGTGAAGGGCCTGGGCCGCTTCGCCTGGGAGTCCCGGGAGCCTTCGAAGAACCAGCGCCTCGAGCGGGTCTGGCGAGCGCGGGAGTCGGGGAGTCTTTCGCCTTGGTCAAATTTGCCCCCGGAGGTGGATGGCCCGATGCCCCCCCCCCCGAAAATAAAAAAGAAAGAAGAAGGAAGAAGCGAGAGAAAGATGATGTGATTATGTCCATGTTGTTTTTGTTGGAAAAGCAACAAGAGTACTAGAGACCTTGTTTCCATGCTGTTCGTTTTGGTTTCGGGTGGCTCCCCCCACCCCTTCCATTGTTTCGGATCGTTTTCCAGGGCTTTCACATGGCTTTTCCAGAAGGTGATGGACCTTTTTGCCCCTACGGGGCAACGGTTGAGAGGAATCGGGGCCTCCATGGCTTGGCGTTGATTTCCCTGTGCAGTTGGCATCCAGAGCTGTCTCATAACAGCCAAGCAAGGGGTCTAATTTGTCCCTTTATTTTGTGGTTTCAACATCTTGCCAAGTCTACCAGGGTTCTCCTTGGTGGGTTGATGTTGAAAGGGGACTTGCATCCAACCCTGGATAGGTGTGAGTGAGAGGCTGGGCGGTTGGGGAGGGTCGTCCATTGCCCCCTGCCGGCACAGGATAGTATCAGATCCCCTTGATTTCAGAGCCATAGGCATGGTTGTGGTCTTTTGCAAGTGTCAAAAGACGGTCAAAAGACGGGTGTCACCAAAACATGTGGTTGAGCCTTCTGGTTCCCTTCAAGCCCAGTGCGAAGGCGCACAGCCTTAGTGACTGGACAAGGGGGCGAGCAAGAAGCGACAAACACCACAATTTCTCTTAAATACTCAGAGACATCTGGGTGTGTTCTTTTCTAGGGGAGACCCCAAGGTGGCTTCGGTTTTCCTTGTGGTTTCCAAAGGCAACCCGAAATAGAGAGTGACAGACCCATATTCCCTTCGATCATACTTGTTTGGGCGCCCGGCTCTGTGGGGGGGGGGGAGCGGGGGTTCTGCTACTGGTCCATGATGTCCCCCCTCTCGTGGTCAAAAGTAAGGAGCTACCGTGGATGGTCGAAATCCTGCACGGAAGAAACTGGCAACCGACAATGGCTTCCCATGGCTTCAATGTCAAAGTGGCGCAGGGCTTCGCCCATCCGCAGTAATGAAATTGCTCAATTTGCTTTTGTGGCACGCAGTAAAACGCTCAGTTACAACTATTTTAAGGAGATCCCTGCGCTACACCCGCACTTGGGATCGCTGGGATTTGTTTTTTGTGTTTTGGAATTGGTTTAGTGTAGCCTTGGGAGACCCAACCACGTTCAAAAATGTGTTTTTTTTAAGGATTCCGCTGGGTTTAAAAAGCTTTTTAGGCTCATCTGAGATATCTCAGTTGTTTTCTGCGCAACTTCTTACTAGGGAGAGGCGAGTCAAGAAGAGGAACTGGGATCGCCCAACAAAAAGACGGTGATACCTCAACTAGGTCCCCCAGCAATTGGTGCCGTTTCTCACCCATTTTTGGGGGAGATTCGGTTCCCCTACTAAAATAGACTACAGAAAAAAGGGTACCCTTATGCCAACCTCTCTACTGGACCTAGTCAACGGGAATCAGGAGTTATATAGGTCACAGTTGCTACGTGTCACAGGGTTCCTGATGGCCATGTCAAGCCAAAAAAAATGAGCACTGCAGTTGTTTGCTGATTTGAAGGACTTTTTGTGAACGAGGTGTGTTTAGGTGGTATCTTTTGGGGAGCCGCCCGATCAATGAGGCCCAAATAGGCTGCATGTAGTTATATCATTGCTGCCCCATGAATGTATCCCTGGTGTGCCACGCAAGCTGAATAGCATTTTCAGGGTCCTGGCACCCCTGACAACCATAGGAGAACTAGCCACTTTGCAAAATGGGACGCTACCACTGCCCAAAGGAGCTGGCCCAAATTGGCCTGCGGTTCATGTATGGAATTTTCAACAGTAGGCCTGAAGTGGATGGTTTTGACCCCCCGTTCAGTTTTTGAGGTTCCTTTCTTGATAAACCTGGAAAGGAGGGGGCCCAAATTGGCTCTTATTCTCCCTCCCTCGCAGGTCCGGTGATGTTTCTTGCACCCAAACATTGGCTCATAGCTTCCAATCGCTTAAGATTATGTTCTATTTCCTTATATATATATATATTAAGCAGGCTGACGCCTGATGCCGCCGACCCCCAATGTGCTTTTATTGTTGATGTTGTGTTAAATGTTGTTTTAAGAATTCGAGGTACGAGGTAAACATTATGATGATGATGATTATTATTATTAATTGGCCAGATTCGCAAAAAGAGAAGAAAGAAGAAGACAGAAGTAACTCTAAGGTGTAATAAAAGATGGACTGGATCTCCTCGAAATCTTGGATCAAAGAAAAGAGTACCCGAATGAAGATCACCCAACATTAAAACAAGTGTCC
>CAUJNA010000109.1:117500-324682 GCA_963377175.1 Effrenium voratum
TAGGGTTAGAGGTTGGGGTTAGAGGTTAGGGTTAGAGGTTAGGGTTAGAGGTTAGGGATAGAGGTTAGAGTTAGAGGTTAGAGTTAGAGGTTAGGCGTGTCAAAAATCCCCCCTTCCCCCCTCAGACTTCCCCAACCACCACTTAGAACACGCCTCGCCCCTTTGCAGAGACTAACTTGGCTTTTGCAAAGGGGTCGGCGGATATAGTCTATCGCTGCTGGACATATTTTCCTTTTTTTCCCCCCCCGGGGCTCAAGCAAATGACTCGTAGCATTCGCGCCTTAGGCAGAGTCCCAGAAAGAGCTCAGAGGACTGGTCCGTGCGAGTTTGGTGGGTGCGGCGCCGTGGGTTTCCCGGCCCTTTTCAGCGGAACTCATAGTCTTTGTGGCTTTTTTTTTAGGGTAACGATTACTGTTTGTGGCGTTTTGAAGGGTAACCCTTGGCTTTTGAAGGGCAACCCTTGGTGTATATATATATATACATATTTGGGGTATATGTTTTGTAGGGTGCCCCTTAGTTTTGAGGATTGGATTGGTTTCGATTTGGATTTGAAGCCCTGGTTCAGGCACTAAACCCCAGGGCTCCAAACCAGCTGAGAAGCTTTGGGGTGGCCAAAAGGAAAGCCGAGAGCTGCCAGCGGATCCCAACGCGACAAATTCTTTCTGTGCTTGTTTTGGATGGGCGTTCCGAGGGAACCTGGTGTTCCAAGCGTCTCATGCTGAGACAAACCAAATTGCAGAGGCATCGCCTGAAAAAGGAAATCCGTTTTGGAGGTTCCATGATATGTAAATCATAGACGCCTTTGGAGAGGATGGGCCTCGCACACTTCTTTGTTTGATAGGTTTGGTAGGGCGGTTGGGGGCTGGAGGCCACGCCCCGTGTACTTGTGGCAACCCAGAATATCCACTCCATATCACCTCCAAAAGCACTTCCCCACCACCCCATCCGACCTTCTTTTTTGGGGTCCCCAAGCACACCTTGGCTGTAGATGGAGGACATCCATTTCGCACCACCTTTCAGAGCTCTTGAATGATAGGACCCCCCTTTACGTAAATACCAACCAATGTGGTTTCATTTTCAACCATGGTTTCGTGGTGCGAAATGGATCTCGCAACCATCCACTTTGCTGTTTCTTTGATCTTTTTTGTTGGAGGGGCTGTGCCCAGGACCCGGGTCTAGTTAGTCACCGCCAGGGACAAGGGGAAGCCTCTCGTTCCCTGGGTCGCCGATTCGGCCCCGGCCAGCGCGATCCAGCGCGGTCCGCTCGCGGGTCCAGTGGGTCCGGCCAGGAGCTGGTCTTTGCCCAGCGCACGCCCGCGGTGCCGCTGGAGAAGAGCCGCTACCTCTCCTCGGTGGCCGCTGGATCTGAACCGAGAAAAAACGGGCCGTGGATGGATTCCACTCTCCGTTCCCAAGGCTTTGGCGACTGGGTGACACTCGGTCCCCCAGCAATTGGTGCCCTTTCTCACCCTTTTTTTGGGGGAGATTCGGTTGCCCTACTAAAATAGACTACAGAAAAAAGGGTGCCCTTATTCCAACCTCTCTACTGGAGGAGCTTTGACTTGCTGATTGTTATTTGTTGAAAGGAATCCTTGGTTGTTCCAAGGGAATCAATTTCACGGCTGGACATATGTTTGTATTTTTAGGGTTTGTAAACGTCATCCGGAATCTGGCGGATACAAAAGGGAGGGTCCGAATTCACCATAGGTGCGAATATCCGCCCTTGACATTCTTTACAATTTGATTTGAATAAACCATCTTCATACCAGGTTTTAATTGTGACTCAGTCGTGAATTTTTCCCTCGCTGCGAGGGATTGCATCAGCCCATTTTTAGGCGTTCCACATGAAAAGTTGCTTTGAATGCTGCCTCTGGAGCAGAAATTAGAGGGAACTGAAAAGAGGAGCGTGACCACTCCCTCAAGAGAAAGTGCTGCCTGGCAGCATGTTCATGAAGCCCTGTTGGAAGATCCCGCTCCGCTTAATTACTTTCTATGGCACGCCCTCTTCTGCTTAGCTTGTCCCAAAGACTACTGTTTCTCCAAGGGAAACTCACTTGCAAGCTGACCTTTCGACCTTTCAGCTTCCTTTTTGGATCCATATTTAGTGTCCTTCTATTTCTGAGTTAGTTTTTTTTTGAGGCAACTGAGGAAATGGTACACTCTGGGAAGGGCCCTTGTTGCTCGGCTTATTATTCTTGGCACCCACCCAGTTTTGGTTTCAATTTCATCTGCCCGGGATTCGAGATTCATGCGCGCGGCCGTAGGCAGAGGCTCAAGCTAGCAGTGAAACGGCAATCCGTAAAGCCGAACCAGCCACGGTGATAGAAACGGTTTCACCACACCACAGAGCCCTTGAGAGTTCGGGGAAGGGGTGAGTCTCAAATTTATCTCTCTCGGGCCCCTTCCTTTAACTCGAGGAAGAAAAGGCCAGACAACCCCCTACGCAATCAACGCCCACAATTCATCTTGATTGCTATCGGGTACCGGGTCTTTAGACTTTAAAGTGTGTGGTTCCAGTTGGTTTTCGTATCAAACCCGCAAGTTGCCCACACTTGTTGCATGGCCACTGCCAAAGGAGCTGTCCCTGGCTGAAGCACCATCCCCTACTAAGCACTCAACACCGGACATGGTTCTGGCCGCAAAAAACAAACAAACAAACAATTACACAAATCTGTCTGCGCCTTCCGGCCTTCCGCCTCGCGTCAGAGACGCGTCTCTGGCGCCATGTTCAGCTGGGTCTACGACCAGCTGTGGGCGGCTGGGCTCACCTTGCGTCAGGGCTTTGTGGAGGCCCCCGGCAGTCGCGGCCCGCGCTTCCTCTACGCGGCTCAGCTGAAAGTGCCGAAAGTCGGGTGGGGCCGTCGTTTCCACGGGAAAGCCCCGGCACTTTTGGTACTTGTTGGGTTATCTTTTTAGTGGCAAACAAAAAAGTTTGGACTTGTTTGGCTAATCCGCCGGGGACGTGAGTAGTTGCGCCTAGCATGTTGCAAGTAAGGGAACGTAATCCATACTAGCGGTTTAAGCATGTGTATCCTTATAATCTCAGAATCAGAGCACATTGTAACTTCGGGGACCCTCGCCCCTCGCAATTTAGAAAACTCCATACGCTTTTTGTGGGCCGGGTACACGCCCCAGCGCGCCTTTTCTAGGGCCTTGCAAAGAGGGTATGTCCATTCGGGGTAGGATGAATGGATGAATTGCCTGACAGACAGGCAGAGACAGAGAGAGAGAGAGAGAGAGCGACACCTAGGGAAAGTAGACAGATTATGACAAGTAGAGAGACGGAAGGCAGGCAAACAGAAAGTCAGACTATATTAGATTAGATTAGATATATTAATGTTGGATTAGGTAGATGGTAGATAGATAGCTAGACTTTAGACATAATAGATAGATAAAACAATGGATAGATAAACATACGTACATAGGTAGGTGGACAGGTACATAGATGGATGGGTAGACAGAGGTAGAAAAAGAAAGACAATTGTGAATAATTAGATGGATACATACAAATAGATAGAAAGATCAACACAAACAGGTAGATTTTTCAAAATAATAATAATAATAATACAAAAAACAAATTAAACAAAATATAGATACGTATGCATAGGTAGACAACTACACATGGATACACTATAGATACATATCAATATATTGGGTAGAGAAGTGTAAGCACACATACACATGGTGACACATAAAAAATGTAAATTCAACGTATGATAAAGAAGAAAATCACGAAGACATGGACATAGACAATGAAAGGCAAATAACCTCTTCAACGTTGGATTGTAAACCTACTGTCCTTCACAAGCTATTGCATTAAAGATGGAATGGACCATTATGTGTACTTCCTGCAACTCTTCAGAAACTCATTTCCCCATTCGGCAAAACGTAACCCACGCATGTCGTGCCCTTTAAGAAGAAGTAAATCATATTTCCAGAAAACCAAATAAAACAAGGGGGCCTTAGATATAAATTGGGAGCCTCAACAAAGCGAACCCATATGGCTGTGGGTCAAACCAATGGTACCATTTTGGGGTAGGTGCACCTTAGTGGGGATTGGGATGTTCACTTGGGGGCGAACCGGGGGTTTTGACCCATGGCCATATTATCCATAGGTGTCCCTTTTTGGTTCTTTTGGTCGAAAAAGTAGATTGCGATTCCTGGTTTACCTGGCGGTTTAATCATCATAGCAGGGCCATCTATTTCCCCAAGAAAGACGCCTGTGGAAGGGGGATGCTTGCTCCTTGCTTCTGTGGTTACGTAAAAGGTCGCCTTCGAGTCATCTTCCTGTGGTTCCCCTCCTGGCAGGTGCCTCTGCCGTTTTAAAACCGAAAGGGGTCATATCTCCTTTTCCACTCCAGCTCCAGGTGGACGCCACGGGCGCCCCTTCTGGCCCGGAAGTCTGCACGGAGCTGCCGAAGAAGAAGGCCGGCGCTGTGCGCCTGGTGCTGGTGTCCGATACCCACGCGCAGTGGCCGAAAAGTTTCGTTGGCGGGAGGGGTCGTGGGGGTGCCCGGAGTCTCCATGACCGTAGAGGCTCAGGTGGTCGTTTGACTTGCCCAGAGCGAATTGACCGGATTTGAGATTTCTTGCTGGGCCAGCAGGGAATGAGTTGGACGGACCCCTACAATCTTCGTGGTTTCTTTGAAAGGGATCCCTACATTCCCAACTGAGTCATTCCCGCCTGAGCACCAGCTTTTAGCTTCCCCCGGCTTGGCCACGATTTTTCATGGTCCCTAGAGGTCAACCTAACATTTTTGTGGGTAGGAGCACGCAGCCATGCATCCCGAGCTAGCAGAATGGGGCTTAAGTGGCTCAAGAGGTGGGAAACAGGTTCGGATCCTGTCTGTGGGGTCGGCTACATATGGAACAAAGCCAGGTGTTATTTTCTGCGTACCCCGGTGGGACAAGTTTTGGTTGAGGTTGGCCAGGGCTACTTTTCATAGTTTGGGTTTTTGGGGTTTTGAGGTATTTCCTTTGGATGTTGGGTGAAAGATCACGCATCCTCCGCATTTAGGTTGTATATAATTGTATCATCCTCTTCTACATTGAGGGATTAAGGGATTAGTGCCTTCTACCCAGAGAAGAAAAAAGACACACACACACACACATGCAAGAAGATCCATTGGTTGTCAGTGAGACAACGGTAATCTTCCTGCTCCCTTAAGAAAAGGACCTGGGCCGCTTGTGGGCTTACATGTCAAGGCCGGATGTTGCAAGTAAACCAACCGCACTCAACCACGACGAATAGTGAATTGCGGAAAATTGTGGTTGGGTCCTTGTTTCCTTTCCACATTGTAGGGCATTCATTATTTGTCTTGTAATGTCCGACGGTTTTGTGATTGGGTGGTTAATTCCTTAGAATAGTTGCGTGTGTCTTTTTTAGTGAACCCGCCTGACAAAAAAAACAAACAATATGGCGGTGGCCCTTTTGCCTTCCTTTTAAAACCACAAGAACGTGGTACCCTCCAAAAAAGACGCACCCAGAGGGGGCATAGGAGTGACCATGTCCGGCTGGAGCGCCTGCTCGCCTGAGGAGCGACATGCTGGCCTGGTACTGCCAGCCTGTGACGCCGTGCTCCATTGCGGCTGGGAAGGCAACTGGCGCCTGTTGTTTCCGTCATTCTGATTCCGGAGGTGGCTTGATTTGAGCCTTCTTGTGGAGGGCAAGTGGGAAACAGCCCTAGACACCAAGCCACCAATCCCGATCACAGATCAGGGGGAAACTGAAGATGATCATGGTGATGGTAAGGATCAAACGATCAGGATCAGGATCATGGTGGCTTTTTCAGTTTGCTGTGTTGTTTGGTGTCGTCTTGTTTCTTGTTCGACGTGTCATTTCTTCTGTTCGTTGATGTCCTGTGTCCACGACCAAAAGGAAACATCCAAAGAGGTGTTGTTGAGGGTGCCGTTCCGAGGGCCTTGCTTTCGGGACTCCGACGGGACCCGCAATTTGTTGGGTGACTTTGGCGCGCTTGGAGCCCAAGGCCCGTTTCTGGGTGCGAGGGAACATGTGTTCGGCGTGTTTGTTGCAGGGAAGCCAAGGGGAACCCACCCCAGTTCGATGTTTTCCATTGCGACAAAGCCGGCGATCCGCCATTTTGCGGGGATCAGGTCGCATCTGAGACAACGGTGACCTTGGATCTAAGTCGAAGCAACCCGTCCTAGCAGTACCGTGGGTTGCGCGCGCTCCGCTTCCCGCCGCCGCGCGAGGGATCCATGGTTGGAACCATGACATGGATTGGTATTTACGTGCGGAGATGGAATCGATGCATCTCAGGGGGTCTGATGGATTTCGTCCACTCACAGAGGGGGGGGGGGGTGAAAAATGAGCGCTCCCAACATGGTCTGAAAGGCCACTAAAAGTGGCACCCCGAAGTTTTTGTCCGGGGTTAATGCTGACAGATCCATAAACGCCCTGATTATTCATATGGGGAGGGGTCCCCTGTTTTTTGGGGTTTTGTCATATTATCACTTTGGGAGGGGAGCACCCAGATATAAATTGTCCCTTCTCAATGCTAAAAGTTGCCCTACTGCGAAAACCGGGTTTTGCCCGGTTATTCCCACTTAGTATTAGGGGGAGTTGTTGTTTTTTTTTGTTTTTTTTTGGGGGGGGGCGTTGAGCAGGGGGAAGGGATTATTAATATGGGGCTGCCCCCCTCCCAAGACTGACAATATGATAAAAAACAATCCCCCAAATCAGGGGACCCCCCCCATATGAATAAACAGGGGTGTATTAACACACCCATATTAAATAACAAATATTACTAAACAATATTACCAAAAAGGGGTTTACTAATGTTTCATATGGGGGGGGCCCTGGTTTGGGGATTTATCATATCACTTTGGGAGGGGAGCACCCAGATTTTAGTAAACAGGGGTATTTCCTCCTCGGGGTCAGTACCTTCGCGTTTCGGAGTCCGCGGAGCGCGGACCGCGCCGAGGCGGCGACATCTTGGCGTGCAGCCGCATGGCCACGCAGCGCCACGCCGAGGCGGTGCTGAAGGACTTCGGGGACGCCTCAGCTGCGCTTAGGTATGGATTTTTACTTCCATGTTATTTCTATTTTTTCTTACTTCCATTTTATTTACTTCCATTATATAAAACACTTCTTCCATTTTAATAATATTTTTCCCCCTGTGGGCTTTTTCCAGTGGTCTCAACCAGATGGAAGTTTTTGTGTGATACGTATTTGTACTTTGCAGGAATGTATTTGTTTTTGTGGTTTGGTGGTGGGGGGCTGGGTTGGAGATCCCTACCAAGCTGCAGGGTTCTTGCGTCGCTTTTCTGGTTCAGCGTCCACTGGCGGGTTAAGGACTGGCTCCGCACGGCGGACACGGGGAAGTGCGCGCGCTTCGTGATCGCGGGCGGCCCGGCCGGGGAAGGGAAGCAAGGAACCAGGTAATGTTGCCCCCAACCTGTGGATGGACGAACTCCGTTCGCACCACCTAAGAAACCGTGGAATGATTCGATTCCCCTGTAGATGCCAACGAACGTTCTGGATGTTCATAATGTCAAAGTGGTGCGAAATGAATTTCGCAACCACGCACAGTATTACTCAGACCCCAGGTAAAGGGTGTTGTTTAAACAGCTGTTTGATTTCCCACTGAACCCAAAAGCACCCCCCTATCAATCAACTGTGGTGGATTAATATTGGGCCAAGATAAAGTCAAGCGAATGGATTTGTCAATCTGTTGCTTCCACATTTGCTGACAGGAATGTTGATTTAATGTTCTCTTGGTTTTAAAGGGAGCTGATTTCACTTTTGGACATATGTCCTCATGTTTTCCAACAGAGGTCGAAAAAGCAATTGGAAGAGAAGGAATATCAATGGCTCACTCGCCCAAAGCGAATCGACCTTTTAATGTTTTGTTGGTTTCCATGAGTTGTTTCAGAAAAGTTAAGGTTACAACGGCTTAACCTTTCATCTTCAGGTCCCGTGGAAAAGTGCGAGGGAAGCATTGCCATTCCTCTCTGTGGGAAGGTAGAAGGTCAGTCTTCTCCACAAAGTACTCTTTGTCAGATGCCATGTTGGCAAGCCCCATTGATCCCTGAGGGGTCGGGGTTCTCCATTGGAGGGTCTCCAGGCGTCCCTTTCAACTCAAAGTGCTTCATGGCAACGGGAGGTCTGGGAAGGCTCTAAAATGGTTTGTGGCAGCACGGCAAAAAGCGGAAGGATGGGCCAATGGCGGGGCCAAAATGTTTTGGAGGCAAGCTGTCAAGCATTCTCACCCAGGCTGGAATTGGGAACGGGGGGATTTCGACCTGCCATGTTGCCAAGGCAAAACGAACCGTTTGCCTTTTGTAACTGAACCATCGGGCAGGAGGTTGTCGTGCCCAGCGGCATGACAGAAGTGGGGAAATCACACATAGGTCTCCCAGGTTTAGCTCGGTTACATGGACTCGATCCCTGCTTGGGACGACCGGCAACCGGAAAGCTGGTGACTGTTTTTGGGGATAGCCCACTTAAGGGAAGCATGGGATGAATCAGTGCGGGATCGTGCCAACTCCATTTTCGTGGCTCGGGGTTGAGGGGAGTCATGGAAGACTGTGCATGGACGATATTTCGCAACACTTTGAACCCATGGTCGAAGCCACTATTTTTTGTTGGCATATACGTTGGGGAATCGGGAATCATATATATATATATAATATCATTTCGTTGGGTTTCTGAGTTCAGTGGTGCCGAAAACGGATGTCGCAACCATCCGCAATAGCCAATAGCTAATACGAGTCACTGACAATCAATGGGCTCCCATAGCTCCAAATGGCTATGAATTTGGGTAGGGGGTTCCCACCTCAAGTGGTGGAATGAGAACGGATTTTCGACGTCCACCAGAGATTCCCTCCTCAAACAACTCACTTCCCGAGTTCTCGGACTTTCGTCACTTGGGTTTGGACCATTTTGGGGGTAAACATAAGAGTTCCGGCACTTCTTTGTTGGCCGGAAGTGAGACCAAATCACAAAGGAGTCGACACCCATGGCTCTGTCGAAGCTGAGGCAACCACGACTTTTGGATCGAGGAGTTGGGCAAGGAGAGGGTTCAGGAGCTTCTCGGGGAGGAGGTGCCGTTGCCAAATGAGAATGCCGGACGTTTTGGTTTTAGCTGTTTTTTTTTGGGGTGTGTGTGTGTGTGTGGGGGTGCCTAAGATTCTTTGTTGGCTCCAGCTGATTTAGAGGATAATCCTTGCCCTCCGCATTTCTGCCCCACAAGCACCCGCCCTTCTCATAAACAAGACATATGCAGCCTCCCCCCCCCCCGCTTCCTTCCCCCCTCTCAAAGGATACAAACCCCCCCCCCCCAGAGGTCCAAAGGTCTAGGCTCTGTAGCCCCCCTAAGCCCCCCCCCCCAGACCAGCCCCCGCACCCCGCACTTTCCTTGCCCCCAGGCCACCCACACCAGGTTCCGCACCCCACACTTTCCTTCTGGTTTAGCGAGTCGAGGTGCAGTACCTGGAGTTCACCTCGGGCTCCTTCGAGGTCTCGGACGGCGCCGGCGCTAAGTTGGTCTCGGTCTTTGGGGCCCCCATCTCCGCCGGCAAGCGCCTCGAGCCGAAAGCCGGAAAGGCCGGGCTGAGATGAAGCTGAGGCTTCTGGGACCTTCCCAGAGGTTTTTTTTTGGGGCGTGGCGTGGGTTTTTCAGAGGGTGCCTTTTATGTTTGGCTGGGAAAGAAAAAGAACAAAACACACAGCACTTGGTACATATATAATCATTTATGTGTGTTTTCTTTTGGGGGGGGGAGGGGGCGGGGGGTCCGAAAAACTCATTTGTCTGGTTCAATTGGCAGGGAATGAGACATGCAATGACCCCCCCCGCCGGAAAAGGAAAACCCCTTGAACAAGACATACCCTGGTATACACTCACTTTGGCTCACTGGCCAAGCCTCAAGCGCGAAGACGGGCCCCTATGTTGAGACCGGCTGTGGGTGTCTTGTTTTTTTCTCCGAGTAGCCTTGCTAGTGGTTGTTTTTTAAAGACACTTGAAGGGACGCCAACCATTTTTGTTGGGGTCTCCGATGTTTTTTGTAACACAGACAAACCCAGTTTGCCAGCGAGTAAGGAGCATGAACCGAGCCTTTCAGCATCCGCAAGCCTTGGAGCAGCTTGAGTCGACGCATTTGGAGTGTTGCGACATCGCCCTGACCCACGGCCCGCTGTCGTCTCTCGTGAAGCGAAAGGCACAGCCGGCGATCGGCCAGATGTTGGCCCGGCTCAGGCAGGGTCTCTCCGTATGTGCCCCTGGATGGTGCCATTTTGTTTGTGTTTTGGAGCTTAAGGGCAGGGGAATCCACGATTTTGTTTCATCCCTCCATCGGTCCTGATTTTGTTTCATCCCTCAAAGGGCCGACATGGTTTGATCATCATCTCTTTGCCGCGTTGAGCCGAGTTTTCTGTTGTGGCCGATGTGTAAAGGGAGGCTATCGGAAGTGAGGCCGAGCCTGCACGTGTACGGCCACATTCATGGCATGCAGCTCGGCTGTAGCTCGTGCTGACGTGAGATGAGGTTCCTCAGGGTCCCACTTAAAACAAGTCCAAATATTTGCAAAGCGCATGGATTTTTGGATGAATCCTGAAAAATCCCGAGGAAGGTGAGCTTTCAGAAGCCCGTGCTTGACCCCCCCCTCCCCGCACCGTATGGCCAGCACTGCCCCACTTTTGGCCGGTTCCGCTTTGCCGGTTTGAGGTATGGCCGCATCTCGCGCATCTCAGAGCAGCTCCAGGGCTTGTCCATCAATGCCTCGATCATGTTCAGCCACGGCAAGCTCAGAGGACAACGGCCGGAGAACCCGCCTATTGTCTTCGACATCATGCTGCCGGAAAAGTCGGAGAATTCCGTTTGAGCGACGTGACTGGCGACATGTGCTGTGATCAAAGCACCTTTGTAAGCTTGTTGCGACTGGGGCCGACGATCAAATATTTAGAGATTCGTGGGTGCCAATGCACGGATCTCTAGCGAAGCCAAGACCTAAATGCTTGTTTACCACGGCCGGATCGACCGGAGCAGCCGCTACGTTTTGAAACCTTTTTGCGGTGCCGTTTTTGCCTGCGCAAGTCACTTGCAGCCGCGCAGATGGTGTGCGGCCCTTTTCGCTGTACAGTTGCGACCCTTGCAAAAGAGGCGCTTCCTGCAAGTGTGCGGCTCGTCATTTTTGTGAGGGTACCCCTTTTGGTTGGTTTCAACTCGAAAAGGGATCCAGATGGAACCTGCCATTTTTTTGGGGGTGCCCCAGTTGGTTTTCCTCCAGGGTCTGTCTCTCACGTCCCTCGCAGATCTTGCCGACTTGCGGCATTCGGCACTTGTGCTTTGGGTTGGCTTGTCTTCAATTCACGGGAGCATGGGATGGCCCAAATACACCGCGCAAACGGACAACAAACTTTTGGCTTTGGCTGCGCGGGAAGCAAGCGCCACATCCAATGGAAGATAGTCAGCCAAACTTTATGGGGCTATTTTTGGTTGGATCTTTGGATTGGTTGAAATCAAGTTGGTTCTTGCGAATTGGACCAACGAAAAGTTATTCACTTTTTGCAAGGGGGTCAACAGCCAACCACGCCAAGCAGAGGCAAAGTCGGAGCATCAGAGTCAGGTTCCTTTCGAGTCTTGGGCGTTGCCCTAAAGGGCCCTTCCCCTTACCCACAATGGAGGGGTCCAATTGAGCAGCCCCGAACACCTTTAAAAGGTCCCTAACGGGTTCAATGTGATGATAGCTCGGACTTTTTTTTTCTGGCTAGCTTGATTTAGTGTAGGGAAGCACCCACCTGGGTGTGTCTGTCTTAGTGGACCCCCAAAATGGCGGTTTTCCTGTTGGTGCCCCTTGAAAAACCACAAGAAAGGGGTACCAACTCCAAAATTAGGAGACGAGCCACCCATATTCTCCCTTGTGACCCATAGTAAAACCACGAGGTCACTGGTCGTCGCTCAACCGAGGGGTTTGGGGTTTGGTGTCCTCCAGCCAAGGACCTGTTCCAGGCCCTCCATGCCACTGCCTCAGTCCAAGGGTCAGCCAAGCGCTTGCACTTACCAAAGCGCATGGACCGGATCTGACCTTTGGCTTCCCGAAAGTTTGGTAACCACCTGGAGTCTCCACCCCTAGGAAAAAGGGGTCATGACCCCTTGGTTTTGTGTAATGACCTCATTTTTTAGGGTCATGGAGACTCCAGAAAGGTTTAGTGGCCCAAAAGGCGATCGCCTTGTTCATTGTTGGGCCCTTAAGGGGGCCAAATCGTATGCGACTTTTGCTCATCCAATGCAGCCAAGACTGAGAGCATGTGGTTACTTGTGAAGGTCGAAAGGTGAAACATGGTCTCGGCCCAAAACGGATCGACCATTTGATCTGACCAAACTGCCTGGAGCCTCGAAACGCCACTTTTTCGGTCAAAGGGCATATTTGGCGCGTTGTTGCCCGTAAGGCTGTTTTTTTTCCTCGGTCATTTGCCTTAGTTGCCCGTGTTTGGCCGTATAAAACCCGTATTTTGTCGATAACATATTGAAAAAGAAGCGAAGGACAACGTATTAGGCCGTATGACCAATTTTTTCGGGCAAAGCCTTTTGACCAAAAAAAAGTGTTTTGGGGCCCCAGGTGCTGTTCCTATGGTGTCCATTTTTTGCGCCAAGGCAACCGAACAGGTGATCACCTTGTCTTTTTGGATCCCTCAAGGGAAAAGTGAGCATTTTTCATGGATTTCCCTGGATAAAACGGAGATCTACAGTTGATGTGTGGTGTTTCTCAAAATGGGGGTGCCCTTGTGCGGAAACCAAGAGGAAACCGCGCATTGTTTGAGAAACTGAGAGACACCCATAGGTATGCCTCACGCGTCATCCCTGCAAGACGCGCTACCCGCTACCCGAGGTGAGCGAAGGTGCGGGATTCGTGGAGAGGAGATAGGGGGGGAGGGTGTCGTGCCATGGACACTAGGCCCCAGTTGCCCAGTGGTGCCTTTTTTTCATGGGGTTTCCCCTTCAAAGTCAACCAACGAAGAAAGGATGTCATTTTTTTCCATGGGGCGGCTTCCGTGTGTTCGCCAAGCTCGGAAAAGTCGCCTGGTTTTCGAATGCATGCTTTTGGGGACTCCAGGCGGGAGCCGAAAGGGACACCACCCGTCTTGTGCGAGTTCCCCTGCTTGGAGACGGACCCTTTTTGTAACCTCGCCGCCTTGGCAATCGCCGTGGCCCAATTGGAACTTGAAAGGAAGTGTCTTAAGCGGGCAGAGTCCTTGCAGGGGTCCTTCCAACTACAAGTTTGTCGCGAACTGTTTGACACAAATTGAAGCCAGCACCGAGAAACAAAAACATGGTTTATTTTCCACTGAGAATGACAAAAACAGTCTTTCTGGCAGCCTGAATAAAGAAGCAGCCTTTCTGGCAGCCTAGAAGCCCTTTTCAAGGGAGGCTCATTTTAGTGGAAGAAGCGAACCCTGAATTGGACCCCCTACCCCCCAAGCAAGGATTCATGAGAAGCTTCCTTCGCATGCGCGCTGTTCGTGTCTTGGGGCAAACTGTTTGAGTCAGGCGTGTTGACTTTGTTGTTGTTTGCCTGCCTTGCGTGCTTGCTTTCCTCCAGGATGGTGACGCACGACTACTTTGACTACGTTCCTTGGCTTTGAGCCCGCTGTCGCTCTCTTTTTGGCCACGTAGAGGGCGTGGGACGACTCGGTTTTCAGGGGCAAAATTATCGATTGCTCCCT
This sequence comes from Effrenium voratum, assembly GCA_963377175.1. Taxonomy (NCBI): domain Eukaryota; class Dinophyceae; order Suessiales; family Symbiodiniaceae; genus Effrenium; species Effrenium voratum. The sequence continues at coordinate 131,185 of CAUJNA010000109.1, forward strand.
TCCTGGGAATCCAAGATTGACCAACTCTGGATGAACTTGGCTAGGTCACCCAGTAGTGCCCTTTTACCCATTTTTTGGGGAGGGTTCCCCTACTAAAATAGACTACATAAAAAAGTTGGCACCCTTATTCTAACCTCTCTACAGGAGGACCTAGATGGGGGTTTGGTTGTCCCATATTAGAGGGAATCCGGACCACTTTTTGGCAAGAGACCTTGAGGTGCCCGGAGTCGCACAGAAAACGCGCTCAGGTTCTCGGAACCCTTGCATGAGAACCCCTTCTTGGCAAGGTCCAAAGGCGCTTTCTGGGTTGGCTCCTGAACAAAGACGAGTTGGGGTCAACATAGCTCGCCATTTGGAGAGTCCGGTGGAACGTCATACTGGAAGCAAAGAAGCACCCAGCAAAGTGGAGAAACCTCCTGTCGCAGCAGAAGGTGAACAGACTCATCTAACAATCTCGGATGTAGAAACAGGTGCAACAACTCAAGCCAAGCAACAACGCGTGCAAGTCGAACAAATGAACGCCAACACAAACCAAGCAATAGGGAACCCCCCTCCAAGCAAAAAAATCATCTTCCCAGGTGCAATGTTAGTGGGAGTGGTCTACTTGGGATAGAAAGGCCAAGACAAACCCTTTGTAAACATGCCGAGCCAAACACCAATGGGTGAAACCGGCGCTGCTTTAATGCTGTGCATAGAAGCAACCTCCAGCATGTGGCATCAAGGTATGTTCTGCCTTGCGTGGCTTTGGTTTGTTGGTGTTTCTCCTCAATGTAGCTATAGGGTAAGCCTTTCATTCCCAGGTCCTCTCAACAAGTGAGACACAATCAAAACCCGGGTAGATGAAGGTTAGTAAGGGACAATCCCAACCACAAATAGCTGCAGATACCCGCCTTCTTAGTTCTTCAAGCATGGTTCTGGGATTACGGCCAGTTTAATACCGGGTTTGATTATGACTCCAATGGGCCTGTCTCAAAATAGGGAGACCCTTTTGGGACGGTGAAGGAAACCAAAAGGAATTTACTTGGGCCCCCGAATCTGGAGAAACACACAAACTACATGGCATGGGTCAAAATTTAGCTCCAGCCAGGGAACCGCAGGTTTTAGTCTATGTTTCCACTTACCGGGGCCCCAGTCATTTTGGGGTTGCCCCATTTTTGACCACAGCCAAGTGAGAGACCTGGCCCAGGGAGATGTGTTTTGTTGTTCTTTTGCGCCCAGGTCATGGGCTTCATCCTCACGCTGAACGCGGTGCTCATCGGCTTCCAAGTGGCGCCTCGCTCGGATTTTTTCTTTTTTCGGAGAACCCGCGGGCCTGGGCGCTTTCGCAAAGGGCCGACCTGGAAGTCACGGAGTTGTGGGGGGGGTAATTAACCGGGTAACCGGGTAACCTGGCGGCGGCTTTTTTTTTCTCACCGAGGGCCGGCGGTTTTTTTGGGGGGGTGTTATGTTGACCCCCTATCAATCAACCCCAGTTTATTGATGGGGGGGAAAGTGTCCCTGGGTGAAATGAGGGGAATCACTGTTGGAGGGGCCAAATCCCCACACACACACCACCCAACGAAAATTTTGGTCTGGGTCCCATGAGACGCTCGTGAGGACTTGGCCGGCAAGGAGTCCAGTGGCCTGGCACAAAACGAGCTGAGGGATCTGAAGGTCGCCGATGTAAACCGCGAGCGCGAAGACCGGTTTTGGGATGGATAGAGGGAGAAAAAAATGCGCCTCTTGGGGATCTTCAGGTTTGGTTCGGGTTTCGGGACATGTGGTATAGAATTTGCGGAAGTTTTGAGCAAATGTGCGCCGACGGCTGTTTCGTGGCAGCCAGGCTTGCCAGATGCGCGTTATTTTATGGATAACGCGCATCTAGCATCCCTGAACATGCCAACTGCTTCGTTAACACGAAGGTGTTGAGCCTAGATTCACCAAATGGGAGCCTTTTGGAGATGCCAGGAGTCTGGTTGACGTGGCATCGCCCGCCCTGGGCATGGCAGCCACCAGCCAAAGGAACAAGTTCTCTTCCCCAGTCCTGGAAGGTTTTTATGTTGCCTGTTGTTTTTTTCCTTTGTTGTTTTGCTTGAAAGAGGGAGCCTTTTGGAGCTACCCGGAGTTCTGGTTGGGGACATGGTAGTCGTGAAGGTGGTGTTTGAACTGGGTAAAGTGACATCCGCACTCATTGCCCGAGCCAAATGGTGGTGTCAAGGGGACCCCGCCCAAAAGTAGTTTTGAGAACCCCTCAGAATGTTGACCCAGTTTAATGTATCCTTCAAGGAATCTTGGCGCGGAAGACCCCCTCCTCCCCCCGGCCCATAATTGTTATGTGTCTTCTTTTTATGCGGCTCGAGCTTACCTCCAGGGCAAAACGCATTTACATGCAGGGATTCAATTTCGAATTTTAAGTTTAATTCAGCTTAATGTATGGAGATGGGGGGGAGGGGGCTGAACAAGCGCTCCTTCCCCATACATTTGCCCTGTATGACCGCAAGGGACAATAATTCAGAGGGGCCAGTAAAGAGGGGCCCGCAAAAGTGAACATTTCCCTTTAAGGCCACAATCTGGTGTGGGTATTTCTGAGGATGTCCACTTTGCGACCCACATGTCTCTGAGAACACCTGGATTGCAGCAGGTCTGGATACTGTATTTTTGTTTGAAGGCATTTTCGGCCGTTGTGTAGCCGAAAGACCTGGCAGACCCATATGCCATAGACCAAGAATTGAATGATCCCCGCAAAGATGGGGATCCTCCTCTTCACCGCTTTTCTGCCCGGCTCAATTCGGTTTTCAGAACCCCCTTGTCAGCGCATGATGGCCATATCCTGCAGGTGTTCCCAAGTCAATTGGGGATGGGCCATGTCCGGTTTTCCGGGCCCGAATTTCACACTCCCTCTACACACGCTTGACAAGGTGTTTTTTAGTTTTTCAAGAGGGACTTCGTGTTCCAGGTGCCCTCAGAGCGCTTTTTTGTCTCTGGGCAGGGCGGCGTTTCGGAAAAGCCTCATCTCCAAGAAAAATGGGGACCGGAGGCGACCCCTTCTGGTCGCGGATGCTGGACCCGGCCTCAGTTGGATGGCGGAGCAAATCCGAAAAGCCGGGAACGGTGGGTAACAGCACCTCTCTGGTGCTCAGGGGATGAGACATGGAATGCTCATCCCATAGAAGCCGTCCAAATCTCTGGGTTCGTTCCCACTCTCCCAAAATGAAGGAGCTGCTGGCTTGGCCTGAAGTACGGAAAACAAAAGGAACCTGTGCCAAAAAAAAGCGGTTCTCAAAGCTCGGTTTCACCAAAAAAACACTGCCATTAGAAGCCCCACCTTGTAGTCCGCTGGTTTTCTTTGAGGACACTACTTGGATGTCTGTTGCTAATTACCCACCTGGGGTATAGCCCACCAATAACATATAGCTGCACGGAACGGGGAACTTAGAAGTGAAATCCTCTTAGGAACCATTCATACGGCTGGAATGATTCGATTCCCCTGCAAATACCCAGCAAGCACTGGTTTGAACCATTGTCTTGGCTCAACATTTGTTCAGCGATAAGAATAGTCACGCTCTGATCGTCTAAGACCCAAAAGGGATCCCCTCCTATTTACTGGACTTAGGCCCCCAACAAGTGATCACTTTCTGCCGGCTGAGAAAGGACAATGGACACCCAGAAGGGCGAACAAGTTGTCTTTTGCTAGCGGCAAGCCCCTGGTCTGGCAATAGCAAGCACGTGAAAAACCAAGCATGCAACTTGCACAAGGGTCCCAAGGACAATTGTCCAAGCGGCTCCCCAATGGGTGGACGAAATCCTGCACCTCTTTGGAACCTGACAGAGCAGAATGTTTCCCGAAAAGGGGCATGGCATGGGCTGGAAAGCGACGCCACCACCTAAGACGGGACGCAGCAGAGGTCGCCTTATAAAATGGCCGAAGAGTTCGACTTTAGTGGAAGGTTTCAATTTTGAAAGGGAGGTTCTTGTTTTTTGTTCTTTCGCTTTTGGCAGAGTGGCCACGGTTCGGTTCGGTTCGGTTTCCAGAAACCTAACCTGTTTAATTACGGCTCGGTTCGGTTTCTCATCTGAAATCGGTTCGGTTCGGTTCGGTTACTATGGTATTTTTTCGGTTCACGGATGATTGCACTGTGCCACTTCCAGCCGCGCGCCACACTCTTAGCCTCGGCGTGCCAGCCTCCTGTCTCTATCACAAGGCACTCATTAACACTTTCAGCACCACCTCCATCCCCAACTCCACTTTCACAGCCTCACCTCCAGCCTGCCTGCAGCCTCACCAGCCTCGCCTCCAGCCTCACCTCCAGCCTCATTTTCAGCCTCACCTCCAGCCTGCCTGCAGCCTCTCCACCCCCAGCTGCACCTCTCCCCTTCAACCTCACCAGCCTCACTTCCAGCCTTACAACCTCCTCCAGCCAGCCTGCTGCTTGCAGCACCTTCACCTCCAGCCTCACCTCCAGCCTCGCCTGCCTTCCCAGCCTGACCTGCCTTCACCTCCAGGCTCACGTCCCCCTCTTCAGCCTCACCAGCATCACATCACCTTCGCTTTCACCTCCAGCCCCACCACCTTCACCTCCAGCCCCACCACCTTCACCTCCAGCCTCACCTGCCTCCCCTTCAGCCTCACCAGCATCCCCTCCAACCTCACCTCCAGCCTCACCAGCCTCACCTCCAGCTTCACCTTCAGCTCCACCTCCACTCTCACGACCTTCACCTCCAGCCAGCCGTCTGCCCAGCCTCACTTCCAGCCTCACCTCACCAGCCACCTTCACTTTCCAGCCCTCCAGCCTCACCTGCCTCCCCTTCAGCCTCACCAGCATCCCCTCCAGCCTCACCTCCAGCTTCACCTTCAGCTCCACCACCACTCTCACGACCCAGCCGTCTGCAGCCTCGCCAGCCTCACTTCCAGCCTCACCAGCCTCACCTCCAGCCTCATCTCCAGCCTCAGCTCCAGCCTCACTTCCAGCCTCATCTCCAGCCTCACTTCCAGCCTCACCGATTACCTTTAGCCTGCCTCCAGCCTCACCAGCCTCACCTCGAGCCTTTCCAGCCCGACCCACCACTTCACCGCCACCGTCAGTTAGCAGCCATACGCCCAGCTTCACCTCCAGTCTCATCAGCTCAGTCCCGCCAGCAGATACCTTCCCCCAATATGTTGGTTGAGCAAGGGCAAGGGCCTTGAGGTCGCTTTTGGTGGGATGTCTTTTGGTGGCAATGCATCACAGCCTGCCCTGGGCTGCTGAAGTTTAGTTTTGTTTAGCAACCTGGGAGATTGCTTGTACTTGGGCCTACTCCAGAGGGACCACTTATGTCTTTAGACCCTGTCCAGCTAAATGACTGGCTCTCTGGTCAGCATGGCTATGTAAGAGCAAATTGTTAGCATTTTGGCTGAAGTTGCATTCTTGTCTGAGGGAGCCTTGTCTGGCTGCTCGCCAAGCTCTAAACCTAACGATTCGGTTGTTTTCCTCTGGACGGTTCGGTTCGGTTCGGCTTGTGAAAACAACAGTTCGCAGACGGTTCGGTTCGTACGGTTCGGTTCCACGGTTCTCGGTTCGATTCCTGGGTTCCCTGTTTTGGCTTCTTGACTTTTTGGCTTCTTGGCTTCTTGGCTTCTTGGCTTTTCGGCTTCTTGGCTTCTTGGCTTTTTGGCTTCTCAGCTTCTGGGCTTTTCGGCTGCTTGGCGTTGGCCTTTCGCATCCTCTGCATTCCCAGTTCCTCTTCGGCAGGTGGCATTTTGTCTTTTGCGGCTTTTCGCTGGTTTATGCGGCTTTTGGCGGCTTTAGCTTTTTGCATCCTCTGCTTTCCCAGTTCCTTTTCGGGCTTTTTGGCTTTTGCACCCTTTCATCGGTTTTTGGATGTGGCTCCCCGCATCATCAGCATCACCAGTTCCTCCCTATTTGAATCATCACTTCTTCGAACATCATGGGGGGGGAAGCGCCCCCGCAACCCACCCGCTACTGTTTAGATTGCTTGCAGAGTAGTTGCACCCCTATTTGAATCACCACTTCTTCAAACATCATGGGGGGTGCTGCCGCCTCCCCCACTCTACTTTTTGGATTTACCCTGCAGAGATTGAATTGCACCCCTAGTTCAATCATCACTTTTCGAGCGTCCAATTTCGCGAGAAAATGCTGCAAAATACGACATTTTAGGTATTCTGTGTAATCCATGTATGTCTGTATGTATGTACTTCTTCGAACATCATAGGGGAAGCCACCCCCGCCAACCCTCCCGCTGCCGTTTAAATTCTATCGCACCCTTTCTTAATCATTGCACCCCTACTCGAATCATCACTTCTTCCGACATCATGGGAGGGGCTGCCGCCTCCCCCCAACCCCCCCGCTACGTTTTAGATTTTCTACAGAGATTTAATTAATTGCACCCCTAGTTGAATCATCAATTCTTCGAACATCATGGGGGGGGCTGCCGCCCCCCTCCAACCCCCCGCTACTTTTTAGACTTTTTGCAGAGATTTATTAATTGCACCACTATTCAAATCATCACTTCTGCAAACAACATCATGGGGGGGGGCGGCCCCCCCCCTACTCTTTAGTGTTTTTTTCAGGGATTGAAATGCCCTCCTATTTGAATCATCATTTTTTTGACCCCGTCAACCCGCCAGCTACTTTTTTGATTTGTTACCCACAATTTGTTGGTGATGCTAGGGATGTTGGTCGGACATGCGAGAGATGTTGAAAACGATGCTGGGGATGTTGACGGGCTTGTGTGCAATTCGTCAATTTCGCGAGAAAATGCTGCAAAATACGACATTTTACTGGCCCGGACGAAAAACGGGGAAAAAAATCAAAAAAAAAAACGAAAAAAAACATCCCAACATAAGTCGCAATTTGAAAAGTGTAGGTGTCCTTTCATGGTAGCTTGGATTGATGGCTTGGCGGCTGTGAGCCCTGGTCCTGGTTGAGGCTGAGTGGGAACCTCCACACCTCGAAACCACAGGGCTCCAAATGGGATCCTCGGAGTCAGCATCCACCCTCAGGGTTGCTCGTTGTTTTGTTTGTTTCTTCTTCTTCTTTTTTTTTGGGGGGGGGTTATGGAGTCCCCAAAAAAAAAACTGGTCCACCCCCCGCGTGCCCCCCGCCGAAAAGAAGAAATCCATATTTGTTCTTCGCGCGACTCAGGACGTGGTGTTCTGCAGCATCTTTGTCATGGAGCTCTTGCTTCGCGTCAGCGCGCATGGGAAGAAGTTCCTGAGCATGCCGCTTGCCTAAATTCGATTTTTCCGGCGCCAATGATACTATTATTACTTAGGGCTCTTGAACATGGTTGGCGGACATGACTGCGTCTCCGGAAAGCTGGCTTCGAGGGAAGGGCAGGGATGAGAGGATGACAAGATTTTGGACACACAGGTGGGTTTGACGTCCTTTTCCTCGTCTTGGTGGCTCCCAGCCAACCCCTTTAGCTTTTTAGTTGGCTTAGTGGTTGTGTGTCCGGTTAATACCCCCCCAAAGGTCGACCGGGTCCAGAGAAACAAGTCTTGGAGGTCCCCCCCCCCTAGAAACCCGGATCGCCTCTGAATATGTTTAATTGTCCCTTGAGCAGGGAGTCCAAGAAAGCCGAACAGAAGGGCCTCTTCATTTGCATAAGAATATTGTTGTTTTCCCCCTTGTTGGTGTTTTCACTACTGGAAATATGTTTACCTTTTGGGGCGGCGAGACATCAAATGGAAGGACACTGACACGCATCTGTTTTTTGTTTAGAAAATCCTATGCAAGGTGCCAGGATGCTTGAAGGGAGGGTGTGTATTCTTAGGGCTGGCCTTGAAAGGGACCAGCTTTGGGGTGTGGAACTGCTGATGTTGCCTCCGATTGCACCAACAAATCAACGAGCTCCCCGGTCAAACAGAGCTTACCGAGGGCTTTTACCAGGTGATCCCCTACAATCAGAGTTCTTTGTCGCTGCAATCACCCTCCCGCCCCCAAATTGAGTAGCATGCAACATGTGTGCTCCATTCATCTTCACGGGCACGCATCAAAGGCCATGATTGGTTAAAAGCAGGACTAGCTTCGCAGATTGCCGGTTGAGTTAATTACTTTTCCGGCGCCGCAGCACAAACCAGCAACTTGGCAACTTGGATTTGCACCAGGGGATGTCCCTTCGGCTTGGGCTCGGTGGCTTGTGGCCGCAACGAAAGAAAGTTGCGGGATGTCCCGTCAAATCCGGTCGGCGACGAGTTTTTCTGTTGTGGGAGCGTGGTCAATGATCCGGGGGGCGGATGCCAAAACCACTTTGTTTCACTGGAACAAACCAGGATTTCCAGATGTCTTGCAGTAGTTTGGTGCCCGGCGGGAGCCTTCGACCATTTACAAGGCAATGTTCAGGTATAATGTAAGGATCCCTGTGTAACTTATAACCTTGCCAACGCCCGAGGGAAGGGTACCAGTGGAACTTCTTCGACCTCTTCATCGTGGGCTTCAGCGTGGCGGACGAGCTCACGAAGCTGGTGCTCAGCGACTCGGAGGTGCAGCAGGCGAGCTCGTTGCGAGCCGAGGGAAATTTCGGTGCCGTTTGGGTGGGGTGGGGTGGGGTGGGGTGGGGTGGGGTGGTGTGGGGTGGGGTGGGGTGGGGTGGGGTGGGGTGGGGTTGGGTTGGGTTGGGTGGCCAGTGGCCGGTTGAAATCATACAATCATTGGGACGTTGGTATGCGCCAAAGTTGGGAGTTGGGTAGCGAAATCGGTGCTGTTTTGGTGGGTGGGTGGGTGGGTGGGTGGCTGGCTGGCTGGCTGGCTGGCTGGCTGGCTGGCTGGGTGGGTGGGTGCGGGGGTGGGGGGGTGGGGGGTGGGTGGGTGGGTGGGTGGGTGGGTGACTAAAGGACCAGTTTCTTGAGGAACCGGTGGTTGGAAGGGAGCAAAGCCAAGACTGGGCAAAAGAAAGTGTGCAACAGCTAGCGGGTGATTGGTTGGAAGGGAACCGTTGTGGAGCTGGGGGTAAAAGGCGGACTTGCCGTTGAAGAGGAGCTACCAGGAGATCTGGTCAGGGACATGGTAGCTGCTACCCTCCCTTAGGCTAACATGGAAGCCACCAGCTAGCCCTGAGGGGAAAAGTTCTCTCCCCTCAGTTCTGGAAGAGGGTAAACTGTTGGGTCAACTTGAACCTTCTGGAACATTGGCAGTGATTTTTAAGAGCTGGAACCACCTCAACACTGGGTGCTGCCACAGATGGTCCTGAAACAAATCCCACGAAGGTACCCAGCAGGTTTCCTCCTCAGGGGCGGATGCACCTCACCACTACATGTCCTTGGTATTTGTTTATGTTTTGTTCTCGAAATAGATGGGTGCCACTGTTTAGATGGGTTTCATTGCCAGGGAGCCCATTTACTTTTGTCCAAAAGGTCACCTATTCACCACTCCCCTTCGAAGATGGGGCATCCCTAAGCATCGATTTGGTCCGCCGACAGGTCTTCGACAGCTTCGGGATGCTCCGCCTCCTCCGATGCCTGGCGTATGTTTTTGAACGAGCGGAGCGCCTGTTTTTTTTTTTCTTTTAAAAAAAATATCAGGCGTGTAGGAGAATCCGGATGATTTCCCTTTCACTGGACATTGATTTGGCCTACAGGGTGCCGCAGCGTCATTTCAAGGTTGCTGTTGGGAACCATTTTCATTTTGCATTTCTGCTCATTGTGGTTTAGTGGCTGGAATCCAACCACTTAACTGCTAACATTTGATTTGTTGCTCCCCTTCCAACGTCAACCAAGATTTGTGCATGATCGAAGCACCCGTTTGCCTGTTTGCTTTGGGCTGGTGGAGATGGCCATGGCCATGGACAACCACCGTAAGGGCTCCTATTACGTGGTCCCATGGCCATAGGAAGTTTTGACCATGGCACAGTTGTGTTGGTCCCGTGTTTAACTACACACCGGAGTCTTGGTGCAGCTGCTTCGCCAAATTCAGAAACGTATCAAAATCGGCACGCTGCCGAAGTGATCGAAGTGCGGGGGGATGCTCACGGAAGTGCGGGGGGTTGCTCACGGGGCCTCCGCGTGAAACCCATCCCGTTGGCAGTGCCCTGGATGCATAGCACGGGGGCGTTGCCCTGATTTGGACTGTTCATGATTTGTTCGTGTCATTAATGGGCCTAATGAATGAAGACGGTACCATAGTTCAAGAAAATTGCTTCGGGGGTCAGCTCTGAAGCACACCTGCTCGTGCAAGCCGCAGGCAAGCGCGCATTCAATGTGCAACCCGGATTAATAAACCCATCCTACAAACCCACAGTCATCCAGATTCCCACAGGAGGCCCACCCTAGCATTCAACCAGAGGTGTCTCAATGCGAGGTTCCCACTACCAGCTTCCCTCTCATTGGAGGTTCAGGGTGGTTGATTTACCCACAGGACGCAGGGCTTCAAATCCAACTCCGAACCGCTGGCCTCATTTCACCATGATCAAAGTCACTCCCTAAGTGATGGGGTAGAAGGGAAACCACCGATTCCATTTTCCGACTTTGATAGCCCCTAGAAACGGTCAAGATCACGACCCCGGAACCCCTCCAAACCAGTTACATGCGGGAGAACAACAAAAAAATAACAAAAACAGCACGACCAAACAACAACTAGAAAAACAATCATCAAAAAGAAGGAACGCAGAAAAATCAGCACGAGGACTTGGCCGCATCGTGCGCCTGGTGCGCATGGTGCGGCTCATCCCTGCGCTGAAGTCCATGGTCTACCTCATCCTGGCGTGGCGGCCTTAAGCGGGGGGTTGGGGCTGTGGTGGGGGGGGGCTGGTGCTGAGAGTTCTTGGGGGTCATGTGGCTGTGGTTGTCAAAACCGTTTTGGGATCCCATTTTGGTTGATAGGTGAATTCACCACCCATGTTGGTCGGGACTTTAGTGGGGATTTGGATGTTCACGGGGTTTTGACCCATGGCCATGTGTTTTGCTTCTTAATTTTCTGATCATTTGTTTGGTGGGGGTGGGGAGCCCAAATATCTGGAGGTGTCAACCCCGGCTGTCGCACGCGTGTCGATCGTGTTTGAAACCGTGTTTGCTTTCCGGTTCCGCGGCCGCCGAGGTCCTTGAAGAGCTTCCTGTGGACGGTGGTGCTGTTGATCATCCTGATGTACTGCGTCGCGGCGCCTCGGCATGGGCAATGCGGCCCGAGGCTTGAGGTCGAAGGTTGGGGGTTGGGAAAGTGATTGACACGGAAAGGCATCCCAGGGGAGGACGGGGTTCCGTCCCGAAGTTCAGCATGCCAAACAGGTAGCTTTCAAAATGCATAGTGGTTGTAGGGTAAGACGAGCTTGCGCATGATGAAGCGCCTGTACTTGGGAATTAGGTTCCTGATTTCCATCCAGTGAATTCTACTCAGGTGCCCCTCAATTGGTTCGGGTTTCAATTGGGGGCCCCCCGTTGCACAACCTTAATTGGGAATGCTGACCTCTTGTCAGGCCGTTGAACCTATTTTGTTCGATGCCCAAATGGGGACTGTGCCTTTCCAGAAATACCCCGTCCCTCACCACCGGAGGGCCACCATGGCCACCCTGTCCACTTTGCCATGGAACCTGACTGCGGGGTTCTTTCCGGTTTGGACTAGTTTCCTTGGTGGTTTGGATTGGTTGGTGGGTTTGAACCCTGGTTCTTGTGCAGGTAAATGGTTGCGACCGCCCCGCCTCCAAGCTACTTGCCCACCTCCACGAATCCAAGCCACGAATCCAAGCCAGAAGTTGGAGAAGTTGGGTCCTTAAGCAACTAAGCGACCACCGACGTCGTGATGCCGAAGATTTTCGCTGAGGTCTACTTCACAGAGCTCGCCTGGGATTTGCAGCATCGGCATCCGCAAAAAGACCTTAGCTCCATCAAGCAAACCTGGGGACTCTTGGCACGGACTAGAACATGTCCAGTGTTTCCCTTGTGGATTGTCCCTTTTGGCTCCTTCCATTCAATGAGGTGAATATAGTTGTTTTTTCCCCCTGTTCGTTTAATGTATTATTTTGCCCCGTTGGTTTTAAAGCTACTGGCAAAAACATGTTCTCATTTTTCCTGAGGACCCAAAAGCAAGCGGAGGACTCCATGGTGTTCCCTCCCCAAACCTTGGGAGACGACGGACAAACATGGCCGATCCGCCGATGAATGGCCGTTCCGCCAAACTCGTTCCATGTGCTGCAGAGAAGAATCGTTTTGGATTTTCTTCCCTGCGGGTTGTAAAGAGAAGCGATGGCTACTGAATCATATGCGGGGATCGCTTTTTGGGGGACACCCCCCCAAAAATGGATAAACACATGGATGAGATAATTGTGTGGTTCTTCTTTTAGTAGGGGATCCCTGCCCCAAAAAAGTTGGTAAAAGGGAACTACTGGGGGACCTAGGTTGTATAGGCTTTGCAAGACATGGTTTAGCAGACTAAAGCTTGGCCCTAAACTAAGGGGAACCAGGCCTTGCGCAAGCAATGTGGAAAAGCATTGAACAAAAACGTCGGGGTTGGGCCAAGCTTCCACATGTTGGAACACCTGTGCTCTTGATTGCTATTGGGTAACGGAAAGTCATGTGGCTGCGGGTCAAAAATGGGTACCCAAAATGGAACCCTGGTAAATGGAAGCAAAGGCTGAAACCGCGTTTCCCTAGCTCCTTAAGTTTGAGCCACCCCCATGTGGCTGAGGATCCATTGGCAACTCCATCCTCTCGCTCTTCCAGGCGATCACCGGAGGGGACGACTGGATGCTCGGCATGCGAAGACCGATCCCTCCCCCTCTCCCGGGCTCCCCGACCCCTCCACCTGTTTCCCAAAATGGAGCCTTGCTAAGATGTTAGGCCAAGTTAGTAAGTTGGTAAGGTGACAACCTAATTTGTAGGCAGTGCGTTCAATGGACTTGACCTTACAACCCAGGTGGTTGCCTTCATGGCCTTTGATAGGGGGCTTGGGTCCTATATAGCATAGGGCCAGGTGGGTGTGGGGAGCGGGGCTGGAAAACAAAGGTTTAATGGCACCTCTTTCTTTTTTGGTTGGTGTAGGTTCTTATTTCCACCAGCCTGACAGTCAACCCCAAAAAGGGTTTAATCCCAAAAAAGGATCATCCCTGAGAAGTGTCGAACCCATAGGTGTCCTTTTTGGTTGCTTAAAAAACACAGGGGGCCCCTGGTCTGCCTGGCTCAATCATCTACCAGGGAAACCCATCTATTTTCCAAAAAGGACACCTCCCTTCCTGAGTTCATGAGCTTTAAGCTTTTTTGGGAAGACCATTTCAGTAGTAAATAAAAAGTTTGGACTCTTTTTGGGCAATCCACTCAGCCAGTGAGACACTTATGGTTGAACCCCCCAAGGTTCCCTTTTGCCAGGCTTGGTCGCAAGTCGTGGTCTCGGTTTCCAAGGCACAACTTCATTATGATCTTCGACGAGTTTTCCGGCGGGACGGCCAATGTGAAGCTTGGCGTATTCAACGAGTGGATGTGGGTGTACTATGGTGTACTACTGATGGACAAAGTGGTGTACCAGCGTGGCTTGCTTTGGTTTCCCTTAACAATTTGCTTCCATCCTTGCAAGGTAATCCCTTCAAACTTAATATATTCACCAGTGGATAGTTGGTTTATGCTTTTTGTTAATGAGGGTTCCTCCCTCCCAACAGGATTTCACTCGTCCACTCATTTACCTTGAAAGGATGCAAGCAAGTTGTTTAAAGGGAAACCAACAGCAAGGCACCCATGGGCTCCCCTCATTTTGGCCGGAGGGTTATGGCCCCTGATGCCCTGGAAGGGGGGTAATGGTCCTTGATGACTTCTTTTTTGTCATGAAGCCGCAAGCGGTATAGCCTATCACACGCTACAGATCTTGCACATGAAGCCGGGACCCGGGAGATGATCAAATGTTCTTACTGCCCCCAGGAAATGTGAAGACAGACCCAGCCAGCTGTCCATTTCTGGTTACAAAGAGTTCAAAGAACCCCTTTTAGGGAAACGTCAAAATACCTTGCAATGTTTGAGCGTCTCTTTTGGTCGGTTTCCAAGAGAAACCAACATGAAGTTACCCTCCCACGAATTAACATGACGGAGGGGAAACGTCAAAATACCTCGCAATGGTTGAGCGCTCTTTTGGTCAGTTTCCAAGGGAAACAAACATGAAATTGCCCTGCCACAAATCACATGACAGAGGGTGTCCTTCTCAAAGGAAGATGCCTCTGTCAGGTTCCATGTTAATTGGTGGGAGGGTAACTTCTTTTTTTCGGAGGGGAGATCCAATTTTGGGACCAGCGCCATTTCAAGTCAAGCCTTCCATTTGCTTAAGAATATGTTGTTGATTTTCCCCTGCTGGTTTCAATTGGAACCTATCTCTACTGGACAAGTGTCTCATTTTTTCCAAGGGGGCAAAAACGCAAATGGACTGGGTGAATTATAACGACCTCACACGAACAAATTCACCCCAAATTGTGGTTTTATGTGGGGAATAGCCCCCCAATCACCGCAAGTTTCAGGTGCAATATTATAATTCACCCAGAATGGCGAAAAAGCAATTGAGCCACAATCAAAACCCGGGTAGACAAAGGTTAGTAAGGGGCAGTCCCAGCAGTTGCAGCCGCCTTCTTGATTCTTTACATGGTTCTGGGTAGGCCATTTTAATGCTGGGTTGTGATTGTGACTCAAATGGAGGAAACCTCAGCTGAGGAACACTCTCGTGTTCGCGCTGTTCATCGCTTTTGCCACGCTCGCAGCGGCCTTATGGGCTCAGTTCCGGTTGTTTTCTTCTATTTGTGGACCCCGGGGGGGGCTCAGGGGGGGAGTCTGGGTTTCCTTCTAAATCAAGTGCCAAAAAGAAGCAACACTCGGATTTGGACCCCCAGCTTGGATTTTGGTTTGCCCTTCAAAGCCTTTAAGCCAGGAAAGGCGACCCTCAAAAACACCCATACTGTGGATGGACGAAATCCGCATTTCGGCACCACCGTTCCGAAACTCCACGGTTTCTGATTCGATCCCCCCTGGAAATACCAACGCACGCTATTCTTTCAACCATGGTTTCTTCAGGATTGCGTCCATCCACAGTATTGTATGGCTCCTTTGTGGGTGCTCCTGTTTGGGCTGGTGCGTGCAATTCGCCTAGGTAGCTGCTTAAGAGCTCCTCTTAGCGTACCACAGATGTCCCAAGAGCCAAGCAAACCTGCCCCTCCCCCGGGTCGTCAGCGGCCATACGGAACCCGGGCTTGAAGTCCCAATTTGTCGCTTGGGGTTCCAAGAGCCACGGGATCATGCGTAGCCTGCGTGGCCGCGCTTCCACCGGCAGGGCAGTTGTTCCTTCTCTCGCAGCCTGAAAAGTCTCCTTTCCGGGGCACGGGTGGCTTCAGATGAGACCTTCCCCATGAGCCCTGGGGAGGTTCAAACAGAAGTCCAGCATTCAGAACAGGAATAGGGTCCCCCATTCTTGATTGCCATTGGCTTGGATCTTTAGACACTTGTTGGTTGACATCAAGTTGGCTTTCCGAATTGAGCCCACTAAAAAGGCATTTTTTTTCTTGGAGGTTCCCTGCTATTTGGTTCCTTAGTTGTTTAGTTTGTTGCCTTGTAAAAAAATGCAATCAAAAAACAGCTTATGAGTTGGCTAAGTTTTAGATTCAGTTTTAGCCCACCAAAAGGTATTATTCACTTTTTGAGGGGCCTTCCAGCGAGCATTCTAGAGCCATTGGATCCGAGGTGATGATGAACCTGGCGCGGGGCTTGGATTGATTCAGCCGAATGGGTGTGCCGTGGTTTTTCTTGGGGAAGGCCCCCGTTTTTTGGGGCTGGACACGGAAGCCAAAATGAAAGAAAACCATTTTGGGGGGTAATTGTTTTATCATTTTGAGACACACCCAAATTTCGCAAGTAGGGAGAATGGGGGGTAAACCCTTACACCCTCATGTAGCCCAGCAGAGGGTCCCTGTACGAGGACTATGCCATAGCAAGGGGAGCCATTGGGGCGTTGTTATGGCCCTTGCTGCAGTGCCAATGGGGGGGTCATGGCCCTTCATGGCCGATGTTTGTCGTGACCGTTTCTTGCAATGCCTCCCTCATAGATCTGCATTGGGACATGATTCGGTGGTTTGTGTGCCTTGGGCGCAAACCAAGATGGCTCTACGTGGGGCAAGGGAGAGGGAGCGCGCAAGCAATCCTCAAGCGTGTCGGTAGGTCACGGGCGTCTTTGTGGACGGTGCCCAGCGGATCGCGCGGGAGGAAAAGAACCAGGACTGGGCCTCTTGGGTATGCATGTTTGATTGAAGGGACCTCCCAACATGGCGGGGTTTCCTTGTTCTTGGGCTTTTCTTCTCCAGGACTTAACCCCCTTTCAGGTTGTGCTGCAACAAGTCCCCAGGGGCCCAGTACGAATCAAGCAGAACCTGCCTGCAACCACACAAGGGGGAGGATGATTCGTGTACTTGGATGTCCGGCTTGGGCTATAAGCCACTAGGGTGTTCGCCCCTTCGGGGTTATCAACCATTTACTCCGAACAGCGCCCAGAAACACCTTCCGCAGCCGCAGCCGGGACGCCTCTCCAACGACCTCTGAGTCGCAGGGGTTTGCAACGGGACTTATGAAGTCTGAGATTGAGCCTTTTCCTTGAAGCCTGCCATTTGGTTAAGAATATGTTTATTTTCCCCTGTTGGTTTTAAAGGGAATCTATCACTATACTGGAAATATGTTCTTTTTTTGTCAGGGGAGTTCAGCAAATGGAGGAACCTAACTCTGGTTTTCAATGGGGTCGATTTCACGACTACGGGAGCGGAAAAGCACTTGGAGACGCCGGAAAACGGTCCTGGTTTGGACCTTGTTCCTTTGACTGGTGGATTCCATGGCAACGTGGACACGAGGCTAAGTGGGTGACAGAATCTGAGAATTGCACGACAAGTTCTGGGGTGAGATGTGCGCAAACACGCTGCAACTACGGCGTTTCTCGCTTCCAAGTTCATCTTAGGGTCCCCCTGCCCCGCAACCGCCCCCCCATCCCCCAGTTCAACACGTGCTCTGACGACTCTAGCGCGCTATCGCCATGTCCGCGGCATGCGCCAAGGGCCATTTTTTTCCCCCGCGTCAAGGTGAAGTTTTGCCAGCCGTTTTGTAGGTTGGGTTTTTCAGGGCTGAGTGGGGGTGTGCATTTAGTCAACGAAACGTTAAACTTTTAACAGGGGATCTGAGGACAGCTCAGGTGCATTGTGACATTGCGGGAGGGGAGGGCTGTATGATCCCAAGGCATCAAAATTAGACGCATGGAGCCGAAGGCCTAGCTAGCGGGCTTCTTCTTGGAAATGGTACCCTCGAAATGATACACACCCTCCATTCAGGGTTCCCTGCATTTCCCCTGTTGGAGCCTTCTTTACTGGCATGTTCAATGGACACCAGCCAGCAAATTGTGACTTTTGAAGGCTTGTTGGCCAGTTGCTTCGTTATTTCTAGCGTGAACCTTTTCCGAGCCGCAGTGAACTCAGGCAGACAGCAAACGACAAGCCCGAAACGGGCCCAATGGCTTCGCTGTTCGCTGCATGTGTTTTCTGTTGTTAGTTTGTTGCTGCTGTTCACTCTTTTTTTTTTTTAAATCTGTTTGCAGCAAGGGCGCAGATGTTTGGGGTGGAGGCACTAAAAAAGCGAGGCCACCGTCCGTACCAAAACTTGGCAACATTGTTTAAAGGACACGGTGCAAGGCCTCGAGTTATCTCTCGCGCGCAAATTCGAATTTCAGAGGACCTGTTGAAGCATGTGCGGCGACTCCTTGCGCCGGAGCTGCGCTCCTGGGCGAATGAGCGAAGCGTTTGTTTTTATTTCTCCCTCCTCGGGCGGACGAGAAGAAAGGGGCTACCCTAAGGGTCTCGATTGCGTTTGGGCCCTCAAAACTGGTTGTTTTCAAGTCGGGGTTCTCCATTGAAGGGTCCGCGGATGTGCAGTGGAGGGGTCATGACCCTTGGGGTAGTTGAACGCTATCTCATTCTCATGGTTGTCAGGGCCTCCCAAAGAAGAAAATGCCACCTGGGCGGTATTTGTCGCTACGAGTCTCTTTTGGGCAATTGACAACCAGAGGCACACATTAGTCTCTCAGCCTCATTACTCGACGACCCCGTTTGGGCACAGGACTCCACCAGGATTTCATTTTTCGCTAAACCATAGCGTGGGTTGCCAACTCTTAGTTGACACCCTCAGGTGATGGGCTTTCATCCTTTTGGACTCCAAGACTTGTGGTTGTCTGATGGCTTCACCCAGCAAAAATCGGAACCCTCAGCAAGCCCATCAATTTTGTATGCCTTAAGCCGCCCGCGCGATGGAGTTTGCCAGGTTTCATGCCTCATTTGCCAGGGAAGCCCGTCGATTTTTCCGAATGTCACCCATACCCCTAATAAAAGTAAAATCCGCCGGCTATTGGTAAGACGCATGTAGACACGTGCCTCACAAAAAAACGGCGCGCCCGACTGATGCGTTAGTCGTCGACGGAAGGCGGCGCAGTGGCCGGCCGCACCACCGTCCGCACGACATCAGCAGGACTTGGAGGAGCATCCCACCGTGGACGAAAACATGGTTGTTGTTGGGAAACATTTTACATTTTTGCTCATTGGGGTTTAGTGGTTGAAATCCAGCCACTTAACTGCTAAAATTTATTTGTTTGCTCCCCTTCCAGCGTCAACCAAGAAAAGTGGAACACTGTGGGTGGTTTGCGAAATCCGCTTCTCGCACAAAGCGAAATGCAACCATGGTTGAAACCTTTTTTTGTTTTTTTTTGGGGGGGGTGTGGTATGAACAGGGGAATCATCATTCCAGGGGTTCTTACATAGGTGGTGAAGGATTTCGTCCATCCGCAAGTTAGTAGGGTAAAGATTATTCCAAAGTTGGTCGGAATCCAACTGCTATAATACATATAATTGGACACCCGCCCAAGCAAAAACAGCTAGGCTGTATTAGTCCGGGGTTCCCGTTATGAAAGCTGGCCGCGCCTTACCCGCGCAAAAAAGAAGAACTGATCATTGTCATTGCTACGCATTTTCCCTTGAGATGAGAGCACACCTGCTGGCGGCATTTGGATGAACGCATTATTGAGGGAGGCCACCCCCTGTTTTCACAGCTCCTGCCATGGTTGCTGCGGCCAGCCAATGCTTATCTACTGTGTTTTGAGGGTAGTGTTTGGTAGCGATTCTTAAAGGTGGGAGTTGATACCAAAAGACAAAGAATATACCCTCGACTGAAAAGCAAAAAGCGGCGGAATACAGAAAATACAAGGGTATTGGTCAGAATTTAACCACCAGGGGACCGCAGATTTAGTCCTTGGTTCCATTTACCAGGATAACCCATGTTGGGATTCCCCTATTTTTGACCCACAGCCAAATGGGGCCAACAAACCCGGCATGGTTTCCAGAAAGTATGGCATGGTTTCCAGAAAGTATGACGGAAGTTCCAAGCAGCCAAGTTCTTTGTGACACTGTTTACTAAAAAACTGCCACCCAGGAAGGTAATCATATGGCTTGCTTAAGGGTAGAACCCGCCCTCCGCCCCCCAAATCAGGGTGTGTCAACGAGGATTCGAACAACCAGGCTATGGTACCCAATGAACACCATTCATACATATGTATAAATGTACGTTGATATGAAACATGGGGTCCAAACTTGACACGTTTCTCTACAAACATTACCCTTATATAGGAGCACAGGCCGGGTTTGTAGGACATGTCAGAAATGCAGAGCCGTTTTTCGCTGGTCAAAGACCCTGGGAGGAGAGGAGGGAGATGGCAGTGGCAACTCGGCAATGCAACGAAGGCGGCCGGCGGCAACGCAACGCCCATTGGGGAATGGAAGAGAAGCAGCCGAAGGCCTCGCAACAGAAGCATTGGAAACCCCAAGAGTCAACTTAAAATCGCAGACTCAAGTAAACTCACAAAAAACACGACAAAGCACGGCTCCAAAAAAGAGCCTTGTGAAGTGAATTTCAGTGGAAGTTGCGCCCCTCCCCCCCCCCCACCCCACCCAGCCCAACAACGGTTGCAACAAGGGCCTAAACATTTAGAATTGTGTTGCAGCACATTTCAATCCCAAGTTCAGCCGTGGTCATAAGAGGCTGCCTGTGCTTGGCTCGTGTTTTGCTCTGAAGGACAAACACATAAAAATGAATCGCGCGGGCAGGGGCGAGGGGTCGCCGCAAAAAACTCCTCCCCTCCGCTCGCTCTCCGATGGATGGCCTCAGTTGTTCAGTGGCACCTTTTCTTTTTTGGGGGTGGTGGCTGTCCCACCACTAAGAATGGTCTTCCCCAAAAAGGGTTCTTTTTTTCCAGGGTCACTACAACTGAGTGGCTGAGATCTGTTGACCTGGGCGGAGTTCTGCCGGAAGTTGGACACCGAAGAGATGCGCGCCTACCTCACCGCCTTCGAGATGGACTCGGGCCAGGCCAAGGCCGGACTCCGGGGAGAGCGGAGGAGCGGAGAGTTGGCCCCCGGTTTCTTTGGCCAGGTCCCCCACTAGGTGCCCTTTTACCGTTTCTTTTTTGGTTGGGAGGGTTCCCCTACCAAAATAGACGGCAGAAAAAAGGGGCACCCTTATTCTAACCTCTCTACTGGAGGACCTAGTTGGTCATCGGCGGAAATGAATGGGGTCCACCGGTTCAGATGGGTTGTATGCCCCATTTTATGTTGAATTCATTGATCAACACCAGTTTATTCATAGAGGGCTGTGCCTGGGTTTAGTGGGGAGTCATACTTTTTCGGGCTTTGGCTAGAAATTGACGGGTTGCACTCTCGCTTCCTGAGTTGGACTTGAGTCACTGTTGAGCTCATGGACCAGTTGAGTGGTAAACGACTAGTTTAGACTTCTTTTGGGCCATCCACTTAGGAAGTGAGCACTGCATATGGTTGTTGTTTGTTTGTTTTTTAGTCGGTGGCCAGGAATTCCCATCATTTTACCCAAAAGGACACCTGTGGTTGGGTTTCGATGTCCTTGGGCTTAGATGTATTTAAAAAGCCAGTCATGGCTTGGTCCTTTGCCAAAAAGGAAGCCGAAAGGTGGCTGTTGAAACCATCCCTTAAAGATGTTGAAACAAGCCCGGAGCCCGAACATCGACGGATGCGCTCGCTACCTTTTGCCGAGTTTCGAACTGTGGAGAAGGACTTTCCGTAGGGTCCCTCCAGGAAGGAAGCACTCTTACATGCCGAGTTGGCAAGCTTCAAACTTCTTGTCCGTTTTTTTTTATCCTTCGACTGATCTGGCGCTTGACTCGTAGCCCACAACGCCTCCCCCCCCCCAGGAAAAAAAACAAGCAAACAGCAACCGTGCACAGCATGGGATCTCTTGCGGTCCGAATCCCCTTGCAGTTGCGGAGCCATGTCAAATTTGGATTGGTGAAATTTAATGGTTCATGAACCCTTGGAGCTTTTACCCAACTTGTTCAGTTTGTTTGCCATTCGCCATTTTCGCCATGGAGACTGGTTGGAATCCTGGAGCTCTTCTTGGTTTCCATGGCCAAATGGAAACCAATGGCCGTGTGGACAATCGGTGGTTTTCGGTTGCCCCTTGTTCTGAGTGGAGACCGGAATGCCGCTTTGCTCTAATTGACCATGCTTTGTTGTCGAGTGTGGTTTGGTGTTTCTTGCAATATCTAGACATCCACCGAAAGGGCTTCAACTTTGTTGTGCTGCGTCCAAAACGGGGGCTTGACAAAGCAGGAACTTGCATGGCACCAACTATTTGGAGGGGCTCCTTGCTTGCTGGACCTGTTTTGTCGGAGCTGGGAAGCAGAAGTAATTAAACCATGAGCGCCTTGGACACAGCTACCGCAAGGGTTTGGGACACCGCTTTGCTTTTGCCCACGCCCCTGAAAACCGACATGTTGAGGTTTGCAGGCACAGACGTGGCTGTCCACTTTTGGAGGTTTGGGTAATTCGATGCCATGTGCGGATTTGTTCTCGGTCGGTTTTTAGTGTCTCAAGCCTCGGCGTGTCAGTGACTCCAAAGCGAATCGACCGAATCCGACCTTCGGTTTCTCCTGAATTGGGTTGCCATATCTAGTTGCCCCAACAGGTGATCACCTTTTTCTGGTTGGGTCCCTTTGGGGCAAGTGAGTTCAAGACCTGCCAAGGACATATTCTACATTCTGGACCAAGACCGTGTGGGCAAAGTGACCATGCACGAGTTCTTCTCCGCACCTTGGCGGTTTTCTGGCATCCAGCTGAGGGTGCACAACCCCAGTGGCACAAACAATTATACCCCGAATGCGTGTGTGTGTGTGTGTGTGTGGGTGGGCGTGTGCGTGCGCGTGCGTGTGTGTGTGTGTGTGCCCCAACATGGGTGGCTTCCTCGTGGCTTCGGTTTAAACGAACCGAGCACTGGGGCGACCAACACAACAACGACGCATGAGCCTTCTCCGGCTGACTCGCGCGGTCGCTCACACGGCCGGGCCGTTAGGCCTGCGTCAACCTTCATGGAACGCCAAGGCTGGGGGGACCGACCCGCTGAAAGCCATTTGTGCATGTCCCGTGGGACTTGAAGAGGCACTTACATGTTGCCAAGTTAGCAAGGTTACCCACCAGGGCTCCAACCCAACAGGAGTCAACTCCACTTAGAAGTGGGCTGTTGCCTGGGTTAAAGTTTACCAACTTGGCAACGAAGACCGAATAATTTTGTGTGAAAGGTAAACCATTGGTCTTAGTGTCAGGCCTTAAATCGCTTTTTGACAGCTTTCTTGGAGTGAAGCTCTTCAGGCTCACCAAGAGGTTAGAGACTCAAGATTGCATCGCCGAGGGTAGAATCTGGGCAGAAGCAAGCTTAAGTGTTCAGGGAGGGCCCTTTTTCATGGGCCATCTCGCTTTGCTAGGTTGGCGGACACCGCAATTCTGCGGCATTTGGTCCAGAGAACCTTCGCACCTTGGACGCGCGCTTCTATCGTTTGATAGAAGCTACAACCCCACCCCACCCCACCCAGAAAAAGAAGGGAAAAACACTATCACTACTGAACACATTCTTGCATTTGTTCCCAGATCCTTAAGCAAATGGAAGCAGGGAGGGGATGAACCTGCCTTGGTTGGGTGACCCTTCCAACCCCTTTGCTGGGGATGTGGGGCTCTTCACTGCATCGGTGCCCAAGGGGCCGTTCCTGAAAAAGCCTCCCCCCCTCTCCGGGCCAATTCAAGGCCCCGCTTCCAGTCCTGGAAGCTCGCAGGACCTTTAAAAGACTTGGGGGAGCTTCCGGCGGTTAGTCTAAGGGACGTAAGGCCCCCTCCCGTTCAGTCCAAGCCTGAAATGGAAGGCTTGGTTCCATCTACAGAGGCTAGGTCCCCCAATAGTGTCCTTCTCTCCCCTTTTTTGGGGGAGGGCCCCCCTACTAAAATAGGCCAAAGAAAAAGGGCACCCGTATTCTAACCTCTCTACTGGAGGACCTAGCAGAGGCCTTCTGCCATTTTTCCTTGTCCTTGTTTGCGCCGAAACTCACGAGGCTGACTTGGTGGAACACCTGGCGCGCTTGGAATCCATCCTGGATGGAGGCGAGGGCGCGAGCCTAGCATGAGCGGCGTAGACCTTGGGTGTTTTTTTGGACTTCTGGGGCTCTGGTTGCTTTAGAACATGCATAGTTTTCCTTTTTTTTGTCTTTCGATTTAAGAGGACATCTATCACTATTGGACCACTGGATATGTCGTTGATCCTCCAGAGAATTTAGAATGTGTGTTATTTTGCCCTGAGTTTCACATGTTTCTACTTTCCAGGGGGCTTAAGCAAATGGGGGTTATGGTGGATGCCCCAAAAAATATTGCAAGAACCACTTTCAAGCGAAATGGCAGAGTACGGCAAACTACAGAGAATGACTTTCAGTCAAAAAATCCCGCTGGTAAAAGACCAAGTCATGAGCGAGCTGTTTGAGCCCCCCAATAACGGGCTTCCGGACGCGCTTCAAGCCACCAACGAAACAACTGAAATAGCGGTGACTTCTGCGCAAGACCGACACGCCCGACGGTTTTCCGGTTGGAAAAAGGGCACCCATCACCTCAGACCTCCCAGCCCCTCCCTCGAGGTAGGGGGGATCCCCCGGAAAGGTCAACCTGGACCCTCAAACTACCCCCAAAAAGGGAATTCACCTCAGATTGTTGGGGCAACAACCCATGTTGAAAGGAATTTCCGGGGTCCAGGTGACCCAGGTGTGTCCAAGCCTTTGCGAGTCGGTTCCAGGATGCTTCGTGCCAGATCCCTTCGGAAAACAGAGGACGGCGGCTTTTTGCCGCGGCAAAAAGGGGTGACGCGAACTCCGAGCCTTGGAGCTTTTGGTCTTCCGGTCAAGGTCTCTTCCAGTTGAAATGAACATGTTTGTTGTTTTCGCTTGTTGGTGTGATCACCACTGGACACAGGTTCTCTTTTTTCCAGGGGGGCTAAAAAAGGCAAATGGAAGGTCCAGGTTCCAAAAAACTTGAGCTTTGATTTCCAGGACGATACACAGGCGACGGCCAATAGCAACTCGGGGTTGCCAGAGAACGAATCCTCCATGTTCCAAACCCGAGTGGTTGCACGCGCAGGATGACGCCCAGTCTGGCATCGCCGGCATCTCCAGACTCCCCGCAGTCCACGCATACATCCCCGACCTTCTTCCCTGATGAGACCGTGGCTGGAAAATGTTCGAGGGCGGGTCCCGAATGCAGAGGTCCTTAGGGAGAAAGGAACACCTTTTGGGTTGGCAAAGGGAAACCAACAAACAAACTGGGTTTCCTCCACTTCCCTTTTTGAAACCTCCAAAAGTCACAATCGTTTCAATGGACACCACCAGCAAATTGAACCTTTTGAAGGGGAAATCCAGTGACTCGGGCTGCGCTTGGCGGTGCCATTTGAGCATGCTTTCGAAGGTTTGGACAGGTGGCAAGAAAGAACTTTGTAGGGAGGGGCACACTTGGACTCAGTTGTTCAGTGGCACCCTTTTTCCCCCCCTTTCTTTTTTTGGTGGCTGCCCCACTAACAATGGTCTTCCCCAAAAAGGGTTCCCTTTTTTCCAATGTCACTGAACAACGGAGTGGATGTTGGCTGCGAAGTTAGAGTTGTTGGTAACCTAGGTGATCAGAGCTAGCCCACGGATAAGTTCCCTGTTCAGTGGAGTTAGCCCTGATATTAGTGGGTCATGACCCCTCATTAATCAACCCAGTTTATGAATATGGGGCTGTTCCCCTCCACAAGTGATGATTCCTCACTAAACCCAGGGACACCCCCTATTAATGAACTGGGTTGATTAATCTGGGGTCGACATTACTAACTTGGGCGCGGACTTCCAAGCAATCACTTTTGCGTCAACTAGAAACCGCGAGACCCGTCAGCCGAGGATGCGGACACAGCGGGCGACTGAAGAGTTTTCTCATTTTTGAGACGGGGCCCGGCCTGAGCTATGCCCGGAAGGGCCTCGAATGGAAGCTTCCCCACTGAAACTCCCACATGGTCACAGGCTGAAACACATGGGTGTGTCCGTTTTGTAACGTTTGGAGAGAAGCCGCTTTGGAGGGTTCCCCTTTTCGACAACCCTATTCTAGAAGAGCTGCCATCATCATCTCTCCTATGGCGTTCTCATCATATTTACTCATCCTTGCTGGTAGCTGAGCGCAAGTTTACCAAGTCCAATGGCTTGAGCGATGTTTGCCATGAGACTGCAGCTCAGTCCGTGGTAGCAGGATGGGCCCCAGCACGTCGAACTCTGGATCTTTATGCTTGGCGGGCAAACTGCCCCCTGCACCCTCCGGGAGCTTTGAACTTCCTTATGTCCACCCATGCCCCCTATAGAAATGCATTTGTGGCGCCTTTGTTTCCTTGGCGTGCCAGATGTCAAGCAGCAATCACTGTTAGTGGATGGTTGGTAATGGAGGGTGGGCGTACTCAGAGAATGCAACATGCTTGAAATCTCCCTTTGCAAGTTGCACGGGCGTGCCGGAGAAGCTGTACTTTTGCACGATGCCCTGCAACATATCTGTAAACATTAAAACACTAGGGGGCTCGCTAAAGATGATATGAACTCAGTTTTAAACAGGTTTGGACCCCACACATAACATCCTAATCCAGGGCATGGTCTGCATCTTCCTTACACGGGTGCAAACGGAGCGTTTTCTAAAACAGATCAACCAGAGGGCATCCAACCCATGGCTTGTACGCATCTGCACACCGATGTGCACTTGTACACATGCACACATGCATGAACCTGTACAATGTTTACTTGTTCACACAGATAAGAAAGAAAACAAACATGTTTTTGCACAGATGAGTCACTGTAACCTACTGCTAGTTTGGGGGGGCATATGGATGGCTAGGTCTCCCAGTAGTGCCCTTCTCTCCCCTTTTGTTTAGGAGGTGTTCCCCTAGTAACATAGACTACAGAAAAAAGGGCACCCTTATTCCAACCTCTCTACTGGATTCCCAGCAGGCAAACCAGGCAACTGTCCCACGTCCGATGAGTCAGCTCCGGCTTGGGCCGCGGGGCGGCAGCGCGCGCAGCGCGGGGCCTGCGCTTGAAGCGCAGGTTCCGGTAGAGCCGTAGGCCGCTTAAGGCGCCCTTCGGCTGAGAGGCTTGCGGGGACGGATCGATTTGCGGAGGTCCCCTTCGTTGAAAAGGCGTGGGAGTCGGAGCGTGGGAGGTCGTCACAAGGCGCGGCTTTTTAAGACTGACGCTTGGTCAATGTCCAGCTGGCAAGGAGAAGGAATGCCATGGTGATGGGGGAAGGGCTTGTTTGGGGCTGGCCACTTTCAGTGGCACCTCGGGGATCCCCTTTGTGAGGGAGTGAGAAAGAAAGCGGAATCCACAACTTTGGAATCACACACAGGGCACATTTTCCACAATTGTTAGACCCTCCTGTTAGTTTTTCTCTTCAATGGGAAGCCCAAGGCCCATTCTAGGAAACGCCATTGGTCCAGTTTCCCACCGAGAGGAACGGAATCGGGTTTGTGTGTGTGTAGTTTTTTTTGGTTGCAATGTGTCGGTTCGCTCGATTTCCCCCACAGTTCACTTTCCCAACAGTCCAATGGTTGAGACCCCCAATGCAAATCAACCAGGAACTCAGGTCCATCTGGGTTTGCCATACCGAGTGCAACTTACGAAGCTTCCAAATCAGGTCAAAGCGGAGAATCTGAGGGCCCGAAAGGAGCACACCCCACGAAGGTCGGTTCAGCATCCTCATTTGCCAGGGTTCCATTTTGGTTTGCCTTTTTGTTCAGCCAAAGAATGGATCCCCAAGAAAAAAGGATTCTTTACCATACACTCGTTTGCCCCCCCCCCCCTCCCCACCCGTCCACCGGTGAGCTCGCCGAACAAACAAAGACCACCCACCCTGGCTGTTGTGCAGGCCTCAGTTTCCTCCAAATGCCGAGGTGCCATTTCGGATTCGCGTACCGATTTTTGAGCCACAGCCAAATCCCTTTCTGTTCGATGGCTTCAATAAAATGGTGCACCCCAAACTGAGTTGGCGGCCCCCTTTGTCTAGCAGGGTTGCTGAACTTGGCAATGTGGACTTCAGAACTGATCTGGACCATGCGAAGCAGGGTTGTTTCCCTTGTAGTACGGACATAATATTTTTCTTTGGGGTATTCCTTTAACTAGCCAAGTTTTAGCTCACCAGAACAGAGTTTAAGTTCTAGGTTCCCTTTCAGTGCTAACTCTAGGGTATCTTTGACTCGTGGGGTGTCCCTTCATGTCATATCTGGTTTTGCCAATTCCAGGAGGAGGAGGGCAAGCTGAAGTTCAGGACCGAGGGCCAAGGGGCCTTTACAGCCGCGGCATCGGGTCTTGATTTTTGTTGCTGGCACGCAAACTCCTCGCTGATAGTCTCAGTTCAAAGCGAATCGACCCTGGAAAACCGTTTGGTTTTCTTTTGTTGGTCAGGCTCGGAAAACCTTTTGTTTGCAGGGCCTTTGGGCAAGTGAGTAACAATTGTCCTTTGGGTTTTTAAAGTGTGGTTGGTTTGGTTAACTGCAAGACCAGCATTGGGCAACGGAAGCCAAAAGGGGATTGTTTTGTTTTCCATTTTCCAGACCCCCAACAGCAGCACCCAGTTTCTTTCTGCATTGCGGCATTGCCACCCCGTTTTCAGGCAAAGAACCGGCAGGGGCAAGGGTTTCTTGCATTTGCTCAAGAACATTTGTTATTTTCCCTCTTAGTTTTTAAAGGGAACCTATCACTGCTGGACATATTGTTTCCAGGTGGCTTTAGCAAATGAAAGGTGTTCGGCATGCGCGGCGTGCAAAACGAGCTGCTGCCGCCAGGACGGACACAGGCACAGAGCTGTTCGTTGATAACGCGGAGCGCTCAGATTCCCCGATCCGCGCACGGCGCCATTGGTCAGGTTGCCCTTAATCGGTGATTTGGATTGGTGGTTTGGGGATTTGAACCCCTGCTTCTTGTAGAGGGTAGATGGGAAACCACTCCCTAACCACAGAACCACCAAACCACCCACCCAAACCACCAATAAGAGGGAAGCTGAATTGGTGTCCGTCTTGGGCATGTTGAAATCCAGTTGCATTTCCAGAGTTCAAGAGGAGGTGTTCTAGCAAAGCCATTGGTGTCATTGGTGTCTCTTATGCGTAGTCTAGCAAGTCCATGTCCATTTCCATTCTCTTCCGGGATCCTTCTCAGAGAATAGGACAAATACCAACGAAAACAGGATTTTTGAAGAGAACGATGGGTGAAGAGAATGGAGGATGAACCCTAAGAAGCATGCGTGTTTTTCTATTGATCCAATTGCACTGACAGGCATCCGAGCGGCTTTTGCCATATGCATGCCGCAGTTTTTTCTCTCATTCCACCTACGCCCTGCCCAACTAGAAGCGAACTTAAAAGCGAACGCTACGATGGCGCGAATGCTCGCGTTTTCCATGTTACTGCTGCTGGAGCCAGCCCGGACGGATTCACCAACCGAGCTGGATTTTGACCAGGCGCGACGTGCGGCCGAATGGGCATGGAAGAAGCAGCGGCTTGTGGTGCTGCCCGGTCGCTGTATGCGGCTTCATTGCGGTGACCTCCCATATAAACCACTCCTATAGGGATACGGTCTTGATATAGTGGTTTTCTGGGCCCACCATAGGATTGAAGATCGTTGTATGCGCTTTACAGCCGCCAAACGTCAACACTTTTTAAGAACGGCTGGCCACCTTTGGACTCACCTGGAAGCTCTGAAGCTGGCAACGTTGGGCCAGTTTCGGCCTCCCCTAGAAACCCAACAGACGGAGCCCATCCGCGAAAAAACGTGTTCTTTTTTTGGCTTCCATGTTATTTTCTGTAGGGGACGAGGAAGAAAAGTCAGCTGCTCATTCAAATAAGAGCATATCGCAACAAAGGACGATCTGCTGATCGCAGGACGGCGCCTGCGAGTCAACAAAGTGCGACGTGTCGCTGCGCCAGCTCCGAGCAGACAAGCTGACCCTAGAGGCCGAGTCCAATAGCGAGGAGGCGGAAGGGGGGGATTCCTAGGGGAAAATGGGCGGTGGCATGAACCAACCAGCCATCTTTTGCAGACTCACCCCGGTAAAGAAACAGAATGCAGACTCAGCCCCGTAAAACAACAAGAACGATGTACCTAAACAGCAGGATTGCAACATATGCTCCACTGAATCATGTTTAGGGGGGAGTTGAAGGAATCGAAGCCCCAACCCAGGACAACCATAGAAACCCACCATGCGTGGCCAGGCTGGGTGTGGTCTCAACGTGTTGGAAGGTTCCAGCGTTTCATCCAAGGAAGATGAAGGCTAACATGGGTTTCATTGAAAAGGGCCAAAACGGGGCGGTGTTTCTTTTTTTGGGGGGGGGGCTGATCCCTGGCAGGAACAGGGCGGTCTCCCATTTGTATTGAGTTCCCTCAAGGTGGAAAGATGTATGGCGCCCCTAGCTCAACACTGGCGTGCTGGAGGTATCCCGAACATGTCCGAAAGTGATTTGGTTCATTTTGCGTCATGCGCCAAAAGGTGATCGCCTTTTATTTGTTTGCGTCCCATCCGGGGCAACTGAGTAAGCCTTGGGCTCAAATTCTGAAAGGGCCGTGTGCGGAAATAGCGGTGTGCGGAAGAGGTTTGGGTGAGTCGACTCAGGATGTGCTTTCATTTGCTTAAGAATATGTTGTTGTTGTTTTTTTTCCCCTTGTTGGTTTTAAAAGGAATTCATCACGTCACCACTTAAGAAAACAAACAAATCAGGGGTCTTAGCCAAATGGAAGTCTGTCAGTGTAGGTTTCGGTGACTTCAGGCGAAACCCGGTTGAAATTTCCCCAGGCCAAGTCAGAAGAGGAGTGGTACGTGGGCCTGGCCCACGGCGGAAAGTGGACAGGAGGGAGGGGAAGGGGGGGGGAGGCTGGGTTGGGTGTGGGCGTGTTGTCGGTGGAGTTTGCAGAAGGTGTGCTAAAGGGTGAAAGTAGCTGGCCAACTTCCCTTCGCGTGGAGAAGTCAATCGGATGCCGAAGGATGTTGTGCAATCTACTTCACCTAGATGGGCCAGCTTCCATTCTTGGTGGCAACAGTTGAGGTGTTGGCATCCTACGTTGTTTCTTACTTGGTCCGGTTGCTTCAAGACATGATGACACAGATGAATGTTCGCTTTTTGGGCTGACAGACGATCCAGATGCTTCGGGCCCCTTTGATCCCTGGTCGCCCTCCAGGGGATCTTGAATTAGGCTTGGTCAACCCTCCAGCTTCAACACCCTGAATACTTTGTTAGTTTGCCTGCTGCAGACATGACCTCCTCAGGTAAATTTTCCAAGCAAAGCGCATTCGGCATGTCACCATGGCTGGATTGAGACGGCGAGGCCCATCACTGCTTTAGGAGATGTTGGAGAACCGAATTACGGACCAGTGCTGCCGTTGGCATTGGGGATTTGGAGAACTCCTGGTTCTTGTAGAAGGTAGATGGGAAACCTCTCCTTAACCACCAACACGCCAATCCGGAAGGAAGCTGATATGACTTATGTAAATAACTTATGTACTGTGGATGGACGAAATCCTGCACCACTGTGAAACCATGGGAAACCGCTGTTTGTTGGTATCTACAGGGAATTCTTCATTCCATGGGTTTCTTAGGTGGTGCAGGATTTCGTCCATCCACAGTATCAACCGGTCAAATCGGTGTCCGAGTTTTCTCGACTTGAGGAGGCACGTGCTGGTGGCACGGCTGCGATGGCAGCAGAGGCCCTACCATGTGCCACCACTTCCGGTGCATTTGCAAAGACGGCCGGGCCCCTAGCAACGGAGCGTGAGGTTGGGTTGGCTTTTTTGGTTGTTTTGATATATGGAACTGGTTTACCTGGTGGTTTAATCATCTACCAGGGCCATCTAATTATTTCCCTAAAAGGCCACCTATGATCATAAACCTTTAGCGGGTATCAAGATCAAAGGTGTGAAGTTAAACGGATCGTCCGCATAGGTCTTTTTTTGTGAGCCTTGTTGAGAAGAAATGGATCCCGCTGCTTGCAGTTTGGTTCCAATTGCTTTCACCACTGCTAGGTGCCCCAGTAGTGCCCTTTTACCCTTTTTTGGGGAGGGTTCCCCTATTAAAATAGCGAAAATAGACTGCAGAAAGAAAGGTAGCCTTATTCTACCCTCTCTACTGGAGGACTTATAGGCTTGGTTCCTATGAATTTCACCAGATAAATCCATGCTCAAGGCCAGGATCCGGCTGCGGTTTGGATCCCCATCTTCCCATCGCGCCCATCCATCGATGCTTACCCCGTGAGTGGTTGGTTTTGTTTCTGCCATCGGCTTTTTCACCCGGCCTGGCCAAATCTGGAAGGAGGAGGTGAATTGTTTTTTGATGCACCAAATTTGTCAGCCCATGGGCCAAACAAATGACGGCGCCGCCCGACTTCCGGGTAACACTTGGCATTCAGCTTTCCAAAATTGGGTCAATCTCCCTGGCTCCCCGAAAAACAATGGTGTTGGGTTCTTCTTTAGGGACCAGCTATACTTTTCAAAGGGCAGCAACCCTGAGAAGCACGCCTGCATGTATGCATTTTCCATCACAAGAGCCTGCCCTGGCCTACATGGTTGTACAAATAGCCCCCACATCCTGAGCTCCTGGGCTTGAGTCGGTTTTTGGGCAGCCCGTTTTAGTGACAAGCAAAAAATGTTTCGACGTTTTGGGCCAATCCACCTGATCGACAGTGAGTAGCTTTGAGGGCCCCTAGGAGTCCCATTTCCTGTGGAGATGGACATCTTTATTGCAGAAAGGGTCCCAACCATGCTGTGCCACAAAGCTGTCCGAAGGATTCGAAACAGGTCGCGCCTTTGACCGAATTATTTAATATGAGCCTTTTGAGGTTGCTGCTCTTCCTGGTTGCAAGCACTTATGGGGCTCACAGGTTTGTTCCTCTTGCCTTAAGGCTTTCCTTCGGAAGTACTTGAATCAAAGGGGCACTTTGAAGGCGAACCTCAGGGGGGGCAGGTGCCGGGCCTTTTCCTTAGGCTCCTGAAAAGGCAGGGGGGAATAGGTTCCTAGCCTCCATATTGATCGAAGCTCCGAAGTCCGGCTTCAAGTTATTTTGTGTGTGATTTGTTGGGTTCAAACTCCTCTTTGTTCTTAGTCGGAAAAAGCATCTTCCAGCTATTTGTGACTGCTTGGGTTCAATCCCTCCTGTTTTGGTTGCCAGAGTTTCTCCTTGCAGCTTCCCGAGCGCTTTTGGTTTCTTGAGGCTACGTGGCGGCGGCTGGGAAGTGCTACCCGGACAAGCTGACCCCGTCCACCCACATGGGCCTCCGACGCACGGAGGACACCTGCACGGTGCGGGGCTACTGCGCCGACGAGTTCGGGCCTGCGGCATGCATCGACGGCAGCTGCTTTTGCCCCTGGGACTGTTCTTCGGACGTCCGTGTATGGTCCGCGTGTGGCGAGGTTGTAAATGGGAACCCCCGAAATTTGTGGAGATGTCAAATGTCCGGTTGGTTGTCCTGTAAATCAGCCAACAAAAACGCGGGTATGGGTGGAGATAGCCGTTCGGAACATGCACACATGGCTGGCCTTTGGTGTGACCTTCTTTCTCCCCCCCCCCCCAATCAAAAAAAAAAAACAAGCTCAGGTGACATCCCCAACAGCATGCGGTGCTCCTTTTAGTGCTCGCACCACCCCGCAGCCCTCGCAGAACCTCGTGGAACCCTGGTGGAGCCCTGGTCGAACCCTGGTGGAACCCTCGTGGAACCTTACCTCACGGCCGCCCCGGACCACCCCGGAGCTTATCTGGGCTGAGACCCCAAAGCTAGACAACAAACACGGGACAATAATAGAAATAGACAACAAACACGGGACCTTTTAAATTGGAAGCGCACGGCTTGTCCATTCAACCTACACAATGTCTAACCTTTTGCTCAGGAAGAGCTCCCCACCAGCCAGCATTGTAAAAAAGCTTGTGGCACCGGTTGCAAACACCAGCTGATTTAGAGGATCCTTTGGTAAAGCATGGATGCATCCTTTCAGGAACCCTGCCAACAATGGAATTGGAGGGCGGGACGTTGAATCTGAGTGAGTTTATCTCCAAACAGCCACTTCCATTTGGTTAAGAATAATTGTTATTTCCCCCAGTTGGGTTTAAAGGGAATCTATCACTGCTGGAAATATGTTGTTTTTTCCAGGGGTTTTAAGCCAGTGGAAGTTGAAGAGGGGTCTTGTTGGACCTTCGCATCTGGCCTTGCTCGGGGGGTCCCCATTCAATCTTTTTCCATGGGAAAAGAAACCATACATCGAGACCTCACTGGGGGGGGGGGGGGGGGGGGGGGGATTGCGATATCGCTGACGAACGCAGATTTCCATCAAAGATGTCCCAGCTTCATGTTGAAATTTCCCCCCCCCCCCCCCCCCCCAAAAGCCCCAAACGCCATTTGAACCAACAGACTGGGGTTCCGCGCTTTTTTGACGTAGGGGTTCCCGAACCCCTTGACATGGAGCTGTGAATTTCTCTCAGTTGGTCCTCTTTTTTTCGGTGGTGTCAACGGAAAACCCGAAGGACAACCTCAAAAAAACCAGCCAACGCGGCCATGTTCTGAAGGGATGGAGAGGCCCCTGAAACAACTTGCGAAAGCGCGCAGTGCAAGTAAGCCCACACACCACAAAAAGACATACATGAACTGACAAAATGTCACTCTACCCTACTGGCAACTCAGGAAAGGACTTGGGAACCGATGCTTCCATTTGCTCAAATGAGTGCTGTTTGTTGTCCCATGTTGGTTTAACAGGAACCTATCGCTGCTGGACATATGTTCTCATTTGTTCCAGGGGCGAAAAAGCAAATGGAAGTGTTTGTTAAGGCTTTTGCACTTTGTTTCTTGGGTTTGGTAGCTGGGGGGCTGGATGTTTGAGGGGATTGGTAGCAACTGGAAGGATGTTGGTGCTGTTTGGGGGCGGCGCCCACCGCCAGGCCTTGAGGGCTCGGTGCTCCAGAACGGCAAGTGCCAGGAGATTGGAACGAAACCCAACGAACTTTTCTCCGGTTTCGAGTCGTGCGAAGTGTCCGGGTCGGCTGGTTGGGATTGAACTTCTGGGGGTTTCCTCGGTTTCAAGCTCTTACCTGCAAAAGTGGCAGTTTTAAGGGGAACCGCCGGTAAATTGGTCAACTTTTGAAGAGGAGATCCAGGCAGCCCCTGTTATCCTGTACTGTTGGGTGTGTTGGAAGACACGGATACATTTATGTTTATTTGTTACATGTGTTTGTCCCCAGTATTCAACAAATTAAACGCTTGCGTTCACAGGGTGCAGGGGCCACCACGTTATGACCCAACACAACACACAGACCCCGGACAGGAGTTGGATCATCTTTTGGTTCTGTGACCCCGGACAGGGACCGAGGGATTCAAGATTGGGGGTGGTAGTTTTGAGGACATAGACCGGAAAATTGCCCCTATGTTGGTTTAACTTCAAGTGTGCAAGGGCGTGTGCTTGGAGTGTCCACCCTCGAGTTCCGTGTGCGACTATTTTTGGAGGGTAAGCCCCCCTTCAGTGCAGGTGTGCTGGGAGCTGTCGTCCCCACCCCCAGCCTTCGCGGCGTGTTTTTTTTTCTGGTTTTGCTTGTTTCTGTGAGCTGAACCAGGCCTGACATGGAAAGTTAAAGGGAGGCTTTTTTTTTCCGAAAGGAAACTCCCAGCTGCTCTTTTGAACAAACAGATGCCAGATCAACTTTTGAAAGAAGCAAACTCGATTTGGACTTGGACCCATTGGCGTGGGAGAGGAACACCTGGATCGTTGACGTCATTGGTCTATCAGTCTTGGCCTTCAAGCGGCTGCAATACCTCTAGGTCGTTTTGTTGAAAGTGCTGGTCGAACCCCTTGTTGTTGTTTTTTTAGAATCTTCATGTAGCTCTTTCAGTTTCGCGCCCGGCGAGGTGAACCTTGATCTAGCTGTTTATTATTATTTTATTAGTTTCATCTCCGGGTTTTTGAGGGTTTCCTGAACACAAGGATCCCGGGCAAGAATGCTAAGAATGGTTGGAAGCCCTCTCCTCGAATCCATCCTTGGGACGCGTGCTTTACCCCAGGAGCCCAGCGTCATCGGCGGTGGAACAGGAGGAGCGGAAGGAGCAAGCGGAGGAGCAGGCGCAAGCTGATTCCGTTTCGAATTTCGGCAACTTTTTGGGTTTGGACCATTTTGAAAATAACAAGTTTGGACTTTGTTTGGCCCATCCACTCAGAGGGATGTGGCTCGAAAGCGACGTGTCTTTTTTTGCGAGCATCTTTGCTTGGGCCGTTTGAACGAGAACGAAACAAAGCTTAATCAATGTCTAGTTTGGAGACAAACCCATCAGGCAGCCAGCCAACCAACCAACCAGGCAGAAGCAACAAACCAAGCGCAGAACGTTAGATTCAGAGCATTTCTGGTCCTTTTCAGCCCTCCCAAGGCCATTTTGCCAGCGGTGTTGGGTACCAGACACGAAAACCTCCTGATTTGGGTTCTAGGGGTACCTCCCCATTTTTTCCAGGGATCCTTCTTTCTAGAAAACCTCCAGAAACCCGGGGAAAACGGCAGGTGTTCGAAAAGGAAGGAGGGTTGAAAAAAAGGGTTGGAACCAACCCCTAGACATGGTTGTTGGGAAACATTTTACATTTTTGCTTATGGTGGTTTAGTGGGTGAAATCCCCAGTGATGCGCATGTTGGTTCCCGGGGCTTCAAATTGCTGCGGTCCAGAGGCTCGGCAGGTCCGGCTTCAGGGTGATGCCCCAAATGGCGCAAGGGAACCAGGCAACCTCTGCAATCTGCCATGTGTGGTTGGCTGTGGGTTGGGTTTACTAGGTCCCCCAGCTGGGTGCCCGTTTGGGGGAGGGGCCCCCTACTAAAATAGACTACAGAAAAAAAGGGTAGCCTTATTCTAACCTCTCTACTGGAGGACCTAGTTTACTTGCAATTTGGCGATCGGGGCATCGACGAGTCAGAGGCCATGGAGGTTCGGACAGATCCGGTTTATAATTCATTTCTTCCATCTGGTTAAGTATATATGTGGTTTAAAAACAGAATCTACCACTACCGGCAATATGTTTATCTTTTCCTGAGGGGCTCAGGCAAAGGGAGGGACATGGGCGGACAAACCTATACCAGCCATGACTGAACCGCGCCAACAGTGGCCCAAGTGAAGATATTGTTGATTTGGAATGTTGAAAGTCGTCCTGTAGTTGTGAAGGGCCTCCAAAGAATTAGCCCTGCTTCACTGTTCTTGGCATGTTTTTTTTCCCGAAAGCATGGCGAAGGGTTCTTCCGTGCGGAGCTCTTGGCCAACTTGCGCAGAGTAGCTTGCACAGAGTCACGAGCATGGAGGTATCAGGAGCTCTTGGTCAACTTGCGCAGAGTATCTTGCACAGAGTCACCAGCATGGAGATACCAGCGTGGAGTCACCAGCATAGAGTTACTTGCGCATAGCCAAGTGCAGAGAGCGAGGTGCATCGAGCCAGGTGCATAGAGCCAAGTGCATAGAGCTAGGTGCATAGAGCTAAGCTAAGATAGGTGTAGAGGCTCGGCGTTAGCAGCTGTGTAAGCTAGGTTAAGTAAGTTAGGTTAAGTACTTAACGCGCGGGAAAGAAAGAGAAAGAGCTCGGTATTAATAATCTCTTTTAAGGCGGGGGGTGGGGATGTTGCCAACGATCGGGAACGCGACCCTCTGCGGAGATTGGCGTGGTTTGTCGGTTCCCGCGCGACCCTCTGCGAACATCGGCGTGGTCGAGGTGCAAAAACTCGAGGTTTTTTGCGTTTTTGCGGTGCCCGGATGAAATCTCTGCGGAGATCAGCGTGGTCGAGGTGCAAAAACTCAAGGTTTTTTTTGCGTTTTTGTCGGTGCCCGCGCGACCCTCTGCGGAGATCGGCGTGGTCGAGGTACAGAAACTCGAGGTTTTTTGCGTTTTTGAGATTCCCGGATGAACTCTCTGCGGAGATCGTGCGTGTCGAAGCGCTCTCACTGTGGCGCCGTGCGATTTTGTTGCTCGCGAAATGGCCTTTGGAAGTTGTCTCGTGGTTTGCGCGCCTGCTCTCACAATCCCGCGGTCGCGGGTTCGACTCCCCCCTGGTCCGCGGCAGCTCCGGCTTGAAAATCGCAGCTTTTAAGTACAAACGTAGTACTGCAGCTCCGGCTGGAAAATCGCAACTTTTAAGTACAGACGTAGTATGCGGAGCGTGCTCCCGCAGCTCCGGCTGGAACATCAGAATTTTTAAGTACAAACGTAGTACGCGAAGCACACTCCCGCAGCTCCGGCTGGAAAATCGCAACTTTTAAGTACAAAAATAGTACGCGAAGTACATTCCCACAGCTCCGGCAGCACTTGCGCAGAGCAACTTGTGCAGAGCCACTTGCGCAGAGCAACTTGCCAGAGCAACTTGCGCAGAGCACTTGCACAAAGCACTTGCGCAGAGCAACTTGCACAGACCAACTTGCACAGAGCACATGCTCAAAGCGCTTGCACGGAGCAACTGACGCAGAGCACTTGCGCAGAGCAACTTGCTCAGAGCACTTGCGCAGAGCAACTTGCGCGCAGCAGCCTGGAACAATGCAGCTTGCGCAGACCACTTTCGTGAGAAATCGCGCGGCGCAGTTCGCGCAAAGCGCATTGCGCCGAGCAGACTCATGCAGAGCCAACTTGCACAGAGCCAGTTGCGCAGAGCCTCTCGCGAAAAGTAGCTTGCGTAGAGCCAACTTTCACAGAGCCAAGCTGCGCAGAGCCATCTTGCACAGAGCTAAGTTGCGCGAGCGTGCTTTGCAGAAACTGTGGCTGTCGTGTAAGCTTTGCTATTGATTGCTTTTCCTTTTGCTTGTAATTCGTTTCGAGCTTTACGAGCTTTACTCTCCTTGTTTTAACGGATGTAAATATGTGGGATCGAGCACTGCCATGTTTCCTCTCGTAGGACGATGAGATGGAGCTCTCATGTGACCATACACATTGAGCATCGCCGCGTGCAGACACGCTCGCCGCAGCGATGTAAAAAGGTGTCCCCGTGGCTGGATGAGCACCTGGGGTTCAATGCTTTCGGGCCAATCGTCCTCTAGTTTTTTGGTTCTGTTCATTTTCAGGTTTGGGGCTGCAGAACACAAAGTTTTTTACAACCATGCCAAGGGTTGTGAAGCCTGACAACCATGGAAAGGTAGTCAAAAGGAACCATGGACTTTGCAGGGTGTCTCTTCTCATTGCTTTGCACAAGAAACATCTAGATCCAGGCTTTAAGGCTTTAGAATAGGCCTTGCTTTTGGAGAAGAAAGAGGATGGAGCCCTGGATACTTTGGGTGGGGCAAACGCCGCAGGAACAGAGGACAAAGAAGAAGAACAGGCCCCTGCCACTGAAATGCTCACGACCACCGCAGCTTGGCGGCACATCTTCGCCGCAAAACGGCTTGGAGTTGTTTAGTCCACCTGTTTCTCGAGGGAACGCACCTAGACTATTCCTGCCACGTCTTTGAGAAATCGAAGGGCCAAGTGAACAAGGCCGTTCTACAGTACGCAGGGGGCATTTACTTTTGGGAAAGCCATGCCGCATAGTTGCCGTTGTTCTTTGTTGTTGTTTATTTGTTTTTGTTTTTTTGGAGGGGGGGGGGCTTGCGGCTACTTGCTCAAAGCGAATAGGGCCCACAAACGTGGTCTGAACCCAAGCACTAAAAGGAATTGGACACCCCCCGATCAACATCAACCAAGTGTTCTGCTTAACCTGGGGTCCCATTGCAATCAGGGTTCCGCACAGAAAGCTGTTAGACTGGCGTTTCTGACACGTGACGCTAAATGGAACACGGAAGGCCCCTTGTGCAAATCAAGGTTTTTTTTAAGTCTTTCTTGGATTGAAGTCAATATGGTGCGTTTTTTGTTAGCGGGTAACCCAACCCGAAGGACGACTCACTCTTTGGCTTGATGTCTTGAACGGAGCTGCTAAAACCTCGGAGTTAAATACAGATTTGCAGTTTTCCCCTGTTGGTTTCAAAGAGAATCTATCACTACTGGATTTTGTTTGAGGGAACTTAAGTAAGCAAATGGAGGGTTTAGTAATTTGTGCTTACACTTGGACAATTCGACTAGGGTTACAACTTTGTGAAGGAGAGGACCCTTTGAGATCTTTGCGAGATAGAAAACAGTTCGTGAACCGTGTGCCATGCAACTCCTTTCTGCAATTTCCTCTGGAGAGTCCAGAGGAAACCAACGAAATGTTGGTTGCCTGGAAACGCAAGTTGACACCCGGCCATTTCGTCTTTTTCCGCAGCTGAAAGCTTTGCGGAGGAGCGGGTTTGGGCTGGGGTTCCGGAAGGGTTCCAGAAAGGTGGACCCCCTGGGCGTATTTTGGAGTTGGTACCATTACCGGAGATGCTTCCTGAGTTGCTGGACTTTCGTCACTTTTGGCAGGGTTGTGGGATCAAGGGGTTAATTCCCACGTCTGTGATACAAGGGAACCTCCCCCTTTTTGTGGGGGGTTAGCCTTTGGGAAGCCATTTCTGTTGTATCACAGAAGTGGTCATTTTCCGGACCATTTTGGCAAACAAAAAAGTTTAGGGACTTTTTGGAGTGTCCCCCTTCTGAAGGACGAGCACCCCGCGTTGGTTGCACGATGTTGCGACATTCAATCCCGCTTCAGACTGGAATTGGGGGAGGGGGGTTGTTCCTGGAATTCCAGTTTCCAGGTTTCATGGTTCCCTTTTTCGGGGAATCCCTCCCCCTAAAACAGTCCTCAGTTGTTCAGTGGCACCTTTTTTTTCTCTTCTTTTTGGTGGCTGCCCCAAAAGGTCTTGTTGTGGCTGTACTCAGTTGTTAGTGACTAAAAATGGTCTTCCCCCAAAAAGGGTTCCCTCCTTTTCTCCCGGGTCACTGCACAACCGAGAGTCCCTCCAAACCGCTCAGCCCGGCCGCCCGGCCGCGCGGCTCCGGAGGAAGAGCCGGAGGAGGAGGAGCCGGAGGTGGACCCGGACTGCGGCATCCCCAAAGCGGGCACCGAGTGCTTCAAGAAGGCGCGGGCGATTTTTCCTCGGCTTCACCGTCGCTTCTGTCGTGTCCGACACATCTCGGGAAAGGAAGCTAAACATACGCCGCACAGAATTTGTTTGCGCCCCTCTTCTAGATGGTCCTTGCAGCTTTTGCGCTCTAAGTTACCATCACGAAAGCCAGCCTTCTGCGGAGGCTTAGGCTGAGTTCAGTTTTGGCGAACGAAGTGAGTACTAGGAGGGTGCGGGCGGGGAGGACCTTTTTGGGCCGTTTTTGGGCCATACAAGAGGGGATTTCCCGCGTCCAATTTGAGCAGTTTTTGGGCAGCTGGAGGGGGCTGGGCTTCCTGGATGGAGTTGGCTGGGGATGCTGGGGATGTTGGGGATGGTTGGTGATGCTGGGGATGTCGAGCTCAGGGTCCTGCATTCTCGACAGTTCCCTTTCACGGGGGTTGGTGATGATAAGGTTGTCAGGAATGCCGGCCGCTCAAGTGAAAGTGCCCAGCATCCCCACCCCGCTCCAAAGGCACGTTACGACCTCTTAACGGTGCTATTCAACGCGTGCTTCCATGTCTTGCCAGTTGACAGCCTGATCAGCTTGCCCATTCTGTTCTGGGGATGGGGACGTCCAGTTCAGCGGCTTTCCCCGGGCTGAAGGCCGCAAGCCACCGGGGGAAAAAGCCACGGCTTTCGTGCGCTTCCTTCTCAGGCTTGAAAGGGGGGGTCCCCCGAGAATGATTTTGAGATCCAGGCGAAAGAGTCACTTTAGCGGACCTAATTTGTGCTTTGGATCTGGGGGGCGGTGGAAGCACCCCAAAGTGGTCCGCCTCCCCGCTTTAAAGCACTCAGTTTTGACTGGCCCGTTATTTTACCTATCAAATTCATTCGCTAAACCTCCAATGTTTCCCGCAGTGCTGAGTTCCCTTAAAAACCAATAGGTTCAATGACTTAATCCTGAGTTCAACTGGACTTGCTTGAGTGGGGTTTGGATCAGTTTGGTGGTAAATATCAAGTTTGGAGTTTTTTTGCCCCACTCAAGAAGTGAGTTGGAGGTCGGCAATTTGGCAGGACCATTTTCCTGCAAATCAATCTG
Source organism: Effrenium voratum (assembly GCA_963377175.1). Classification (NCBI taxonomy): domain Eukaryota; class Dinophyceae; order Suessiales; family Symbiodiniaceae; genus Effrenium; species Effrenium voratum. The sequence continues at coordinate 172,536 of CAUJNA010000109.1, forward strand.
AAACCCCCTTTGAGAGCAAGTTGAGTGAGTCACTGGGCTTAAGGCTGTGACCTCAAGAAAGCTGCCCCAGGACGTGTTGGCCTTATCTGGCTTTTCCATGACCTACACAATGCTATTCTCACTTCCCGAGTTCATGAACTTTAAACTTTTTGGAAAGAGCATTCTAGTGGTAAAGGTTTGGACTTCCTTTTTCTTGCCATCCAGGCAAGAGAGTCATTTTTATTTACGTCTTTTGCTCTGGCTCCAAGGCAGCCTAGTTCGAAGGGGTCATGCACACGGATGTTGAGAGAGCACTCAGCTTAGCAAGCAGGTTAAAGGTATGGCAAGAAGCCAACTCAACCCCGACTGTGGATGGACAAACTCCTGCACCAGCTAAGAAACCCTGGAATGAATGATTCCCCTGTAAATACCAACAAACAATTGCTTCCCATGGTTTCAAAGTGGTGCAGGATTTCGTCGATCCACTGTATCATTCCATCTACATCTATGAGATATGACAGCCTACTATAACCTACTACTTGGGCTGAACATTCAAGTGCAGGTGGGGCATACATCCCAAATGATGTCTGCAAGGAGCCCGTGAAAGCAGATGGCACATGTTTCTTTCGGGCAAAGGAGGGATGACAAAACAAAACGGGGAAATTGAGTTCCCAACGGGTACTTCACCGAAAAAACTTTACTTTTCTGGAAATGAACATGGAACCCCCAAAGCCATCAGTTTCAGGATCGGAATCTTCTACACTCTTTTTTGGGTTTTGCAAGTTCGGAAGCTTCAGGGAGAGAGTCGATCAGTCATGTCAAGCTCAGGAGTTTGCACAGTCTGTATTCCTTAGGACAGGCAAAGGATGAAGCAGACGCTCAGGTTTTTTTTGGGCCCAAGCCAGGCAGCCAAGAAGCCCTCAATCAATGGCTTTGTTGGGTTGAAAATTGTTTTGGGTGTGGCTTTCGATTCGGGGGGAGGGTGGCTACTACGTAGATGGAAGGAAGTTCCCCTAAAAACATCAAGAGCCATTGTCTGTGTTGTTCTCTTGGGGAGGGTGAGGTGTTTTTTTTTTGGGGGGGGGGAGGGGGCAACAGCAGGTGAAAAGGCTGCTTGTGACTCGGTAAATTGCCGTAATCTTGACCCCGGATAGAACCGGCTGGGGTTGGCAGCCAAAAAATGGTCACCCAAAAGGAGACTCCTGTTAGGGGAGTATGGAAAGTCTGCTCGGAAGCTTGCATCACCCTTCTAGATGCACTTCGAACGGAACACGGGCGGGACGGTCCTTTATATGTATATATATATATATATGCAGCTCCCCTCCCATTTGTTTTTTAGGGCCTGCCGTGGTTTTGTCAGGTGAAGTGGGCAATGAGCGACGGGATCTATGCCAACCCGACCTGGTACAAGGGCCTAACCCCCAACTCCCCGCGCCTTGCCGAGGAACCAGCAAAACAAAGAAAACAAGCAAAGAGAGCCAACCGACAAAACACAATTCCTTGAAGGTTGGACCCTGGTGCACAACGTCTCAGTGGTTGGGTTTCGCTTTCTGGGAGCTACCCTGATTCATGGCGGTAGACTCAACCGAGAGATCATGTTTAGGCGGCAGTTCGCCCACCCCGACTCCTTTTGTCAGGTACCGCTTTAAGTGCTCCAACTGACTGCTTGCTTTGCTGAAGGCCAACATGGAGACCCAACAAAGGAGTCTCGTTTCTTGTAGACCCTCTTTGCGTTCCATGCAAATTTGAGGGGGAGTAGGGGCGATCTCAAAATGTCTCGCGGCTGTTTTCTTTATTTGACGTCTCGGCCCTCGAGCATTTTGTTTCTTGCCCCGGTTTGTTATTTTTGTCTTTTTTGACGGTGGCTGGTTGGCTCACCGTCAGCTGAGGTTCCTTTGGTTTCCCCCATTAAACATCCCAAAAAGGTCTTCCTTAACTTTAGTCAGACCTTGACCACTTTTTGGGGTCCCACATGTATAGTGGTGAAGAACACCGTTCACGGACTTTGTTTGGCCAATCTCGATCGGACGTGAGAAAAAGGGCCCACATGTTTTGACAGTTGGCGCCCCTCCGGCTGGTAACCATGAATTTGAGGTTTGGGTTGGCTTGGGGATTTGACCCCCGTTAGTCCTGTAGAGGGCAAATTGATTTGATTTGCCACCCGTGAGCCAATCCAACCGCCAATCTTTCTGGCCACCCGCCGAGATCCGGTTTTCCAAAACCTAAGATCCGCAATCGGGGGGGAGTGGTTCACATGTTCCGAGAAATGAATTTGATGAAACCACAAAGTAACCACCAAACCACCCATCCAAACAATCAGAAGGAAGCTGAGCTGGCCTCCTCTATCTGTTTGGTTGCAACAATGGATTTTCCGAATTGGACCCAAGTTGCATGCAGAGGGGTCTCACCAGCAAAGCAATCGACACGCAGAGGGAAGCTGAGTTCAACCCACAGAACCAATCGAGACCATCAGAACCCACAAGAAGTGAATCCAAATGCACAGGGGTCTCGCAACCGAGTCCTTCCAACAACCAAGCTAGGAGCCTTAGCCAGGGCCAATCGGCCAATCGGAGCCAGAGGGAGGCTGAGGTTATGGCAATGACCTACTTAAGTTTGACTTTTACACTTTTCGGGTTTGGGCTATTTTCGGATCCTTTTTTGGATCCTGTTTTAGCCAAACCCAAAAGTTTGGCGGATAAAAAGCAAGTTTGGGTCCTTTTGTTGGATCCAAGCCGCTGGATCGGAGAGAGCCGCGCTGAGGTTCACCATGTTCCAGGACAACTTGTACCGCGCCGGGGAGGGCGGCTGCCCCCGGCCCTGCAGCGGGGGTTTGCCGGAGGATCCTCTGCACTTCCCCAAGTCCGTGCTCACGCGGAAGACCCGGGGCACCTTGCGGGAGGGGGGGGGGTTTGTTAGCTAAGGTCCCCCAGCAATTGGTGCCCTTTTACCGTTTCTTTTTTGGTTGGGAGGGTTCCCCTACTAAAACAGACTACAGAAAAAATGGTTCCCTGATTCTATCCTCTCTATTGGAGGACCTAGTAGTGTTCCAAGGACGGGGGGAGGGAGGGGCGGCGAAATGGTGAAATGCTTCCACTTGCTGAAAGGATTGCCTTCTTTTGGTTTACCTTTTGGGTTTGAAAGGGAATCGATTTCACTACTGGACGTATTTTCTCATTTTCGCCAGGGGTGCGAAAAGGCAAATGGAAGCTTGCAGAAGAGTCTGGGTTACTCGCTGGGTAAGGGGGAGCCTTTCGGAGCTACCAGGAGATCTGTAAGGATATGATAGGTTGGAGGGTGGCATTTATCAGGGTAAAGCTCACTGTAAGCATTCTGGCCACCATGCATTCGAGCGTAAGACTCAGGTTTGGATGCCAATCACTTCAAGAATCTTGGAGCATCAAGAATGGCTTTTTGAGATCTCCTTGAAGGTCCTTACCTGGAAGGGAAGATTTGGCGAACATTTCGGAAGAGCCAAACTTTCGCGCCCTCCGCCCTCCGCACCCCCCGCAAGCTATAAGTTCCGCAAGCTATTCAATCAGGTTCCGAAAGCGGGTGTTCCATGTTGATCTTCAAAGTACCTAGAGGCTTCGCAACCAGATCCTTCGCCCTCGACGTTTTGGACACTTTTTTTTTCCGACTGAACCGTTGGCCCTTTGGTTTTGCCATATGGTGTGCTGTTTGTTCTTTTTTGGAGGGGGGGGAAACCCTCCAAAAGGTGGTTTCTCTTTGATTTCCCTTGAAGCCGACCTAGGCAGAGCCTCCAACTCCCAGTCCCCCCATGGAATTCCCTCCCTTCCCGAAGATGGTCCTGGAGGGGGGACTTGCGAACCCTCCGTACATAGAGCCATGGATCTGAGTGAATTCTTTTGGGTGGGGAGGTTTTCGAGGCATGGAGCCTCCGAAGCACCCCTTCGAGTACAACGGGGTGGAGTGGCCCAAGATGACCATCCGCGGCACCAACACCCACGTCTTCGCGGTGGGGGACTGGGGCGGCCTTGCGGGCACGCTGCCCCACAACAGCCCCTTGGACCGCCTGCCCCAACGCAGTATGGGTCAACATTGGGAATTGGACCCTGCACAGATCGCGGTGTTTTTTGGTGGTTTCCCTTTAAACCAAGGGGTTTAAGTCTTCTTTGTTCAAGGAGGTTGGTCCCTGGTTGTTTGTTGAGCTCGATAGCTTTTTCAGGCTCCACACACCCAACAGCAAAACGAGAATGTCACAAAACAGGTTGAATAACACAAAGCCCCTCAAAAGCTTTTTTGTTGCTTGGTTGGCGATGCTTGCTTGGCCATCTCCAAAGCTCTTCATTTGTTCGGTGGATCTTGTAGGGAATGGTCATGGTAGCCAAAAGCTCTTGCTGAAAGGCGGTTTTGTTACTTAGTTTCGCTAACAATTTTGAGAGACATGGTCACGATGGTTAGATGTTTTCTTGGTGGCTCCCAGCCATCCCCTTAGCTTTTTGGCTCTTTAGTCCATTTAACCCACTAAAAGTTGAACTTTTAGCGGGGGATCTGAGGACAGCTTTGTGATACTCCAAAAGCTGGGTCACCAGAACAGTGCTCCGGCTCCCCTCGCAGCAGCCAGCCGCCTAGATGTTTCGTTCGTCCGTGAAAGGAAAACACAAAGCACCGCCCACTTGTCGTGCCTCGTATGCGGATGCCATTTGGGCGAATGAGTTCAGAAGGTCACCCATTCCAGGGTACAACGAGCGACAACCTGCGACTAGGGTAATTTGTGAATCATAGTGCATAGTCATTTGGTGCAGATCCTCATTAAGAGCCACCCTGAATGTATTTTGAGGGGTTTGCAAGAAGCCTCAACTTTTTGAGTTGCAACTTTGCTGCGCTCCCATTACGCGCGGTGCTGATCGTGCAATGTTGCCCCCCCCCCCCTCCCGACAGAAAGGCACCCAAAAGACCCCAAAAAGCCCATTGGCCATTGCTAGGATTTGATGGGCCCTACCGGCAAAACCTTGACAACCATAGCGTAATAGAACCGGAGATCAACTGTACTGCATCGGTGGGCGCCGCAAATATTGCAAGTACACCAGCCATACTCAACCACAAAGTCATGATAAATGGGATATATTGACGGTGTCCGCGTTCCCTTGCTTGCAGTATGCGTTTCTTTGGAGGTGTTTCACAGATATCCAAAAGGAAACAGAAGGGGGCACCATGGGGCCTTCATTTTGCGCAGCGCAGAAAATCATGGTAAAAAAGGCTGATTGCAAAAACACAGCCCCCATGGCGGCCCGCTCTCAAAGGACATTGGGGGGGGGGGGCTTTTAAAACAAGACACGCCATGGCGGGGACACGCATCCGAAGGCCAGATCATCCAGTACACGGGGGGCCAGACCATGGGCCCCCACACCATGGGCAGATATCGCACGGACGCCAAGACCCACGACCTGTCCTGCAGCACACCCGAACCTCGGAAAACAAAAGGTAGCATTTATCTCAGCCTCCCAATTGGTGGTTTGGATTGGTGGTTTAGGGGTTATGGGTGGTGTCCAATCCATTTAGCTTCTACAAAAGCCAGGGGTTCAAATCCAAATCCAAGCCACCAATCCATATCCAATCAGGGGTTACTTGATTACCGTCAAGCTCGCAACAAAACACACATGGTTCCCTGTAGTTCCATTTGAGTGGGTTGTAAGGATTGCCCTCTCGGGCCAACTTGAGCTGAGTTTCCTTCTGGCAGGGCGGTGTGGCTGGTGGAATTTGCAAACTACAATCTGGTTGCTGCCATGTGCTTGTGTCTTTATCATTTGTCTAGGGCCAAACAATTTCTTTAGATACGAGAGATAGGTAGGCAGATAGATTGGATGGATGGATGGATGGGATTGGATTGGATTGGATTGGATTGGATTGGATTGGATTGGATTGGATTGGATTGGTTGGTTGATTGATTTGATTTGATTTGATTGATTGATTTGATTGATTTGATAGTTTTGATTGAATGATTGATTGATTGATTGGTTGGTTGGTTGGTTGGTTGGTTGGTTGATTGATTGATTGATTGATTGATTGATTCTTTGATAAATTTATTGATTTATTGATTGGTTGATTGACTGACTGACTCACTGATTGATTGCTTGGCTTGCTTGCTTGCTGGCTGGCTGTTTGGTTGGGCTAGTCGGGTTGGTCGGTTGGATTGGTTGGTTGCTTGGTTTACTGTTCGCTGTTTGGGCTGTGTTGGGCTCGGTTGGGTTGGGTTGGGCAACCCCCCCCCCAAACAAAGCAAATGCAGACACAGACCCTCCACTCAGTTGCCCAAAGCCGACCTTCTGACCTTCAGGTTTCTCCATGTTGATCCATTTTTAGTCATTGCCCCAGAAGGTTAACCTTTTTGTTTGGGTCCTTTGGGCAACTGAGTCCAAAGCAAAACGTACATACCACACAGACATCAAAGCAGATGCTCACCCCACCCCACAAGCCCAAGGAGGATATAACAGGTCATTTGCTTAAGAACAAGTGTTTTTTCTCCCTGGAAATACTTTCTTCTTTTTTTTCCGCGGGGGGGCTCAAGCAAAAGGAAGGGGCTCAGCGCTCTCAGGAGATGTCAGACTGCTTCGGCACCAACGGCACGAACTGCCCGGCACGATGCGGCTGGCTCAAGGTGCCTTCGGCTGGGTCGTTTGGATCTGGTCGGCCCGCATCTCGATTTTAGAAGTGGAGTTCTGCGGGTGGCCCCTAGCAGAGCTCCTTAAAAGATACAAATATTGCAACCATTTGAAACATCTTTTCAACACCAAAACTAAAGGGAAACCACAATTTACAAGGCAATGTTCAGGTGTACAATGTAAGGATCCCTGCCTAGCATGTTGCAAGGGAACGCGTTGCAACTCCCTAGTTTACGATAGTCTTGTGGGTGGTGTGGGTGGCTTACTTGCAATATTTGAGGCATAAACTGGACCTGGTTTGATGCTATGTGTCAAAGCCGCCACACTGTGGTGTTCCTTTAGGCCTCCCCACGAACCAATCTGAAAAGGGCCCATTTGACGTAGCTTTTCGGACCATTTGCTGTCATTATGCGTTTCCTTACCCTCCCTCCAATCATGGAAGCTGACAGAAAGGTGAAGACGGGGCGACCCTGTCCACTTCCATGTTGCTCAATTGCCCAAATCGGCCTGTTGACCTTTTGATGTTCCCGGTTTGGGTTCCCATTTTTAGTAAAGGTCCCAAAAGGTTGAGCTTTTGATTTCCAGGTCCCTAAGTGTTTCATTTGTCCAAGCCCCCAACCGCAGCGCCCAGATCCTTTTGTTTTCCCAGAAAGAAAAAAACGGCCGGGGGAGCCGAAAGGTTGGGGGCTGCGCCGCCTCGGATTCCTTGCAGGATGTGGACGTGCCGGCTCAGCACCTGGTGGCGGAGCAGATGATCAAGCGCGCTCGGGCCCGGAACCCCAAAAGGAGTCGACGCGAGGCTCCGGCTTCATCTCCCGATCGCAGGGTTCCCTATAATGTTGACCCGGCATGAATAGACCCGAAACCCATTTTTAGGGGGTGTTCCCTCCAAAAGCGGACTGAATCCCCACTAAAGGGGACACCCCCCTAATCATTAATCCGGGGTTAACATTGCTGGGTCATTATTTTGATTGTTTCTAGGGGTTGTCAAAGTCAGAAAATGGAATCGGTTGGTTTCCCTTTAACCCATCACTGAACGGGGGTGACTTTGACAATGGTGAAAAAACAAGAGGCCAGCTACATGTCCATACTGCGGATGGTTGCCAAAAACCCGTTCGACTCCCACTCCGTTTGACCGTGATGCTAAAACATCGCCTCGGAGAAGTGGGTGCATATTTCGTGTTGGGTCGGAATGTTCCCTCAGTTGTTGGCACCCTTTGTTCCTTTTGTTTTTTTGGGGGGGTGGCTGCCCCACTAAAAATGGTCTTCCCCAAAAAGGGTTTCTTTTTTTGGTCCAGGGTCGCTGAACAAACTGAGTTCCAGGAAAACAGGGGTTCGGAAAATTACTTTTGGGGGGTGCAAACTGGGCCCTTCCGGAGCTGGATCTGGTGACATGGTAGCCATTCGAGAGTATCTACAGATCAATTCACATGTAAACATAGGATTTGTACATCCGCAGTTGGGCCCAACTTAGCCGAGCGTGTCTATTTTGGATATGCCTGAAGCGGGGGGCTGCGCAAATTTGATGCCCAGGCAAAGACTTGCGGGGAGCCATCTTTTTCAGGGGAGCCACCAATTTCGGGGGTTCGCCTGTTTTGACGGCCCATTTGGAGAGCCCTGCACAGCGGCCCATTTGAGCTGCGGTGTGTTCCGCTGGGGTGTCTCAGACGGGCTTTCGGCCACCATCTGATTTTGAGGAGATGTCACTTGAAGAGACCCAGGAAAAGGTCTGCTGTGAAAGCTTTCTGGCCCACAGTCAAGCGATCCAATTGGTTTAGGGAGGGTCCATAAGCCAGAATCACTACTGGCCTATGGTAGGCCAGCGGTATTTGTTTTTTTTTGGGGGGGGACCCCCCCCCCAAAAGGTGGTTTTCCTTTTTTTCCCCTTGTAAACCACAAACAAGGCGGAAACTCTCACAAAAGGACGCACCCCATTGTTTTTTCTTGGACTTCTGCAGGCCCTGTGTATCACCCGCCAAGACTGGGGGGGGAGTTCACTTCCACAAAGTTGGAAGCAGGCTCTAGGGCTAATCCATCGGCACTGGGCTTGTCTTTGAAAGTGAGGACCCCGGTTTTGCGAATCCTGCATGCATGTGCTCCTGAAAGAATCAAACATCCACTCATTTTAACGGCCACCTCCTTGGAATCAATGTTCGCGTTCAGTGGGTATGCAATCTTGCCTGCCAGCTGAGAGAATTTGGGCATACTTACCCTTACAAATGGCCGGTGGAGGTACATCCCAATGTGAAGTATGCCCGCCAAATCCGGGTTTCTTCCATTTGCTTAAGAATTCGTGTTTTTGGCTTCAAAGGAAATCTATCACTACTGGAAGTATGTTGTTATTTTCCAGGGCGAAACATTTGGAAGGTTTGCAGGTCAAGAAGTCATAGCCATGTCCTGGAGGCCAACAACCCGGACTACCTGCTGAACGTGGGCGACAACTTCTACTGGGGCGGCGTCTTTGGGAAGTGCGGGGCCACCCCCATGTCCAAGGTCAACGACGTAACGCGCGCGCAGTTCAACTGGGTCTTTGAGCGCCTTGGCAGGACTTCACTGGCGAACTAGCCGTGTTGAGGCCGGATTCATCCACCCCTCCCATTTTAGGTTGGAGAGAGAGAGAGAGGGAGAGAGACACAGAGTCACAGAGAGAGAGAGAGAGAGAGCGAGGGACACAGAAAGAGAGAGAGAGAGAGAGAGACAGAGAGAGAGAGAGAGAGAGAGAGAGAGAGAGACAGAGAGAGAGAGGGGGGGTAGAGAGAGAGAGGGGGGGTAGAGAGAGAGAGAGATACTTCCCCTCCACAAGAAGTTCCCTCTAGCACTCATTGATTTCGGGAGATGCAAGTCTGCAGGGGATCTACTCCCAGCCTCAGTCATGCCTGAATTTAGATGCAAAGGCTAATATATATATATATATATATTCACACTATAAATTAAGCATACATATTGTATTGCACCCTTGGACCTAAACATGCACCTGTTCACCGAAAAGCGGTGCATTCAGGAATGTCTACAAGGGCCCCGGCCTGGATGGGAAGCCTTGGCTCAGCGTCTTGGGCAACCACGACTGGGGCGGTCGTGAGATGGACGTTGCGCGGCAAAAGGCGCTTAGACGCTTTTGTGGGCGACGCGGCGGGTGGACGGCCAGAGGCCGCGGTTTTTGGAGATGGGATTTTCGAGCACCCATGAAAAATTCACTGGTGTTCATGGGTTATAAGGTTCTCATGGTTTGCGAATGGCGGTTTTCATGGTCAACAAGGTTGCAATTGCATCTCTATGCTGATAAGTAGGGTAAGAGGGATTGGTTCCCTTTCATGCGCGTTTCAGAGTCTGATTTGTTTCCCCCTGTTGGTTTCAATGTTGACCTACTGTGGATGAACAAAATCCTGCACCACTTGGAAACCATGAAGAATCATTGTTTGTTGGTATTTACGGGGGAATCATCCTTCCAGCGTTTCTTAGGCGGTGCCGGATGTCGCAAAAAAAGAGTGAACAGCCCCGCCCCCCCCAGCCCCAAAGCAAAACCATCAAACCAAACACAGCCAGAGTTTGGTACACCAAGAACCGTCCATTTGCCAACAGCTTTCAATGTTCTAAAAAAAAATAAATGGCCCAAGTTTTGCCAAACTTGGGCATGGTATTGCAGTGTTTTTTTTAAGTCAAGCAAGAGGGCGCCCTTTACTTTGCTCCAATGGAAATGCAGGGGGAGCCTGGCTGGGCTCTTATTTTGTCTTTGTAGAGGGCCATCAAAGTCAAAAGCTAGGGCTGCCTCCCGTTGCTTTCGGATTTGTATTATTTGCACCTGTTTAAACGCACACAATTGGCACTGTGGATCGGGGGTGGCGTGGAAGCGTGGTCCGCCTCCCCATTTTAAAGAGCTTGGCTTTGACTGGCCCCGTTGTGAATGTTGCTATCAAAATCACACGCTGAACCTCCATTTGCTTAAGTCCCCTGAGAAACACACGGGATCTCAAAATCATTCTTGGCTGGGGGAACCCCCATTTAAATGTAGTCCAGAGCGTCATTGTGAGGACGTCCTACTAGAACGGACCCTTCTGAAAAGGGGGACCTTGGTTAGAGAAATTGTGTTTGAGAGCCCGCCCACCAAGGTCACTTCAGAGGAGAATGGTTTAAATCCAGGGGTCCCCCGGTCAAGTTGCACAGGTACCCTCCCATCCACCAACATCGAACCTGACTGGGGTTCCTGGAAGGTTTTTGAAGGGACCATAACGGACCCTCTTGTGGAAAATCCAAGAACAGGAAACCCCCACGGCTCGGGCAATTTCCTCGCAATTTACACATTTTGTTGTGGTTGAGTGTGGTTGCTTTGCCTGCAATATGTAAGGCATCCACCGTACCCTCAACCGCGCATTTTTATTCGTCACACCGAGTGAGTCCACCATGCTAAAATTTACGACCGGAGGGTGTCCTCATGGCCATCCAAGGCTGCCTGGGACCAGCAAATCGCATACACCTGGGTCAGCAAGAGATGGGTGCTGCCTGCCCCCTACTGGATGCAGACGGTGGACTACGTCGACCAAGGCGGGAAACGCGGGATAGCTGCGGCCAGCGTACGGGTCTGTCCTCTTTTGAGGGTGCCCCTTTGTTTGTGGTTCTTTTTTTCAAGGAATTCACAAGGATCCCCCACTGTGTCTGCTCTTTTTTTTGGGGGGTCCCCCATGCTTGGTCGATGCTCAATTTGCAGCACATGGGGAATCTGACTCGCTCGTTTGACGCATCTTGCAACATATAGTCATGGACGCCTAACGCATACCCACAGAGCAAGGGGTGCATTGGGCGCATGTTGGCGGGACAAGACTGGCCCAGGCTTCACTGTGGAGATTTTCATGATCGATTCCAACATCGAGGATGCTGATGAGGACGAATGATTAACGGGGATGGGGTGTTTGGGGGTGGTTCAGGGGGTGTTGTTTGTTTTTTGTCCTTTTGGTGGGGGGTTGGTGGTCGTTTGGGGTGGTGGTTTGTGAAATCGAACCCCCAGTTCTTGTGGAGGGTAAATGGGAAAACACCTCCTGACCTCCAAACCCTTAACTCTAGGGCCAAATGGGGCTAAGCGCCACCGAAGTCGACCCCCATCAAGGCGCCAATCCGAAGTCATTGGAACCCATGTTGATATCACAAGGGCTGAACCCAGCGGGATTCCTTCAGCATATTATAATACGTTACGTTTTTGTTCTGCTGATTTTTAGTAGGGCTGCAAAAACAAGGCTTTGTCTGCTACCATACCAAGGGTTGGCAAGTTTGCCTATGTCCACCTCAGCAGCACATTAGAAACTCGCTTCAAGTTGACGTGAGGTTCAACACCAACCTGTAAGCTTTCTGGTTCTCAGGCAGTGAGGGACTCATCTCCAGGACCACCCACTTACAGTGTTCCAGGCAAATCATCCGGGAGCCCTGAATACCGTTCTAACAACTAGGTCCCCCAGTAGTGCCTTTTCTCAACCCCTTTTTGGTTAGGAGGATTGCCCTACTAAAATAGACTACAGAAAAAAGGGCACCCTTATTCTACCCTCTCTACTGGAGAACCTAGACAATCATCTTTGACCTACATTGGTTCATTCCCGCAAGAGGGACATTTAAGGGGGACGCACGTAGCCACCGTGCAAGGTTTGACAACTATCGGGGATGTGTCAAAATAGGGAGACCCCTCTCAAAATGGTGTTTTTCTCGCTCAGCTGAAAGGTGGGCCCGGTGAATTCCGGGGGATCGGGCAGGGGCAAAGCACCATAGGTGTGCTTTATTAAAGTTGGCTTGTTCAAAAATGGATGGGGTCCACTGGTTTAGATGGGTTTCATTTCATTTACCAGGGTCATCTATTTGTCCAACAGGGCCACCTATGCAAAGCACAGAAGTCAGAGCGAGCGGAGAGTGGAGGACACCTCGGCGAACCCGGAGCACAACATTTGCGGGGCGCTGCACAACCCCCCAGGCGCCAGCTGCGCGAAGATCGGAGGGCCATCCTCCATCCAGGAGTGCCACGCGCCTCGGACGTGGACAGCGGAGGGAGGTTTTTGCTTTTTTCTACGGGTAACTTCCAACCATTCTTTCCAGGGATCCGAGTCTTTCTAGAAAGCCTTCGGAAACCCGATCGGGAAAACGGATCCGGTTTTTGGAAAGAACGATGGTTGAAAAGAATGGACTTGGAATCCAACCCCTAGAGCGTTAGTGGGCCGAGAGCGGAGAGAGCTGATTTGGGTAGGGGGCGGGAGCCAGATTCATGACACCTGTGTATTAGTAGGGGGGGCTCTGGGTTTGGTGGGGATTCATCCACTTTTGAAGGGTGAGAGGGGATGACTCACCCAAAATGGGGGGGGAGAAGGATTGTTACCATCTACTTTCACGCTGTGAAGCTTAGGATTTCGGTTCCAACCAAAGCACTGGCCGAGAATTGCTCTTCAATTCTTTGCCATGCGTCTTGGTTACTTGGAGGTTCGGTCAAGTTAGCAAGTGGTGTGCAACGGCTATGGCCAAGTGGAGTTAGCCATGCCCGCTGCTGGCAAATAGCTTGCGAATCGCTCCCGAACCCGAAGTGGCAGCACCGCTCCAGAGAACCAAACCGTAACTTCCCAACAACCACCACGTTTGTAGACATCTTTGGAGGTAGACCAAAAGGAGTGAGGCTTTGGTTTCTTTGCTGGATTCCCCTGCCAGCTCCCCAGTTCAGTGGATTCCCTCATCCCTTTTGTCTCCCCTAAAACTGACAGCTGGTGTCCAAAACCTGGAGAGCAAACAGATTGAGTCCCGTTTTATTCAACCCAGCACCGGAGTTGGGTGTGGTTTGGGTGATCTGGTTGCCTGGTTAACAAGAAGGAATTCTGACTCCAGCGAGTTTCTCGGGGTGTCCGAGCCATTTCCCTCGCCAAAAGTGGCGATTGACTCAATGAAAGCCACTGCTGAATCTGGGGAAATCCAGTGACCTCTGTTATAGGCAGTGAATTCACGAAAAGACGAAAAGACCAGCTTTAGAGGACCCCTTGCGAATCAGGTGCATCTTCTGTTCTTTTTTGCCCTGGACTAGTTGCCTTTAAGGAAGCTTGACTCGAGCGAGTTTCTGGGGAGTGGATCCATGTACCTGTGCAGGTAGCCAAGGGCTTGCCACCCTTTGAACATGAACAGACAAATGGCGAAGGGTTGCTTATACGGGCAAAGCGCCTGGGATTTACTGGGAGGTAACCCTTTTTTTTTGAGGGGGGGTTGGTTCAAAAGGGAAGCCCAAAAAATAAGGACACCCTCCATTTCTTTCTTTTTTTGTGGGGGGTGGGGGGTCGGAATAGTAAAACGACACCCACCCCTATTGTTGTCTTAGGGTACCTGGACATGGGCGTTTGATCCCCATTTTGCGGGCGGTTCCGCCCCTTTCCTCGAGGACTGGTTCCAGAAGCTTTGGGACGACGGGGCCGCCTGGGCCACCACGAAGCTTCAGAAGTCCGAGGCGGACTGGCAGATCATGGCCGGCAGCCCCGGCCGGATGCCGTCGGATGCCGTCGGCCGGATGCCGGGGGAACCTCCCAGTCCCCACTAAAATAGACTAAACTGCGGTGATGCACCTACCCTAAAATGGTACCATTGGATCCATTGGTTTCCTCCCCCAGTCGAATGCCGTCAGTTAACTGCGATTGGGACGGATCTTGAGACTTTAACTGTTTGGTTGAAATCAAGTTGGGTTTGTAAACCCCCAAAAAAATATTTTTTGCAGGGGGGTCAACAGCAACCAAGGTCAGCTGGATGCGTCAGCCGGATGCCTTCGGATACAGCGTTGGGATTTTGTTTGCTGGTGCGAGCAGGGAGTATGGCTAGGGAATGTGATTTTAGGGGTCCCCTTAAAGGAAACCACCGAATGTGGGATTTTCAGGGTGTTGGGAATGAGCCTCAGTCGGCTGCCGTCAGCCGGATGTGTTCGGATGCCTTGGGATGCCTCTGGCTGGTGTGATGGCTGGGGGAATGACCGAGTCTGGGTGTTGGGAATCACTCACTTCCCGAGTTCAACTGAACTTTGCATTGTTTTTTTTATGGCTTGGTTGCCATATTTCATCTTGGGAGGCCAGGCCTAATTTTTTCCCCCCGTGTGTTTCTGCCGTGAAAATGTAGATAGCGCAACTCCTAGGTCGATTTAAGGGGGTGACGAAACTTGCTGGTTCTCAGCAAGGAATGAGAACTGAAATGACCCCAAGAAGAACCGTCCAGCTGGTGGCTTCCTTAAAGAAAACTCCACTTCCGGTTCATTCCCAGCACCCTGGGACATTCTGTACTGAGCACCGGCAAGATTGGTGTGTGTGTGTGTGCGCCTATTTTTGCCCGCTGATTGGTTTTGCTTGTTATTGTTCTTTGTTTGTTCGATGTCAGCCTGAATGGGTGGTGTGCGTTTTGCGGTTTAAGGGTGCTACTTTGTTTGGAGCGGGGGTGGCCGCGATGGAGTGAAAAGCCAGTGGTTTGCCTTCGTCCCTTTTTTTCCGTCCTGCCCGCATCTTCTTTCCAATCGTGGAAGTGGGCAGGGGCCTTGCCGAACGCCTCTACACCTCCATTTGCCTAAGAATATGGTTTGTGTTCATCTCTTGGAATTTAAAGGGAATCTATCACTATATACTGGAAATAGTTTCGCATTTTTGCAGGGGGCCAAAAAGCAAAAGGAAATAAAGGGGAGCCAAGCAGAGGCTCTTCAAACCACCCACTTCCAGGAGCCGGGAAATTCAAAACCCCTCGCTGAGGTCACACACTTCCCCTGCGGACACAAGACCAAGTTCTACAAGGACTGCGCAAGTTACATGGGTTTGTGGCC
Source organism: Effrenium voratum (assembly GCA_963377175.1). Lineage (NCBI taxonomy): Eukaryota > Dinophyceae > Suessiales > Symbiodiniaceae > Effrenium > Effrenium voratum. The sequence goes on from CAUJNA010000109.1 coordinate 187,932, forward strand.
CAGCTTGTTTGTTGTTTTTGTTTTTCCTTTCTCTGCCATAAACCGGATCAACATGGTCAAATAGCAGGTTTGGGGGTGACAAAAACAGGGGGCCCCCAACAACTCAGGCCCACAAGCGGGTGGTTTCCAGGATGGTTTTGACCCAACCTGCGCGCGGGGTTTGCGCCCACTGATCTCCACGGTGCACTTTGCACGCTGAGGATGTTGCTTAAGTGTGGCCCACATCCCATTGTGTGCCAACTCTACCTTTGCTTTCTTTCCTCAGCAGTCTTGTACCCTTGACCAATATCGGATTTCTGTCGGTGTCCTTCCGGAAAACATTTTTTGGGGAACCCCTGGTTGCTTTTTAAGGGAAGCCAAAAGCAAGCCACGTATCTTTGTGGGATAGTCGATATTGAAAGAGGCGGGCCCCCCAACGAAAAGAGCTTTTGTTCGCTCTGTGGGTGGGAGCAAAGTGTGGGAGGCATCCAGTTTTTGGAGCTGGCTTTCATGGTTGCAAGTATGTTGCAACCATGGTCAAAGGTAGGGTAAGAGGGATTGGTTCTCTTTTGGGTGAACTGATTGACCTGGTACATCCAGGGATGAATGTCCAGGAGCTTCACCTCAAGTACGGCCTGGACTTATTGGTCACTGGCCACGCCCACTATCAGCTGATGTACTGGTCGCCCGCCGCTCGCCGGGAAAGAAAAGCAGTCCTCGATCGGACTGGCCTGGTCACAGGCTGGTTAGCCTGGAGGGGGGTTGGATCCTATGATTGTAGTGATTGTAGTTCCCCGCTAGGGGTGCCAGATTGCCAGTCTATTCCAGAAAGACGAGCTACTGTGATGCTGTACTTTCCCGCTCTCCTTTTCTTGGGTGGATTTTCTTGTTAAGCCGAGCGAGAAACAGAGCTTGTCAGGTACCCCTTCAGATTTTGGACTGATTCAGGGATTGGACCCGCCGTTGAAGTAACGGGTGTCTTTTTTTGTGGTACCCTTTTTGTGGTGTTAAAATGACAGCCAAAGCAGAACCACCGTTTTGGGGCTCCCCTAAACACACACACACAAACAAACACCGAAGAGCTCTTGCGAACACCTCTACACAGTTTGGGCCCCTGCGCCTCTTCTTTCCGAAGGAAGGTTTTCTTCACTGTTCTTGGCATGTTTTTTAGTGTTTTTTTTGTTTTTTGGTTCTGTTCATTTTTACTGGGGGTCCGCAAAAAACATGTTTTTTCGCAAGCCCATACCAAGAGTAGAGATGTTTTGAGACAAAGTGTCCTTTGCTTCCAAACCACCGGGGTCTTAAGGGCAGCTTTGTGCCTCTCAATGCGGACTTCAAATCGGGTCTTGGGGAGGTCCTTGTGGGGAGTAAGCAAGAAACGTCATCGACGCCTTTCGATTTTTATGGCGAGACCGGCTCGACTTGGGGTGAAAGGAGCCCGCCGGCTTGGAAACTCTGCGATTTGCAGACCTCAAGTTGCAATGGAGGGATAGAATGGATGGGCCGGTGCACTCAATATGCAGAACCCAAAGTCAACATGAAGATAGACCACGTTTCGCAGGTGACTCCGAAGTTTACCATGGGATGAAGTCATATGTAGTAAGCACATGGTTATAAGCCAACCCTTTTTTTCTCCCACCGAAAACACAATGCTTTTTACCTCATGCGCTAGGCTTAACATCCACGGTTGTAACCCGTTCACTGGGCACATCTGCGAATCCCAAGCTTGGAGGAGAAGTTGGGTGGCTTGACCTGCTTCATCACCGGCGGCGGTGGTGGCATCACCTCGGAGAACAACGTGGAGCTGGATGACCCCAACGACCACCAGTGACCTGCTCGAGGAATGGACTGGAGAGAACGAAGCATCGCTTTCTTTTGGGTGGGGAAAAAAGACCTGGAGCCACTTCCGGGACCCAAAAGGGAGATTCAGATGCAGATCCTTCCTGTCATGGCTAGTGTTTGTTTATCCCCCTAAATGTGGCGGATGCTTCAGTTTGTTAACAATAATGACATCAAACAGAAGGATTTCAATAAGGTACCACCAACTAAACAAGGTTTGCACGTCCATGGTTCACAAATTGCAATATGAGAGGCAGAGAGGTTCTTAGGACATTTTGCCCCTACAATCCTGACTCATTCTTGATTTTCAAGTACCAGAATGCCTTCTGCTAGAAGAAGGGTAGAAGGCAAATTTCCTGGGCTCGGGCGGTCCTTTATAGACTCGGAACACGTAGCGTGGTTGCCCGGGCCCCCCTCTAAAAGTGTGGGATTGTTCTTTTCACGCTTGATTGCAAGCACATGCACAGGGGGGTTCTATGGCAGTGATGAATTCCTACCCCCCTTGCAAAGTGCATGAACATGATCTTTCCATGAGAGAGAGAGATTCGGCCCAGCTAATAAAACAAAGGTGTGACTTTGGGCTAGCTGTCCAGTAGCTTCTGGGATCCTGGGTGAACGTAGATAGCAATTTCAATTGGGTTGTTCAAACTCAACCAAGCCATGTGCATCCTTGTGCTAGGTGGTGATCTGTTTCGTGGTGTCCCATGTACGGATCCCCCTTGTGGTTTGGTCACCGCCTTTGCTCATAAGGGATTTGTGCCTTCTGGGCCGCGGATAGTACTTTTCTTCTGGCACTTTTTTTGTTTTTGCACTTTCGTTTTTTGCAGGGGAACCAAAAGGAGCTAGTTTTGAAGCTCCTGCATGGGTGTGGCTCCAACATGGGGTGTATCTTTTAGGATTCGAACCCCCAAATGGGTAGGTGTTTCTTTTATTTCCCTTGAACTCCAGCCCAAGACAGGTACCCTCAAGAAAAGGCACACCCAAACAAAGGATGCAAGGACCGCTTGCATCTTGTGCTTTTTTTGTTTCCGCGGAGATTTGCGGAGGTACCCCATTTGTGTGGAGGATTCCTGCTTGCTTGGCTGTGGCTCAAAGAAGTGGTACCAAAATGGCACCTTGGTATATGGAACCAAAGAAAGTTAAGCCCGCGGTTTGCCCCAGCTCTTTAATTTTGAGCCATACCCATTTTGCAGGGTGCCACAGGTACGGCTTCTTCGACCTCACCATGACCAAGGACTTGATCACCATCGAGTCCATCAATTGGCGGGGCAACGTCATCAACACCGAGACCGCGCCTCGCAGCCATGAGCCGTCGCACGCGTTTCGTTTCGTTTGAAGTCAAAGCTCCAAATGTGCGACCTGCTCCAAAGGTGTGACCTGGCCCATGTTGCGCCAAGCCTTCACTTCACGTTGTTAGCCCTCACCAAAAAAAGGGCTCGGGATGCTGGTGCCAGCATTTCCGACCCCTTGAAATAGTTCTGGGTGGGCATGTCCCTCTTTTGTGAGGAAGACTAGGTAATTAAATGGAAGTGGGGACCCCAAATCCACCCCCTCCCCCTTGTGGTAGGGGGCATGGTGGCGCCGGATATGTTTGTTGCTTGCTCCCCCCTTGTGCCCGTCATGTTGAGCATCTCGGTCGAAGTCAGGAACTGGGTCGGGTGGTCAAGATCCATTTGCAAGGTGTCATGTCCTTTTTTGGTCAAACCATCAAGGCATTTTTGTGTTCAACAGAACAAGACAAACATTGTAATAACCAATAGGTATGTAGATAGATGTAACATAGATAATGTTAACCCACCCCTGGTTGATTAATAGGGGGGGTGTCCCCTTTCACTTTTTGAAGGGAACACCCCCCGAATAGTGGGACGGGTTTATGAATCCTGGGTCAACATGATGATTTTTCTTTACTTCGAGCCGCAGAGGTCCGGTGCTTTCAACTTTCCATCTGGAACTTCAGGTGGAGCAGTACACCGGCACGGACACCAGGAAGGCTGAGCTGGAGCCCTGTGTGGCTCTGGAGCCCGGGTCCAAGTGCTACAAGAGCGTCATGTGGGCCATGAAGGACCCGAGCCGCGGCGTTTGGGCTGTCTTCTAGGTCTCCAGGGGGGTTTCTGAGGGGTGGTTTCTTTGCTTGACCAACAAAACCAGGTAAATGGATTCTAGGTCTCCCAGTAGGGCTCTTTTACCGATTCTTTTTTGGTTGGGAGGGTTCCCCTAGCAAAATAGACTACAGAAGAAGGGCACCCTTCTTCTAACCTGTCTGCTGGAGGACCTAGTCTTCGTTTCCAGGTTAATGTTGACCCCGGATTGCTGTGTTCGTTTCCAGGCTCATGTTGACCCCTGGATTTCTATATGGGTGTGGGTCAATCTTAAACCACCAGGATATGGACCGCAGGTTACAGTCCATGTTACCATTTACCAGGGCAAGCCATTTTGGGGTTACCCTTTGGGTACATTTGTTTGACAACCACAGCCATATAAACCCCTGCTTATTTATTTAGGGGGGCTTCCTCCCGAAATCCCATGGGTACCTTCCCCATTCTTTCCAGGGATCCGAATCTTTCTAGAAAACCTCCGGAAACCCGATCGGGAAAACGGCATGTTTTTTAAAAGAAGGATGGTTGAAAAGAATGGAATTGGAATCAAGCCCTACCAAAATGATGCTCACCCACTAAGCCCAGGGACACCCACTGGGGTTGGTTCATCCAGGGTTTCCCATTAGTAAGTGGTGCCCTGGGAAACGGTTTGGATGCGGGGTCTAAAATGTTAAAAGAGTACTAAAAGAGCACGAAAAGAGAATCTACAAAGGGAAGAACAGGTGAAATCCACACAAAGCATATCCTAGGGAACCTATTTGCAACCAGTCAAACTTCACTTGGGGACTTGTAGGCAGCATATGGCCCAAGCTACCAACGACTGACTAACTTGGCGAATCGAACACCCAAGTGGGGGTCGGGGCCCGGTTTCCGGCGGAGTCGTGTTATGCCCGGGTTGGACGCATGTTGGATTTAGCTCCGGCTGGGAATGCTTGGTGTGAACTTGCACGAGGGTCGGGGCTCGAAAGTTTGTTGACCATAGATGGATTCCACTTCACTTCCATTTGTTTCAGAATATTTGCAATTTTCCCGTGTTGGTTATAAGGGGAGCTCATCGGACATATTGATTTTTCCAGGGGACGAACACGCAAATGGAGGTTCAGTTTGCTTCCATTTAGCTTCTGGGTTTTGGACCTGCTTGAAGAAATCCACGTGCCCCGCTTTTTTAGCGAGAACTTGGGTTGAGAGCAAAGCAAACTGCGAGGACGGCGTCTATTCCAATCCCGAGTGGTTCCCCGGACTCAAATCGCGCCCCGGCAAGACTGGGGAGGTGCTTGTAGCAGTCGTGGTTTTTTGCAGTTGGGGCGGTTTTGGCGCATCTTTTTTGGCAGAAAAACCCTTAAACACCCACTCAACCGGGAAAAAACCTCCCGGAAGTTCAAGTTCTTCGGGGGGCAGCTGATTCTTGAGTCGATGTGAAACGTGGTCGATTGTCATTGTCACCGTATGACCCTAGATCTATGGGTTTTGCAGTGACTTTCAGCAATTAACATCCAAGAGCAGAGATCTAGCCCAAAACGACGCCCCAGAGGGAAGATTCTGCGAAAGTCCTTCTCACGAACCAGAGAACAAGTGATGTTTGGGCCTAGGCCTCCTTGAGTGCAGCTTACAGGCTTGACCGCGACTCCCTGCTCAGTGGCACCAATGCTTTTTTCCCGTTCGTTTAGCAAGCCACACGGTCAGCCCCAAAAGGACCTCTTTACGGAAGAGATCCCCGGGAAGGGAATCCACAGAAAGAACATTGGGGCAGTTGTGGCATGGGGTCTCAGACTCTTCAGCACGGGTCGGGGGTGCCGAAAGACTTTGCCGAGAAAGTGTTCCGAGCTTCAGCGAGGGCCGTGCCAAAAGTTATCCAGAGCGACTTGATTTTGATGGAGGTAATTTGGTTTTACGGTTTTCCCCACCACCTGAATTTTGTATTGAAGGGGGGTATGACCAGTGCACTCAGCAAGTACATACTGTAGGTTGGGCACCAAGGAAACCCATGTTTGGAGGCGGCCCACAGTCGTCCCCCAGGCAAGAAACGCTGAAGGCTACAGGTTGCACCAAAGCACAAATCCACACCATGGACTCGTGCGATCTGAGGTCATCTCCTGTGGCAAAGTTCCAGGAGTTGTTCTATAAGCAGCATAAGAACGAGTGTGGAAAGCCATGCCTGGATTAGTGACTCGCTGTCAACGCGCGGCGAGAGACCGCCTGGATTAGTGACTCGCTGTCAATGTGTGGCGAGAGACCGTCAAAAATAGTCGAGCGCAGCCAATCGGCGCTTGTTCCTCTGAAGTTGTTTGCCTGTTTGTGTCCATGTTTAGCTAAGGTTCCACAAGGTTAAGCGTTTCTCTCTCGGTGCTCTTGACTTCTGGAAGTGGACATGTGTCCAGGGGTTGATTCCCCATTCTTTTCAACCATCGTTCTTATCAAAGCCAGCTGTTCCCCCAGTGTGTTTGATGGTTTCCTGAAAAGAAGGATCCCTGGAAAAAATGGGGAGGCTTCATCCAGAATGTGGCCCTTCGGGTTCAATTAGATCGTCATGATTCTGTGTATTGGGTTTGGTTATTCTATAATTATATGTTGAGTTTTCGATATCATCACATTGTTTCTATGTGATTTTCTTCTGAGTTTTCATTGGTTGCTTCAAAATCGGTGAGTCTTCAAAAAAGTCTGGTGCCAGTCTTCCGAGCCCTGTCCCAAAAGGTGTCCTTGGAGTTGTTTGCTTTTCATATGAGCATCTAGCAGAACCTCTGGAAGACCAATATGTAAACTGGACATGACACACCAAGATGAGAATTATATTTCCATGCGTTTCCCAATGGTTCAATTTGCAACCAGGGAGCCAAGGGACCCCTTTGAACTGATTTGGACAATGGTTGGTTGGCCCAATGACCGGCGGGACTTTCGCACTTCGCTCGCCGTCGCTCGAGGGGCGGATTGGGTCTCGGTTTGGGGTGCCCAAGCTGTTCATCGTGGTCATGTGATCATATGCTCGGGCATCTTCATCCTTTGAAAAGGAGTGTGGATGAATGCTCCCTTTTCCGGACCAGGTCCGCGCTTTCCATTCCAGCCTGCTCCCACACTTCAAGCGCATCCCAGGATTACCCCCTTCCGCCAGAAACGCAGCCCTGGAACAGTGCAAGAGCTGCGGTTTACAAGAGGCATCCCACTGACCATCGATTTCCCAAAGCTGATTCTTCTTGAATTCCCTACACACCCAGGAAATCAAACAAGACCTCGTTGCACCTTTGCCCAATGGGCGGTCTATGTCATGGGCTTGCCCCTTTGGGCACGCGGCTTCCTCTCGCGCGGCGTCGGCCGCGCGCGCGGCGCTCAACGCCTCTCGCGCGGCTTTGGGCTTCGGCGCTTCGCTTTTCGGCCGCCCTTCGAAAGCTTCGCGCCTCGGCGAGGATCGGCGGAGTTGGATCTGCGAGGGTTGGGTTCAGCGCAGCTTGCCCAGTGGCGCCCTCTTTCTCTTCTTTTTTGCTTCTGGAAGGGTTCCCCGAAAAGGATGCCCCCTTTTTTCCCCATGGAAATCCACTGGGCATCTGAGTGAGGGAAGATTGGGGACAAAACATATCTGCCCTTGGCATAAAACATGTGTCTGCCTTGGGGTTGTTATGGTAATACCCTGGCAGCTCAACATCTGCCTAGGTTGATTCACTTTTCGAGGGCTTGGCGATGAACCCTGAGTTTCCGCAGGCAGTTTTTGTAGCGCGTGTTAGATACCTTCCAACTGGCTGTCCTGAAAGAGCTTGCGCCTTGTTGCCCCACGTAGCCATGGGTTGAACGCCAAGGCATGGGAGTGACCGCCTAGCCACAGTATCCCCGCCTTTCTTCGGTAAAAATATGGCCGTGTGCAGGAGTCTGGTGCTTGTTTCTCATGGTCGGACCCTCCCAAATGGTGGTGCGCTTTGGGTGTTCCGTGCAAAACCACCACAAAAAGTGGTACCCAGCAACAAAAAGGACACCCATTTGTATGCAGGGGCACCTGTGGTTTTCCCCCGTCACCACAGACTTGCTTGCAGACCCTCCCAAACAAAGAAAGTGCGTGGCTTGTTTTTGTTTTTTTTGTTTTTGTTTGCTTGCTTTGATATTGCTTCGTTTTGTTTGTGTTTGCTTGCTTTGATATTGCCTCGTTTGCTGTTGTTTTGCTTGCTTGCTTGCTTTGGTTTGCTTTGCATTGCTTCGTTTTGATTTTGTTTTGTTTGGTTGCTTGCTTGTTCGCTTGTCTTCCACCCACACAAGCAGCTGTGAGAGAGTTGCCTTCGGGGGCAGCTGAAAGCCGAGGACTTGCATCCACACACGCTGCGCGGGCTACGAGAGGCGCTGAAGTTTCCGGAGGCCACGGAGGTGCAGGGCAAGGCAGGGATGGCGCGTTTTCTGGCCCAATGTGTTTTTTGTTTTTTGTTTTGTTGGTGCCCTTCTTTTGTTTTAACGGGAATCTATCACCGGCTGTTTGTGTTGCCTATTTTCCAACATAGGAAGCAGTTAACAAAAGCTTGGTGCAAAGTTGCTAGTTACTTATATGTCGTTTAGTTTCCCTTTTTGGTAGCATACTCCATCACTGCCGGGCATGTTTTCAATTTGTCCAGGGGCTCAAGCAAATGGAAGTGTTTTGGTGTGACCCCAAAGCCCCGCTGAACCTTTTGGAAACAAGTCGCCTTTGCATTATGTGACCTTTTGCTCAAGGGGGGAAGAGCGACCCAGGGAGAGGTCAATATTGGGTGCTTGCTATGTGTATGTCTCCACTTCTGCTCAGGGAGTGCGAGCTCCCCGAGTCGAGGGCAAAATCCATGATGTAGCTCCTTTGTTCAGAGTTTGGACATATTGCAATGTTTGCTGTTTGTGTGTCTGTGTGCGCGAAACTGTCCCAGCCATACTTGCCATGCTTGCCATGCTTTGCAGGGGTCACACATGCCTGCACAGGCGTGCGCGACAATCAACAGCCCTGAGGGGTACAGTTGGCTGAAATCAGATGACACCATCTCTTAATGTGGGTTTAGTCACTCCCTAGACTTAGGGTGGTAGGGTGGTAGGGTGGGAGGGTGGTAGGGTGGTAGGTCGCTGAGTTGGTTGGTTGGTTAGTTGGATGCGCACCAGTTGGCAGTGAACCCCTGTAGTGTTATTTCCACCCTAACTGGTGCAGGTTTTTGTCCACGAGCGTCATGAAAACCCCTACGGTCTTCAGCCAATGTCTGGGATTCATGAGCACCTCTCTTCACTTTTTTTTTGGGGGGGGGGGACTGGGGGAGAAGTTTGTGTTTTTTGTTTTTTGGTTGGGGGGCAGCGGGGGGGGGGTGCTCCTTTTAAAGGGTTCATCACAGAAGGTTGAACACCTTAGTCCGGGCGAGCGACCGGGCTGGCAGACCCGGCGGGGCGCGTAGGGCGCGCACTGCCAGGTACTTCCTGAGCTCTTGGCACCGGAAGCCAGAGGAGCCGAGTGTGCCACCGTTTCACCCCAATTGTACGACAAATTTATGTCTAACCAAAGCAGGCATGAAGCCCCACACGGGTAACCGCCCCAAAAACGAGCGAGCGCCTCACTTGGCTTTGCGGAAGCGCTACTCAGAGAACGCATGCGGTTGACATGGGAGATTTGAAGCCCTGGTTCATGTCATGGCTGCTGTTGGGAAACATTTTACAGTCATGGTTGTTGTTGGGAAACATGAGAAACATTTTTGCTTCTGGTGGTTTAGTGGTTGAACTCCAGCCACTTAACTGCTGAAAAATGAGTTTTTTTTGCTCCCCAAACCCAACGTCAGCCAAGATGTGGACGGCAAATGGGGCTTGCCCCTCCAGAAGACCACCACCGATTCGGCTCCAGGTAGAGGGAAGCTGAACTTCCTTTTGCGGAAACATGTTGGGTTTTTCCATTGTTGGTTTCAAAGGGAATCGGCTTCACTACTGGAAATATGTGTGTTTTCTCTTTTTAAATGTATACATACATATATATATATATATATCAATTTCGGGGGCGAAAAAAGAAAATGGAAAACTGCAACCATGGACGTGGGCGGGGGGCTTCCACCTTCCAACACCCTCCTGTCAGCTTCCATGATTGTTTGGAGTGTATGGGACAATTTGAGAGGAATACGAATGATTGCCCTGACGCTGCATCTTCGGGTTTGCTTTGCCTGATTTGGTGGAAGAAGGTCCCGGCACAAAATAGAAAGATTTGAGGGAACAATGCCACATGAGACTTTAAGCTGTCATTGACCTTTCACCGCATAAAACAAATGTGCGAAGGCATTGCCTGACTTTCCTTTTGTTTGTGTATCCTTTTGGGCTTGTTTCAGTTTCCCTGTGAACCCGGCGCACAATGATTTCCTTTGCTCATTGAGTATTGAGGGGTGCATTGGAAAAGGCACGGGTACCTGGAAAATTGGGACCCCCCTCCTCAACTACCCAAGCACAAATCCACCAAGCAGACGCAACATATGCTTGCCGGGGTCCGCCAGGATCCGATTTCGTGATCCATGCCCGTGCAGGCGCTCGGGAAGTCTGAGTCATGGTGCTCGCTGTGCTCGCTGCTTTGTTTCTTTGCCCGCCCGCCGCTCCATGCGTTGTTTTCTTCTTTTTTTTTGGGGGGGGGGGGGGGTGGTGGACATGAATCCCGTAAATGATGTCCACCAAAGGATGCGGGGCACACTAGAATTTACCCACACATTTTTTCTCCACCCATCACACGTTCGGAGGATTGTTTCTATTCTTCCATTTGCTCAAGAACAGTTGCTAGTTTCTCATGTCAGCGAAAAAGCAAATGGCAGGTTCCACTCACTTGGTGTTTTGGATTTGGCAGTTACTAGACACCTGCCAGGTATGGGGTATGGAGGATTGATTTTACCCTCACTGCCGATCGAGTTCAACTGGACTTTAATCACTTTTGGCGTTTGGCTGCCATTTTAGTGGAAAACACAGAGTTTGAACTTCTTTTGCTCAGTTCGCTCAGGAAGTGAGTACATGCTTACAGCTGTATTCTGCCGCCAATATACAGTACGCTAGGGCCACCAATCCCCACTACCAACTAGAGTAATAATTAGAGGGGTATTGAGTACGTATACCCTGTATGGAAGTGCCCTTTATGCGCCTTTATGGAAGTGCCTCCATGCGTCCAAAACCCCATGCTGGAATATGCTCTTGGTAGGCACCGGCAAGACGCTGGCATTCCTCATCCCTGCTGTGGAGCACATCTGTCGCCAAACACCTCCGGGCATCGGCGTGCTCATCGTGGCATCCACACGTGCCCCGGGCGCCTAAATTAAACCGGCGGCGAAAAGTGTCTCTTTGATTGGGGTTGGTTTAAACATCCAAAAGGCGTTGTTGTTGTTCTTTTCTTTTTTCTCCGTGTAGGTTTGGTGTGTTTATGGATGTGTTGGTAGTCCTTGACTCAAGTTATTGAACGGCAACAGTCTGGGGTCAACACTACCCAGAATTTGGGTTTGAATTTGAAACTGGGGATTCAATCTTATTTAGATTCAATGCCAAGACACCCGACTTCCAAAACAGCAGCTTACGTGTCGCATGAGTCCAAATCAAGGCGATGGAAAGCTGAAAGGCCCAAAGAACGTCACTAGTCACTAATAGTCACTGCTTCCTTGGCCAGTTTGCCCTTGTCCAACCGTTTCTTGCCTCAGGTCCCGCAAACACTTTGAGCGATTCCACCACCTCGGCACCATTTCAGATTATCCTCTAGGCCCGTTTCAATGAAGCACGGTTCTTCAAAGCTGTTCTCCTTCATTTGCCTAAGTACCCTGAAAAACACACATATATACATATACATATATATATATGTATATATATATATACTCTATATGTAATAAAGAAGCACAGTTTGAATCCAACAGGGGAAAATAACCAATCGTCTTAATCAAATGGAAGCTTGTCAAACCTCTCACAACGGTGGTTGAATCGAAGGGTGTCTTCCCCTTACACCCCACATTGCAAAACAAGGGATGGAGGTTGTGTACTGAAGGCACTGGAGCAAAGTGGCCTCATTTCAAAGTCATACGTGGATGTTCCGACTGCATTTTGCAAGTAATTACCGACCACACAGAGGTCGCCGGATGTCCCCCTCAAAAGTTGATCAATTTACTGGTGGGGTTCATTGAAACCCACCCACAAGACCATGGTGGAAACAACGAGAAACACGGGGAGTTCCAACATGTCGTAGGAAACCACATGGCCAATCGAGATCACAAGTAAGGCATTTAGAAAGGCTGGAATAAGCGAACGTAATGCCAAATAAGGCGCAAAAGGGCAAAATTTGGCCCAATGAAGGCCAATGAAGGCCCAATGAAGGCCATCTAGGGCTTGGTGGTTTGTGGCTTCTGGTTTGAGTCGCTTAGGAGAGCTGGCCTTGCAGATTACCAAGGAGGCAGAGACCTTGTGCCTTGGGCGGAATTGGGTTTCCGGTTTCTTGTGGCCGCCCCGGCGGTTTCTTGGGCCCAATGTCACGGGGAGACCTTCCGATGATCTTGGATGTTCGTTGCTAAGTTCGTAAGCTGTTGGTAACTAGGTCCCCCAGTGCCCTTCTCTCCCCTTTTTTGGGGGGGAGATTCGGTTCCCCTACTAAAATGGACTACAGAAAAAAGGGCACCCTTATTCTAACCTCCCTACTGGCGGACCTAGTAACCCACTTTTTTTTGCCCCCATGCTACAAGCAGTTTGAAGCTTGTTATTCGTGGGGAAAAACCCAGGTAGCTAACCACTCACTAACTTGGCCGAACAACAAGTAGTGAGGCCTAGACAAATTCCAACCACATTGGTAGAGCCTCGGGTTCAAGGGTTTCTGGCGTGCAGCTCATGTGTGGGAAAACGTGGCTTGCTTGCCTCGAGGACGGAGCCATTTTTCTGCCACAAATTTGTTCAACAAAAATCGTGCATGCAACCAATATTTGGATGCGTCCAACAAGCTGCCTCTCCATCAGGAGACATGGCTTGGATTCCACCCCTTTTGTGTTTTTGTTGAGGTGTCCGCACAAATCCTCGCTGGAATCCACTTTTTTGAAATGCGGGGCTTTGTCTTTTTTGTACGGGACCCTATGTCCCTTTTGGCTTCCCTGTAAAAAACAACAACAAATACGCGGAAACAAAAAAAACAAGAAACACACCCAAATACGGGGGTTTCCGCCGGCCTGGTTTCTACCAGGGTGATTGTGCAACTGGCTTCCCACCAAACGGTTTTTCTCAGCACACCCAGGCCACCTAGGTCCCCCCAGTAGTGCCCTTTACTTTTTTTGGGGGAGGGTTCCCCTACTAAATAGACTACAGAAAAAAGAGCACCCTTATTCTAACCTCTCTACTGGCGGACCTAGACACACAATCGTCTACAGGCCCATGCGCAGGCAATTGGCGTGAAAGATTTCGGCAAGCGGGCGTGGCTGTTTTTTCAGGGTTGGATCCCCCAAACTGGGCTTCGGTGTCCTTTCGGTTGCCCTTTCAACCAACCCCCAAAAAGGGGTACCCCCAAAAACAGACACCCCCAAGTGTTAGTTCTATGTTTCTGCTTTTTCAGTGGTCAACTGACTCAGATGTATGAATAGCAGACACGCCCAGTCGTGACTGCGCCCCTTGAAAGCGAAAACGTTTGAAAACTCCGCATAATATAATCATTACCAAAGGTTTGGACCGCAGTTTCCAGGATAACATCCAACTTTGGACAAGGTAGGCATGCCAACACCTACACTCGGGCCACACTACGGCCCAACAAGCTAGTCTAGTCTAAAAAGGACTACCCTGCGCCAACAGCGACCAACTCGAAATGGCTTACGTCTAGGTTTGCTCTCATGCCAACCTTACTTCTTGAGTTGATGGACTTTATATGTTATACTGTTTGCTTGTTTTGTTTGAGTGGTCAACAACAAGTTTGGTAATTTTTGGGGTAATGTTTGAACTGTATGGCTTTGCTGGGGCTGAGTCACTTATCGGCAGGTATGGTCTTCTTCGTGTGTGCGCTGTCGGGAATGCTGCGCAGCTGGCTAGATACCGGAAAATACGTGCCTTGACATGCTAGTGCCAGCTATTTAGTTGCTATTAAAGGCGTATTTTGGGCTTGTTAAAGCTTATTAAAGCTTATTAAAATTTATTCAAGCTTATTTAAAGCTTATTTTGTGTTTATGTTGCGCTTGTGTTGTGCCTGTGTTGTGCTTATGTTGCGCTTATGTTGCGCTTATTTTGCGCTGATGTTGCGCCTGTTTGAAGCGCCCTGTGCATTTCCTGCTCCTGTGCACTCTCCCGCCAGCCCCGCTGATTCCGGTGCCGGTGCTGCTGTTGTCATTGTTGGCCTGGTTCTTGTAATTGTTGCTGCTGCTTTTGCTGAACCAATGCAATTGCGTGCGCATGTCTGAGAATCAGAATTCAGAAGCGTGACCTGACTCCTCCCGCTATTTTGGGTTTATATAAATATGGGGATTTGGCGGGGTTGATTTGGGGGCACCCATTTAAACAAATATGAGTAAACTTTCTTTGGGCCACGCCGGAAGTGCGCCTGGTCCACCAACTCGGACCTGTAAAGGGCCTGGGATCTTGCTCGAGGTGCGCTTACCACGCCATCCAGATCGTGCCGCTCATCGGCGGCGTGCGCCGGGAGAAGGCGCCAGCTTGCAGCTTGGGGTGGGACCCGTGCTGTAAACAGCGACCTTACCCACGAAAAGGGGACACCCCCTAAAACATCAACCAGAGCAACATAAATAGGGGGGTTGTCCCTGGGTTTAGTGGGGATTCAGCACTTTTGGAGGGAGCACGCCCTAATAACACTGTGGATGGACGGAATCCGCTTCTCGCACCACTTGGACACCCTGGTTGAAGCCATAACATTGGTTGGTGTTCGATAGGGGAATCGAATCATTCCAGGGTTTCTGAACGATTGTGCAGGATACAGTGTTAACAAGCCCCTCCCCCCACCACCCCCTAAGAAGATCTTGTCTCCCCTTTGTGGCTCCCCCATGTAAATTGGCCACAGGGCCAGCCCTTGGCTGCAAAGCTGGAGAGAGGGCAAGCAAACAAATATAAACATCAATCAGGGCTGAAAATTAATCCGGGGCCGCCAATACACAAGAATCAATCAAACACACTCAACCACAAGACCATGGCGAATTGCGGGAAATCAGGGGGTCCCTTGCTCCCTCGCTTGCAATCACTGGGGCAATCATCAAGTACCACGAGATTTCGGAGAGGGAACCCTTCCTGCCTTCCAAGGCTTTTGGCTTTTGATTCTAAAGGCTCATGAAGCTCCCCTTGCCGAAAGCGATCCTCTTCCTTGATGGGAGCTCCGATTGTTTGGGCCAATACCTGACCCAAGGCAAGCCCCAGACACGGAGATCGTCACCTCTCTACATCCCCAATTTCAGGCGAGGGGCGTGACTAGGCAATTCGCAGGATCAGAGCCTTGCATCCGACAGAACTTATCTTTGTTGGTAATTGTCCAGCAGGGGCTGTTGCAAATCGCATTCACCAACCCTCCATTTTGAACAGCTCAGTCTATTCTTCCAAAATGACACCCAGGACCAAGCTCCGCTCTCGCTGGTTCTAGCTTGAACGGCCTTTTTGTGGCCCCAGAGCACATCAGGGCACACCTTCAAGTGGCAGTTTACCTTTGACTTTCCCTAAAGCCAAACGCCACTACAACGGGGGTTTCTTTCGGCTCAAGAACCGCCTGTTGGGTTTCTCGAACCCACGGTTTCCCTATTAGACCCCAGAATGGTTGGTTCCTTTTGGTCTCCCCAAATTTTGTGCCCCAAGAGCCAGACCCAAGAATCCATCCATCCAATTTTTGGGCCCCAAAGATCGATCCATCCCTTGGCTCCAGCACCCCCAGCATCCTCCCCCCCCTCCAGCACCCCCCCAAGGTTCCCCCAGTGGTGCCCTTTTGCATTTTTTGTGAGAGGGTTCCCCTACTAAAATAGACTGCAGAGAAAAGTTGGTACCCGTATTCTAGCCTCTCCACTGGCGGACCTAGCCCCTCACCCCCCCCGCCCCCGCCGTCGACTCAGGACGAGACCTTGATCCGGCGCCGGAGGCCCCAAATCCTCGTGGGGACCGTGGCCAAGCTCACACAGCACTTCGAGGCGAATGAAATTGGGCGATCTCATGTCGGGTCGCCTCGGGCCTTTTTTTGTTTTCCTTGTTTTTGGTTTGGTGGTTGGCTGGTTTCTTTTTTCTTTTCCGGGTGTTCTTGTTTGGTTTAGTTTTCTTGTTTGTTTCTGTGTGTTTGTTGTTTGTTTGGTTTATTGGTTGCTTTTGTTTGTTTGTCCGTGTTGTTGGTTTGGTTTTGTTTTCGTGGACGTTTGTTGCCAAGTTGGTAGGTGAACATAAGAGTTATAACAGTTGGATCCTACTTAGCCCAAATGTTCAGTTACGCCTGTTAGTGGGTTACAACCCAGGCAGCTGCCCACGAACTGGGCAGACCATCCAAGTTCCATTTGGGTATGTCTATTTTTCGCGACCCCCCCCCCCCTTCGCGAAAGGGTAGCTAAGAGTCGTCCGAAAGGTCCTTGCATTGAGCTATGAAGTGGAAGACCATTTGGTCTTGGCGTTGACCTCCGCGAAAGTTTCGCAAAGGGGGTCGCGAAAGTTAATTGTTTGCTCGCGAAAGCTTTGTGTAAGGGTGGCTTGCTAACAGGAAGCTGCAATGATGAACCATGCGCGCAGAATGCCCGCAGAATGCCCGCAGACGAAAGTTGGTTTCTGCTGGCTGGGATTGCTTTTGCAGCGGCGTATTCTTGCGGCAACCCTCAAGCCGCGCACTCCCCGACCAGCTTGTGCGAGATTTGAAGCTTTCGGGTCAAGTTGAGTGCAACTTTCCAGCCGGATTTTCGCGAATGTTTGGCGTAAGATCCGCGAAAGTCGACGGACCTCCCCGCTAGTTTCCGGACATGAGCCCAACGGGTCCTCCCGTTTGCTGCCGCACGGCTTGTGAGCTGGAGCTGCGGAAGCGCGCTTCGCGTGCTACTTTGGAACTGAAAGGTTGCGACCGGAACAAGGGATTTCAGACAACCGTCAGCTGTTAATTTCACATTTGCATTCAGAATGTGCCTGGCTTATATGAAGCAAGAAGTCCATTTGCTGAAAAGGAATGTCTTTGAATGTCCCTGGTGTGAAGCGGAATGCATCACTACTGCGAGAATTAGTTTGCCAAAGCCTTCAGCAAACAGAAGGTTCCCGGATGGCTGTGTCTGTTTGAGGCGATGCCTGCTGTTTAAATTTGAGGTGAGGTGGGCAGGGGCAATGGGCAAATCATAACGTCACGTTTCAGGCGGGTTGCGACTTCCATGATGAGTTTGTTCTGTTTCCTTCTCACAGGGCTTTTTTGAGCCAATCCACTCGATCGTTTTGTAAGTCAGGCAAGACCCTGGTGTCGAATTTGTCGGCCCCATCCTGGTCGCCCTGGTTTGGTTCAGGGCTACCCTCCCAAAAGCAATCTTGGAACAACCATTGGCTGGGAAAAGGCCCTTTCAGGTTTCGTCATGTTTGCCGGAGTTTAGCTTCTTGCCTGGCTGTTTTTCCTTCATTTTCCCTTTCAACCAGCAAACACAAGCTAACTCTTTGCGGGAGGCCCAAACCTGTCCCACTAACGTCCTACCATGACGTAAACAAATGCTCTTCTCATTTTACATGTTAAACCAGATTTTCTCCTGTCCCAACTTTTATTGGTTTCATGGTGCCCGACAACTACTATTTTGTTTTCATGATCGGCGCCTATAGCACCTCAGTTGTGTAAGGGGGCTGCTCCAGCTATTGACACGTCATTTGGATGTAGCACTTGGACTTAGCTGTTCCTCACCTGCGGGCTCCAATGATTTGCCAAAGTGGCTGTCACCAAACAGCCCGCAAAACAACAAAAGCAAGAAAGACACAGATGCCTGTGCAGTTTCTTGGGGTTTCAGGTTTATATGCAGGGAAGTCGTGGCTGGGGGCAGGGTCCAATATTCGCTCTGCATGGGCATCATGTGACTCACAATTTCCCACAGAGGCCTTACGCCAAAATTACATGCATTGACCGTGGCTCACTGGCTGCTTCTTTTTCGCCCTCAAAGACAAGCCAGGGAGGACTTAGGGTTTAGGTTTGAAGCCTCGTCAACAATGGTGGACATAGCGCCCCTTAATTTCCCTGACGGAAGTATTCAAGGGTCACCTCAGCAAATGGGTCTGCTTTTTTAAGTGTACCTTTTGTTGGGTTTTTTGTTTTTTCAGGGAACCAAAAGGACCCCAAAGTTACATTTGAGACAAACCAACATATGCCATACCCATCCAACATCTTCCATGCCTGTTGTTTTGGGAGCTGAACTGGCTCGAGTTTGGTGCTCTCAGGTTGGGACAAATCCAATGCCACGGACATCGGTCCAAATCCAGATCTATCCTTCCCCAGGATTGGCTCCCCATTGATCATTTTTTGCTTGTTTGGGGTCTCCTTTGTTTTCCACAAACAATATATATACATATATCTACATATATGTATATATACATATATATAAATATATATATATCATGTTTTGCCGGGGTCCATATTTTTCAGCCAAGTAGTTTGACAAACCAAATGCCAGACCCATCCAACACGTGGCTTCCGGGCGCTTCCCTGAGGCCACGCTGCGCTTCGAGACCTTGTTCGAGGGCTTGAGCACGCTGGTGCTGGACGAATGCGACACCCTGCTGGCGTCCAATAATCTGGAGACCTGGCTTCGGAGGGGGGGGGGCGGAGTTAGACCCCAACCAGGGTCGGGCCCCCTGAACTTGGTGGTTCCCAGCCCGGTTACTTTGGTGTTCGGTTTTAGGGCTTAGTGGCAGTTTCAACGTGTACGCCACTGAAAGTTAAACTTTTATCAGGGCTGCAGTGGTCTAGCATGATGTCGTACCATGCTACCATGCCCAGCCAACACAACATTGCAGTTCCAGATCAGCTAATCGCTAAAAACCCTCACAAAGTGGGTTGACCACCAAATCAACTTCCGAGCTGAATACTGGTTCTTTGCCCGAAGGGCTTTGAGCATATTTTCGTTCAAAGAATCAGAGTCTGGACCCTCAAGGGAAGCCACCAGGCAACCAACCCTGGCTGACCCGGTGTCCCCCCTCCGTTCACTAACATGGAACCCACCAGAGGGGCCCGGAAGGAACATAGTTCAGGACCCCCCTGTCAGGTTCCATTTGGTCTTTCCCTGGCTGCCCAGGGATGCTATAGGGCTCTGCCGGTTGGGTTCGACCTGGCCCGGCAGGTTTGTTCTCGAGCTATGCTGAGCGTCCTCCTTTTCGGGATGCTTTGAAAGTGCTCAACATCCGGGCCAATGGCTCCGTCGTATCGCAATCGCAATAGGGGAGAGGCCAGTCTTTCAGGGGGTTTGTTGATCACGGGTCAAAAGTAGTGGCCAGCTCACCCAAAAAGGAGCCAACGGACACCGACAGCAACCAAGCCTAGGGTAAAAGCAAAGCAATAAGGCCAACAAGTGCCATGAAGCCCCTAAAAAGAGTGGCTCTAAGATGGTTTCCACTGCTCAGTTATTCAGTGGCACCCCTTCTTCACCTTTTGTTTTTGGTGGCCGCCCCACTAAAAATGGCCTTCCCCCCTTTTTTCTCCAGGGTCACTGAACAACTGAGACTGGGTCAAAACCATGGTACCATTTAGGTGCACCACCAATTTTAGAACCAATTTTAGTATTGGGATGTTCACTGAAGGCTAAGCGATTTGGCATGGTTGTTGTTGGGAAACAATTTACATTTTTGCGCATTGTGGTTTAGTGGGAAATCCCCACTTAACTGCTAAAAACTATTTTTGTTGCTCCCCTTCCAGCGTCAACCAAGTTGGGTTTTGACCCATAGCCAGAGCCGCAGGAGTTGCTCCAGACCTTACTGAGCTTCCTGCCCAAGAGCGCGTCGCGGCAGACCCTGCTGCTATCGGCCACCATCCCCGAGGAGGTCCTCCACCTTAAGAGAGTCCGGTGGCCGTTGGACACGTATGGCCGCAGGTTGCGGCCAAAACCCCCCCCCAGATACAAACGAAAAAAAGAACACAAAGAGCAACAAACACCCCAAAACATTTGGTGGCAACATAGACTCGAAGTGCCCGACGGGTAAAATAACAGATTCTTTTCGTTTTTGGAGGAGACCCCACAGTTCCTTGATGCGCCCGCAGGTAAAAAGGAAAAAGTCCCCACAAAAAAAAGAAATGAACAAGAAAATGACAGAAGCAACAGCAACAAACACCCTAAAGCCAGGATTGTAATATGGACTTAAAAGTCCCCACAGCGTCAAACAAAAAAGAAAGCCACACAGAAACCGGAGGTTGATTTTTTTTCCCCGAGTCAAACCACCGCTTTGGAGGGATTCGGCAGGTGCACCACCTGTGTGCCAGCCTCTGCCGGCCCAGCTACCGGCGCCTGGATCTGGTCACCGGGGTGCCTACGCAGGAGGCGGGGAAGTTTTCCGAGCCCCGGAAAGGGAACTCCACGGGGGCGCACATTCCTCCCCCAATTCCTTACCTCTTAAAAACACAACTTTTCAACTTTTTGGGTAACATGGGCTATATGTCTGTAAAAGATTAACTTCCCCAGGGCTTGGAGTTTTAAGGGGTAAGATTCCCGTCTTCGGGGTGATGTGTGTAATTCACTCATATGCGTCCCCCAACCTGGAGATAACCCGGTTTGCAGGTTGCAGGAAAGAGTTCCCCGTGATGCGCCCGTTTTCCTCGCGTTCCATGCTCCCTTCTATGGGGAATACTGGGTACCCTCCCACCTTTTTCTCATGGAACTGACAGGGGCCCCCGACCCCTTCAAAGGGAAAATGGTCCAAACCAGGACCGCCCGAAAGTCGAACGGTTCCATGTGAGTTTGGCTGGGGTTCCGGAGCCCGCAAGCCCCCCCTCAGAAGTGGTTGGATTTTCCGAAGTTCAGCCACTCAAAGTTTGAGTCACCTTTTTCGCGGATCCGAAAAAAAAAAAGGACAGCCCAGTTAAGGAAGGTCTCAGTTGTTCAGTGGCACCAATTATTTTCCTCTTTCTTAATGGCTGCCCCACGAAAAATGGTCCAAGAGTCACTGAACTGAGAATCCTGCACCACCTAAACCCTGAGGGGTGGGAAGCAGCACTTGGTGTACCCGCCAAATGTTCAGGGTCAGCTGTTCCCACCTAAAAACCTGAGAATCCTGCACCCAGGGTTGTGGTTGATCACTCGGAATTGGTTTCTCCAACCACTTCTGTGATACTGTTGGGAATCCCCCTTTTATATGAAGAAAACACCTTATTGGGGTTAGGCCCTTTCTGTTGCACAGTGGATTCCATTCCCAGCCTGCACCACTGAACTTAACTGAGAGGGGTGAGCTCCAAGGCTGTGGAGCAGCTCTTCGCCTGCACTCCTCCGCTGCTGCTGGCCACGACCCTGCGGACCGTTTCTCGCGAGCCTTCCGCCGCGTCGGCCGCGTTGCGGGCGGGAGGGGGAGGCGATTTCTTTGGGGCCGCGAGAGGGCCGTGTTCCTTAGGTCTCCCAGCTAGGTGCGCTTTCTCACCCCTGGAAAACCAAGCTTAGGGCCTCTTAGAAGCTTTCTGGAGCAAGCTTGGAGGGCCGGGTCAGCCCAAGCCAAGCTCAGGTCCTGAGAATTTTGAGATGATGATTTTCCCCTTTGCCCTTTTTTGGTTGGGAGGGGGTTGGCCCCTACTAAAATAGACAGAAAAAAGTTGGTACCAACTTACTTTGGTGCATCTTGCTTGATGTTAGGACTTTAACTTTTTGCCGACTCATGTTTTTTTCCATTAAACCACTGAAAGTTAAACTTTTAGCAGGGGAGCAGATTTCGCAACCGAGCTTATTCTAACCTCTCAAATCTGGCTCGAGGACCTCGTTGGGTTTCGCTGGGTCCTGTGGGCCACCGTAGTTGACCTTGTGTTTTTCTTGTGGTCGACCTGTCGACCTTTTGGCTTCCCTGGTTTGGGTTGCCATTTTTAGAGGTCCAAAGTTTACCAGGCGCCTGAGGGACTGAGAGTATTGGTGCCTTGTTGTTTTCATCTTGGTGTTGCAAGGCTCGGCCCTGGGCTTTGTGTGGCAGCTGTTTGTTCAAGTTCAATGGTGCGTTGTGGTCTTAGTGATGCTTGTTTGGGTTGTTCGTGTTTGGTGTTGCAGCATGTGGTGCCGTCAACAGAAGTGTCCAAGGCATTGAGCATGGCGCGTGGTGAATGGAAAAGAACCTAGCGAACGTGTTTGTTCATGCCAAAGCAAAGGTTTCCTCGGCAGATGCGTGGGGCAAAGAGCGAAGAAGAAATGTGAACCCGTGTCGTATTCTTCTCGTATGGCTCGGTATTCCTTCGTATTTTCTTGGTATACCAGGGGAACACAAAGGGAAATCGGGTATACCTCATTTGTCCAGAATTTGAGGTTTTTGCCGGGTTTCCCCTTCAGGTGGGCCAGTGCTCAATTCCCCTCCCCAACCCCCCTTCCAGCCGCTTTCCGGGCTTGCCCATTTCGGTATGGGGGGGCAAACAGAAGGCAAAAATTGCGTGGTGTTTTTTTCTTTTGGGTGAAGGGCATCCCGTTTTTTCTTTTTTTTTTCTTCTTTTTTTCGTGGGTTCAAATCCCCAGGTCCCAATCTATTACCACAGAGAGGCCTCCTCTTTGCCTTAGGCCCGAAATCGGTTTTCCTTCGTTGTCATCTTTTCTGTGTTTCTTGATGTGCCAATGGGTCTGCGGGATTCATCATGGATGCTGCTGCCTTTCCCCTCTCTTGATTGCTATTGGGTTGGATCTGTCGAACGTAACTGTTTGGTTGAAATCAAGAAGGTTTTCCCTTGAACCCACAAACAAGTATATTCACTGTTGCAGATGGGTCGCCAACAGCCAAGCTCTCAAATGCAAAAAGTCGCGGTGCAGCAGGAACATCCTGGACGAGGAGATCCGCAAAGAGCCCATCACTCACAAGGCAGCGGACGAAAGATCTCTGAAGCAATTAGAATCCCTCCCACGTTGCCCTGACAGAGGGTCCTTTAAAGAGGAGCTCTGATCTTCCAGGTACCCTCCCACAAAAGCTATGTTGGTGGGAGGAAGGGTACCTTCCATGACCTGTTTCGGCCAGATGGCTTGGGGGAAGGGACTCCATCTTATAGATATTATGTTTTGTTCAAGTCGGTTGATGTTCAAGATCCCAAGATTCTGGTCGTGAGTATGCCCTGGACACCAATTGATAGGTAAGTCATGAAGGCCGATCCAATTGTCTTACTTCAGGTTTGGAATTCCGGTGGGAACTTTTCCAGAAGTTGAGGTGCACGTGGGTGGGTTTGGGGTTGCTCTAGGCCACGTGGCTAGAGATGGCCGTTTGGTGCTTTCAGAGAGGAGCCCCTGATCAAGACGAGGGCGGGTTAGTCACTGAGGCCGACATCATGCGGCATGAAGGGCGCGTTCAAGCGGGCGTAACCCAGGCTTCTTGTGGAAGTTTGCCACTGTTTACTCGTTGGCAGCAAAACAGCTAGTTTATATACTGTTAGGGAACGCCCGGTCGCATACGAATCCGCTTTATGGGACCTGGCCGATTGCAATGGACCTCTTGGTGGTTTCCATGGCAACGTACTTGGGTGGTCGGCCAAGTTAGTAAGCTGTTGCTAGCCTGGGTGGTAATCCTCTTTATAAGTCCGGTCAGTGAAATGAACCCTGCTCTTGGGGTTACAACCCGGTGGGCTTACCAAATTGGCCGAACATCCAAGTAAGAACCACAGATGTTCAGCGGCACTCTCCTTGGTGTCTCCACAACGTCCCTTCTGCCATAGCCACTGGCTGGGGTATGCGTGGGGTTTCCTATTGGTTTTCAAACCCCGGAAAGGAAACCCTCACACTAGCCAAATGCTCTTGGATGTTCGGCCAAGTTAGTAGCTGCTTAGCTACCTGGGTTATTTTTAAAGGCTTAACTCCACTGAACGGGGGCTTACAAGCCAGGAGTGGTTAGCAACTTACTGACTTGGCAACAAGATCCATGATAACCCACTAATACGAGGGTTGCTCTACTGAACGGGGGACCACCGAGTGCTACCAACAACTTACTAGCTTGGCCGAACACCCAAGCGCGCCCAAATATTCGTATGGCATAAAAACAAATAAGGCCAGGTGGTATCCCCAACAGCCCTTTTGTTTTCCTTTTGGTTTGCAAAACTCCGGAAAGGATGCCCAACTCGCCAAATGCACCCAACTTACTTGGCAACGAACCTCCAAGCACTTTCAACATTCAATACGCCCCTGTTACCATACCCCTCACATACCTTGATGGCTCCCAGCCGTCCCCTGAGCTTTTTAGCCCTTTAGCGCTTAGTGGTAGTTTCCATTGAACCGAACAGTTCGTCTCTTTGAGCGGGGCATAGCCCAGATACCCCAATTCCTTACCTCTTAAAAACACAAAACTTTTCTTAACTTTTTGGGTGACATGGGCGTGTCTGTAAAAGATGAGAACTTCCCCAGGTTGCTTGGAGTTTTAAGGGGTAAGTTATAGAGGCAACAGGATCCCAGCTTTTTAACCTGCGAGCAGGTCATCGTCTTCTTCCCCACGGCGCGGCTGGCGGCCTTTGCCGCGAAGCTCTTCCGGGAGCAGCTCAACATGAGGACGCGCTCCCGAAGAAAACCGGCGGGTCTTCCGAAGCTCCGGAATCACCCGGGTTTGGCGGATGCGGAGAGCAAGACCGCGGGATTTTTCGAGGTGGGCTTTGATATGTTTATCCTCAAGTTGCTTAAGGAGAGCTGTGGTTGCCAGTTTTTGTTTTAAAGGGAATCTGTCACCACTGGAAAGATATTCATTTTTTCTGGGGGCTTAGGCAAATGGAGATTATACCTTTGGGGAGAACAGCTTGGGAATGGGAATCCAGGATAGAGTTGAGTGGGGTGTTTCTAGGCATATGACGGCCACACATTGTTTCCTTTGACCCTTGGGGGATTGAGGCTTGAGGGTAGGTTTTGAATCCCAAGTTGCAAGTTTTCAATGGGAGAAGCTCACGTCTTTTGCCACCCTACTTGGTGGCTCCACAAGAACCAGGCGGAGAAAATCCAAACCACCAAGCCACCAAGGGTTCCCTGATCACTCATTTTTCTAGGCGTATTCGGGGCCTAGAGCCTAGCAAGGGAAGTATTTGTTTGAGGTTAGTTGAGGTGTGTGTTTTTCCCAATGCTAAATAATGCATTTCTCATGCTCTGACACAGTAACTGTGGATGGTTGCGAAATCCACTCGGTAACCTTCAAGTTGAAACCATGTTTGGATGGTATTTACGCTGAGCAATCGAATCATTCCAGGGTTTCTGAACGGTGGTGCCTAGCATTAGGGGACCCTACTTGGAAAAACGAACAACATATCGGAGCTGGCACCATCCCCAAACTATTCCAGGGGATTAGATATACAACTATCCAACCACTACAAAGGCAAAGGGTACGTATATTTCTCGTTTGTTTTGGGGCTAGGTTTGGGGGTAGCATGTCCAACAGATTGTAGAGGACAAGTTGCGAGCCAACAACTTGTGGGTTTGCTTGCTTAGCACTTGCAGAAGCAACTGTGGCGCTTTCTGTTGGGCTTGCAGGCTGTCGGGGGTTGTACACCATGGGACGTACCACATTGGGCAATTTTTGGTGAAGCAGGAGCTCGCGCACGAAGATTTTGTTCAAAAGGTACCCTGATTTTTGATGAGTGACTTGTTCTAGTCCATCCAGATTGTTTGTGGATGGGATCTGCGAGGATTCCGCTTCGCCAACAAAGTTCGTCATTCATGCAGACGGTTTCATACTCCCTTCCTCAGTCTATGGACTCTATACTTGGAAGCACCAGTTTAATAGCAGTAAACAATCAGATTTCTTGGGTTTCTTTGTGTACTGAGCTCCCCACCAAACTGGCCAAATGCCGTTCGATCCTGCCAAGCAAGCTGTGAGTTTGGTGGACTTTTGTTTGGTCAAGCCACTCAAGTCGGTCTCTTGCAACTGGATGTCAGGCTCCACGAGCTGCACGGGCGCTGCAGTGAGTCTGCGCGCATCCTCGCGCAGCAGGACGGGCCTCTCATCCACGCGAACGGTTCGGGCCGCTGCGCCGCATCGAGTGCCTTTCTCTTTTGGCGGCGCACAGCATCGCGCGCAGAAAGCGTGTTCATGTTCACAGGTTGGGGCAGGTTTGGCTGATGGCCTCTGGTGGAAGTCGGTGTTTCCCTCAAGCCTGTAACTGGGTGACCCACTGAGGAGACGGGCTACCGGCATAATTACCCATTCGGGTCCGTCGAGAGAGGCCTCGACAACTTGGGTCAGATTGATTCACCCGAGAAGTTGGTATGCGACTTCGCACTTGGAATATGGGGGGGTTCAGTGATTTGTTGCCCTGGAGGTGGGTTTGGAGTTCGCATAGTTTAGGTGCAGGTGGTAGAGGTGGAGGGAGGCGGTGAGGCTACACCAGTTGGAGGGAACCTGCACGTATCTTAAGGCCCTCACCCGACTGACCCTGGATGATGCCAGGTTAGACTGACCGACCGACGACCAGTTTTTTTTTGAAAGGGGACTGCTTGTTGCTTGGGGCGGACTAACCCTCAACCCCCCCCCAACACACCCCCTTGTGAAAGACTAAATCGATCAGTTTTGGAGGCGTGTTTGGAGGGGTGGTGTGCCCTTTGGGCGGTAGGAAGGGTTGCATGAAATCCCCAAAACTAAAAGCCTGCTGATTTGCCATTATCCATTTCACCCCCTAAATGGTAGGTTGAGGGGAAGCCACCAACCAGTTTCTGAATTTGACAACCCCCAGAAACCGTCAAAAGATTGAGTTCCTTCCATTTGCTCTGGATTTGGTTTTAATTTTCCCTTGTTGGTTTTAAAGGGAATCGAGCATTTTATTTCTTTCTGGGGGGCTTTAGCAAATGCAAGCTGGACTCAACTTCCGCGGGGTTTTCCGCAGGAGTTCTTCGAGGCTTCGTGCGGGGTGCTCTTCACTTCCATGGCCTCGGAACGGGGCTTGGACTACCCCAACGCCCCTCAGCCGGAGAATGTTCCTGGCGCTGCCGCGGATTTGTCGCGTCGTGTTAGGCTACGACTCACTCCAGCCTTGATTTTGGTGTGTGTCCTGGAGGAAGCTCCAGCTGAAAGGATTGTTGTTGCTGGCTGGTGGTTGGAAGGGAGCCGTACGGAGCCAGGGCGTCATTATCCAAACGTGCTTTTACAGAGGGGGCCTTTCGGAGCAAATTTAAAGACATGGTAGCCTGAGTTCGAATGGACCTTGTTCACTTTTTGGGTTTGGACCGTTTTAGTGGCAGACAAACAGTTGCGCTACTTTTTTGGCCCACTAAGCCATTGGCTCTCCCCTCAAAACCTCAAGGGGTGTGTGCCTGGGTTTAGTGGGGAATCATCACTATTGAGGGGAACGCCCCAATCAAAACTATCAAACAACCACCAGAACGCACAAAGCACCACACAAGCACACATCGAGTGCATGTTCAGGCTTGTGTTTTGGAGGTATGGATGCGTATCTACCACCACTATTCGCATATATTCGCTTGACATGCAGTATGTACCGGTCATATACCCCTTCAAAACGTGGTATACAACCTGAGCTCCAAAACCCATACCAGAAACTGGCCACACACACCCGCACCCACACACCCACACGCACACGCACAAGCCACCCGCGCCCTGCGGCAACTCCTGTGCCTCTGAGGTCACCTTGGTGCTTCAGGTTATGGCGCCCATTAGCCGCCAGCAGTACATCCACCGGGTGGGGCGCACGGCGCGGGGCGGCAAGGACCGGGTGGCCAAAGGATCGCTTCGGGGGTTGGGGGTCGGGGCGTTCAGCTCGTTTGGAAGATTGTGGTTTCACTGTTGTTCACGTGATGCTAGGTCTTTATGCCATCTTTTTTTCTGTTCGCATTTGGTAGGGGGCTGAGGCTGCCAAAAACAAACAGTGTTCTTTTTCTACCGTACCAAGGGTCGGGCAGGTTTCGATAAGCAGGGATTCGGTTCGCTTGCGGAACCTTGTTACAAATTGGTGTCAGGGCTTTTGGCTATAGATTCTGGAGGCCGGGAGCCAATTGATACAGCCAGGGGGCAACGTTTTCCCAAGTCATTGTAAACTTTCCTCTTAAAAACACAAAACTTTTCTCAACTTTTTGGGGGTAGCATGGGCGAAATCTGTCTGTAAAAGATGAGAACTTCCCCAGGTTGCTTGGAGTTAGGGGTAAGTAAGCCATGCCCTGGCCGCCGGGGAACCAAGGGGCACCTCATTTGTATAGAAGGATCCTTTGGCCCGGGAAGGCAAAAGGAGATGGTTGAAACCTGGTATGTGGCTCAAAATTAAACGATCGGAGGGGCAAGCCGCAGGTTTTGGTCCAGGTGTCCACAGGGCAACCCATTTTGGGATTCCGGGTTTTTGAGCCACGGCCATGTGGTTTTGGTCCAGTTGTCGGGGTGTTTGGTATGTGGTTTTTGTCCCGTTGTCGGGGTTTCCATCCCGGGCAAGCCTTTGATTTCTAGGTTGTGAGCAACCATGGTGGGTTTCCTGTTGGCTTCCCTTCAAAGCCGTAAAAAGGGGGGGTACCCTCAAACAAAGCGCCGCAGCAGGTGTCTTCCATTTGCGTAAGAACGCGTCTCTATTTTCCAGTTGTTTGGTTTCCAGGGAACCGATTTCACCGCGGGAAATAAATATGTTCTCCTTTTTGTCCAAGGCGGCGAAAGAGCAAATCACACCAAGAACGCTTGATGTTCCCTGGTGTGTCGTTTTTTCCTGAGGGCGAGATCAAGCAGCTTCCCTTCCCAGGAGGGCCGAGCCTTCCTGCTGCTGCTGGACCGGGAGGAGGAGCCGCACCTCGGTGGTGATCGACCTGGGGAAACAATGCGTCGTGGGTCGTTTGTTGGAGGTCGCCCTGAGTGCTCAGTTGCTTTTTTGTTTGTTTTTTTTTTTTTGTAGTTTCCCCCCCCCCGGCTCGGTGAAAAGGAAACCACAGGCTCACTTCCTGAGCTGGACTTTAGTCACTTTTGGGGAGGACCGGTTTGGTGGAGCAAAGGAAAACTTTTTTTTTTGGGGGGGGGTCCCCTATTTTAAGACACACCCTTGTTGCCTCGACTGGTGGAGTTGACCTGGCGATAGATTCCGTCACTGTTGGCATGCGACATGCGTCCCTTATAGACTAGACCACTCAAGCGATTCTCTAGGGCGAAATGCTGCAGATGTTTGGTGAAGCATAGCGCCCCGTCCAGACTTGGTGTTCTTAGTTGCTTGCCTTTGTGCGGTTCTGTTCATGTTTAGCTCACGTCCCGCATTCCGTTTCGGACCTTGGGTCACTTTTTGGAGTTTGGACCATTTGAGTGGTAAACGTGGTAAACGTGACTTGTTTTGGCCAGTCCTCTCGATCAAAAGTCAGTCATTCTCGAGCCAAGGGGCCAGGGAGGGTGGAATGACCGCGAAGTGATTGTGGCTTCCTGTGCAGGAGTTTCCAGGTGGGTTCCCACATCGTGTTTGTAATTTCTCACGGAAGGTTGTTTCTTTTCGACCTGATGTTGAATTGCCAATTGTTCACCATTGAGAGGGTTGAGTTGCAGGAGGATCCGCAAGCTAGAACTCCCCCCTCTTCCAAACAAAAACAAAGCATGGTTTCGCAAAAGGGGTGTGTGGCCGCTTTGGCATCAGTTTCACGTGGGCAAGCAAGGGGAGGTCCTTCAATTCCCATGATGTTGCGGGAATTGGAGGACTTCGGTTTTAAGGTTACTCATTCCATGAATTGATTTGGGTGTGGCTCAAAATTAAGCAGAAGGGGGGCAAGACGCAGGTTTTGGTCCATGTTTCCACTTCCCAGGGCAACCCGTTTTGGGATTCCGGTTTTTTGAGCCACAGCCAAATGTCAGCTGATTTAGAGGATCCCGTCGGGCGTCGGCTGGTTCTGCGATGCATTCCTTGAGGGGCCAAGGGCCCCCCCACAAACCATTGGGGAGGACAACATTGATTCCATGGGTTGAATTTGAAGTTTCGTTTCGCGGGGTCTGACGGTGGCCAGCCCAGGTTCATGCCCGAGATTGCAGACCTGCCGGTGTCAAGGCGTGGCGGATGAATCTGCCCCGGATCGCTACCCAAAAGTTCGGGGACATCTTTCTGGCTTCCATCTCTCACTGGCCTAGAGTGAGAGATGGAATCGACCTGAAATGACCTTTTTGCTTCAGTCTCAAAATAGGGCAACCCCAAAGATGGGTGGTCTCCCCACAGGCTTCCCTTCACAACCAACCTCTAAACAGGTACCTCAAAAAAGTTTCTGGCCCCAAAAGGATAACTAGGTCCCCCAGCAGTGCCCTTCTCTCCCCTTTTGCGGGGGAGGGTTCCCCCTACTAAAATAGACTACAGAAGAAAGGGCACCCTTATTCTAACCACTGGAGGACCTAGACAACCTTTTATTTGTGGGTCCTTTGGTCCTGGCTTTTTGGGAACCCATACCACCCCAAAACGATTTGCACAATGGCGTGGCTTCTTGAGCATTTGCGGGTGTGGCTTTTGGAGGTGTGGATGTGTATATACCACCAATGCAAGCTTGTACTGCACCAGGTCCCCCTTGTATGGCTGTGTTTTTGTTCAGGGTACTCTTTAAACCAAAAGGAAGCCACCATTTTGGGGGCTCAAGGTGCCCTTAAAAACGATCAAACACCCGTATCAGCTCCATACTGCGGATGGGCAAAAAAAACGGGTTGGTTGTTATGCACAGTGGCGTCAAATCGTTCCAGGGGGCCCTTAGGTGCTGCAGGATGTGCGTCCATCCACAGTAGCTCGCTCGCAGGGCGCCCATGGGCCCGGCGCTGCTCAACGACGAAGGCCTGCACACGGCAGATGCGCTCTCCTCCGCGCGCTGGGCCGCGCACTCGGAGCGAGTACGCGCCCTGGGTGGCCTGCGGTGGGTGGAAGTTTCACGGAGAAGCTCACTCCTGAGTTCCTTGTTTGGGGCAAAAACAAGTTTGGGATTTTTGTTGGCCAATCCCCACTCGGGAAGTTTGGGGGGGGGGGGGGTTGCGGCTTTTTGCAACCTTTGTTTTGTTTTGGGTCGGGTCAGATGGACGCCAACTTTCCAAAAGTCGCTGTAGGAGAAGGGGGTGTATAACACAGGGCTTAAACAAAAATTGACGGATCGCCCACAAACCATTGGGGAGGACAACAATCGACCGAAACTGGCTTGGTGGGTTTGGGCAAGTTTGTTTGGGTGGAAAGTGTTTGGGAGTCGTGTTTGTGGCAGCAGTTCTGTGACAACCGAATAGGCTTTACCAATTTGTCTGGTTTTGTTCTCGCAGGCTTCCTCTTGCTTTCCCCTTCGCTTCCTATTTGAAAGGGTGGTCAACCTGAAGAGGGAGCACTGTGTGATTCCAATTCTCTGGGTTTGAGCAGTCCAACGCCAGCCTCAAGAAAGCCAACGCCCGCCGGAAAAGTGGCTCAAGGCTCCTTGTCCAACCTGAGAAGCATCACAAGCAAGCTCGACGTTAAATCGGCCCTTCCCGGTGATCCTCCAAAACTGCCACAGAGCTGGAACCATGAGTACCCATACAGTACGGGCGTGCCTTATTATTTTGGCAGGAACCTTTTTTGGGGTCGGCTTGGGGGTAAACCAAGAGGAAGTTAGCCATTTTTTAAGGGGTCCCTCAAAAAGTATGGGTTTGCCTTAAAATGAGGGCACCCTCAAACTGATTGGTTTCCTCTTCGTTTGCCAAACTAAACCGACGCCCAAAAAAGTGAAAACCTCAAAACAAGAGACGCCCAAACGCGGCCCGGGGCCCTCTTTGAGACAAACTCAT
Source organism: Effrenium voratum (assembly GCA_963377175.1). NCBI lineage: Eukaryota > Dinophyceae > Suessiales > Symbiodiniaceae > Effrenium > Effrenium voratum. The sequence goes on from CAUJNA010000109.1 coordinate 219,560, forward strand.
GGAGTCCTTGAATGGCAAGGGTCTCCTTTTCGCATCCCTTGAGCACCTCCGAACAGCTTGCTCTTCCTACCATTAAAAAACATAAATATATATTCTATATATTCATGTATGTATATATATATACATGTATATAAGTATCTACTCCATGTGGTAAAATAAGCACGAACCAACAAACAAAAGAACAAAACAAGGACACCTAGAAGCACCTTGAAAACGCAGCTCCACAGGTTTCACCTTCACTTGGCGCCCGGTTTTTGCCGAGGCCAAGGGCCTGCCGCTCTTCGCTGCGGCCGCCTTCGCGTCCCTGCTGAAGCACCTGCCGCTCGATCCGAAATCCGAATTCGGATCGTGCTTTCGGCACTCGGAAGCACTCGGAGCGCCCCGAAAAAAAGGGGGAACGCGCCGAAAAGCGGATGGAAACATGGGTGTGCGTTCTTGATGGCGGCCGTTTTTTTTTTTTTGGTAGCCGGTTTAATCAGGTAACCCTTAACTGGTGGCTTGGATGGGTGCAGTGGTTTGGGAATTTGAAACCCCTGGTTCTTGTAGAGGCTAGATAAAACACTTCCTCCAGCCCATTGAGCTTGTCTACCATACGGTAAAATCATGGAAGAAGACAGGGGGGGACGTTCCCAAAAGCAAAGTAGCATCTCACAACGAGTCTGCTTGAGCTTCCGGGAACTGAGCGCGGCCAGCGAGTCGGTCTCTTTGGTGCATCCGTCGATGACCCACGGGCGGGAATCCCATGGCAACCACAACTTCCCGCAGCCAGCTACCGTTTTACCGTGTCCTTTTTTTTTGGGGGAGGGTTCCCCTACTCAAATAGAAAAGAAAAACAGTGGGCACCAACTTATTCTATCCTCTCCACTTGAGGACCTAGTTAATCAGGTAACCCTTAACTAGTGGTTTGGATTGGTGCAGTGGTTTGGGAATTTGGTGCGTATGATCCTGTCTTGAATGACCAACGAGAATCTGATGGCACAAAGTATCAATCTCAGGGCATCTCAGGGCCCAAGTCTTGGGCTCTGGGAACGGGGGCCTTTGGGTGCGACCTTTTGATCTTTTAGTTTTCCGGGCTTGGTCTGGTTTTAGTCATGGCCCCAAAATTTTGACCTTCTATTTTCAGGCCCTTTGGGCAGGGTAAGGGCCATCGCAGATGAGGAGCTCGCAGCCGGGCATGCATCCCGAGCTGGTGGCGCGGGGCCTAAAGCCCAAGAGGAATTGCGCGCGCAAGTGGCGCTCCTGAGCTGGGCGCGGGTCCTGAGGTCGGCTCTCACTTCTGAGTTCCTGGACTTGATCTTTTTGGGTTTAGAGCCTAGGGAATGGAGAAGTCTGATACAGACGTTTTGTTGGCCAATCCACGGAAGTGAGGGCTTGGTTCCATGTAGGAACCCAGACCAAAAGTACTGCGTATGGACGAAATCCGTTTGCACCACTGTTCAGAAACCCAACGGAATTGTTCGGTTCCACAACGTAAGTGCCTGCCAACCTTATGGCAGGGTTTCAACCATCGCTTTCTTCTGCGGTGCGAGAACCACCTAAGAAACCTTGAATGATGACCTGTAAGTGCCAACCAACCTTATGGTTTCACCACTGCTTCCTTTCGTGGTGCGAGAGCAGGATTTCGCAACCATCAGCAGGTGAACCCCCGCACCAACACACAAGAGAAAGCCCAAAACCTCGTTCTGCTACCCAGTTTCACGGAGACTCTCGAAAACCTATCATAAACCTTTAGGGAGATAAAGCTCCCAAAGGTCGCAGATCTCACAAAGACAAACAAGAAAAATCAAGGAAACCGATTCGACTATTCGACTGATATGAATTATTGGAACCAAAGATCGAACGTTCAGTTGACCTTCATCCCCCCATTCTAAACCCTTTTCTCTCCGAAGGTGGACACCGCCTCGGAGCTGATGTTGGGTTTCGGGCTCTCCGAGCCGCCTGTGGTGTCACGAGAGCACCTCGACGCGTCGGGAGCGGTCGGGGGCAGTTGGGATGTCCGTCTCAGGGTGAGGTTGGGGTCTGCCTTTTTTTGTTTCTTCCCTGAGTTGCCATATAATTCTGTTGGTGTGTGTGGGGGAAAAAAACTGCAACTGGGTTGAAAGGGGCACGGAATCCCTGTGTTGAAGTGAAGATGGTTGATTCTCGAGTTTGAAAGGGAATCTATGGCAAAGCTATGTTTCTTTTTTCTCAGGGGCGGGGGCATTTGCAAAGGGAGGCTTGGAATATGGCTCCGCTAGAGCGCGGCTTTCCTTTACTTGGGGGTCCAATTCTTCCCTCAGGTCTTGACATGGAAATTTCACATCTTTGGTTGATCAGGACTCAAATCCGTGCGGACCCGGGGCTTGGTGGGATCGTTTCTTTCGCTTAGGTTGGCCTTGGAGCTGGGCCTGGAGAAGTGCCGCTCGGCTTTCCTCAGTTGCAACCAAAGCGAAAATCCGACCGGATTTGAGCTTTTGGTTTTCCCATTTTGGTTTGTTTAGCAAACTATATAAGTCCCCCAGCTGGGTGCCCTTTTTGACCCCCTTTTTGGTTGGGAAGGTTCCCCTACTAAAATAGACTACGGAAAAAAATGGCACCCTTATTCTAACCTCTCTACTGGAGAACCTTAGGGTTCCCACTTAGTAACCCAGTTGCCCAGTGGGTTGCTTCCGTTTTTCTTTTCTTTTTTCCAACAGTTCCCCTTTAAAGTCAACCAACAAAACAAAGGATGACCCTTTTTTTCCCCATGGGCATCTGAGGCTTTAGTAAAGGTCCCAAAAAAGGTCCCACAAAAGGTTAACCTTGTATTTTTAGGTCCCTAAGGGGCAACTGAGTTGTTATGATGAGTTTCTAGTTTAATCGGGGGTGCCCAGTGCCTAAATTGACCATTTAATCACCACAAGAAGATGCCCCCCACTTTTCGAACCATCAGGGGATTATTGATTTAGTGAGACCATGATTGGGGCTCTTTTTTTATTGGTGCCCATTTGAAAGCGATTTGGGGGCCAGGGGGTTTCTTTGAACAGTTTGCCTTGCGGTGGTTTTCCCTGAGCCGCCTTTTGGTGTTTCTTAGCCTGGGCCTAAAGAACAGGTTGGTTTAAACAAATGAGAAAAATACTGGCAAGCCACAACGGTTCTCAGTGGTTCTCAGTAGGGAAGGAAGCAGGCGACAGGGTTGTAAGCCCCAGGTTCATTCGCTCGTCGTTTTGGAGTTGGCAGCCCATTGTTTGTGGTTTTGAAGGGAAGCCAAACGGAAACCGAAGCCATTTCGGGGGTCCACCAAGAGGAAAGCCGAATGTCCGAATCCAAAAGCGCACACACAAACACACACACACACACACACACACACACACACACACACACACACACACACACACACACACACACACACACACACACACACACACACACACACACACACACACACACACACACACACACACACACACACACACACACACACACACACACTGTCGATGCCCTTCTTCCTTTCTGTTTTTTTGGTCCAGAGCAGGCGAGAACCTGAACCTGGTGGAGCAAAGAGACGAGAAGTGGCGCCCCGTGTCGCCTGCGTCGCCCTCGGCGGTCGAGAAACGGCCGCGCGAGACACGGCCGCCCGCGCGGAGAAAGACTCTTTTCGCGCCGGGATGGCGGGTGCCGGGAGGTGCGTTTGTGAGGTGTTTAGCTGTAAAAATATGGAAGCCTTTGTGAGGTTTTGGGTTTGTGTTAGGGGTATATGAGGTCAACGATCAGCCATGGGGCATTCTATTGGTCAGCAACCCACCCTAAATTAGGCTTCCATAATCTTATTCTAATTGTTTCTTTTTCAGGGGACCCGGCCCCCCAAAATTGTGGCATTTTCCCTTTGATGGACCCCCAAACTGGAGAGGTTCCCTTTAGTGTCCTTTACAACCACCAAGAAGGATTCAAACTCCACAAACGAGCCACCCAGTCTTGGGGTTGGGTGGACGGAAGATGGAAGCGACGCAGGGGAAAAAGAGAACCCAAATGTCTCCCACCCAAACAGTGTTTATCTAATGCCCTCTCTCCGTTCTGGAGTTCAACCAGCAGGCAGTCAACTTTAGGGTCGAAATTTACGCGGCCCGACAAATGTTGCTTCAAGGAGAAATGGCCAAGAGTTGCCCACATTGCCAGTCGCACCATGTCGCACCACCAAATCCAGGGTCAAGTACGATAAACACGGCAGGCTGCGGCATCCACCGGAGGGCATATGGTTCAAGTGGAAACAAATCTCTCAATCCCCAGGCCTATGGTTTGAGACATTTTGAGGTTATTTGAGTGGCAAATTCGACTGGCGTGTGTCTTTTTGAAGGTTGGACCGTCCAATACTCACCTGGCCAGAGGACACACTTTACACGTTTTTTTCTTGGTGGCTCTCCCTTTTTTTTGTGGTGGCCCAAAAAGTGTACACTGTTTTTGGGCTGGTCACTAGCCAAGTGAGAATGTCGTGTTTTTGTCCACACGCACGTAGATCTTTTGACCTTGGCCTGCGTCTGAGGTGATGTTTGCCACGGGCCGGAAACCCAATAGCCAGGACAGCCGGGGCTCGCGCGGCTTCTCCCTTCGAAGATGGTTTCCACTATCCCCAAAACCACCACCCCCAAGCCATTATGTTGCCAAGTGTTGCCGCTTTAGTATATATATATACACATACGCACACACACACACACATATATATATATGTATATATATATATATGTATATATATATATATATGTATATATATATATATATATTAGCATAAAGGGTATATACCGCAATCTACCCAGGGGGTTGTTTGGAGGTGGTGGACCCCATCTTAGATCATACCTCCGCGCCTAGGAGTTAGGCCTTGAGGAGGCAGGGGTGAAGACGGACCCAAAGAGCGGGAAGGCGGGCGACGGGTCCAGCGAGACGCGGTCCAGATTTCACGCGCGTGAGTTAGTAGGCGGTGGAGTTCTACTCGTTATGGGTGAAGGCAACTCAGCCAAAGAACCTGTTGTTTCCTGGCTGGCTTGGGTTTGGTAGGCATTTTTTGTATCCCAGTTGGAACAGAGTTGTGTCCAACGAATTCCGACGCCGGTCTGGCGCTTGCGCCGGCCGGGCGCCGGGCGCTTGCGCCAGATCCTGGTGGACGAGTACAGCCGGACCAACGTGGAGAGCATCTTTGCCATCGGCGCGCGGCTGCCCAGGGTGAGTCAGGTTTTCCTTATGGGTTTTGGGTCAAAAATAGGGTAACCCCAAAATGGAACCCTGGTAAATGGAACCAAGCACTAAAACCAGCGGTCCCCTGGTGGTTAAATTTTGACCCATGCCCTTGTATTTGGCCCAAATTCAAGTGAGCCAACGTCGAAAACCCGGGAAGATGAAGGCTAGTAAGAGACAGTCCCAGCCAGAAACAGCTGCGGCCGCCCTACATGAGTCGTCGCTGTTCCCAGACTATCCGCAATGTTGACCCCGGATCAATAAGGTCTTGTTTATTTGTTTGGGGGTGTCCCTTGATTTAGTGGGGATTTAGACCACTTTTGCAGAGGGAATACCCGCATCTTAGTAAACACTTCATCCGGGGTCAACATTAATTAGGGGCAACAAAGTGTGCGTTTCTCGCAATAAGAATTCTGGAATTACCAAAGGGGGGTGATCTCTGGAATTCCATTGATGGTTCCATTTCCCTTTTACGGGCAAGACGCTTGATACATGGAAGTGGGGAACCCCCAGCCCCCTCCATGGCTTAGTGCTTGAAGTCCCCACTAGATTTTTTGCTACAAACGTTTAAATGTGGTAAATTAACATAAAATCACTGAACATGTGGGACTCATTTAGGGGAAATCCCCATTTATCTGTTAAACATTGCACATTTTTCAGGACTCCTTAAAAGATCCACATTTTGCCCATTTGAAACATGGCTTTTTCCACACAAATACAGGAAACCACCATTTACAAGTTGCAATGTTCAGGTGTATTCACTGTAAGGATCCATGTTTTTTTCCTAACATTTGCATTTTTTTGCTCCCCTTCCAACGTCAAGCCTGTCCAAGATGCCTCGAGCCGCGGGCGCCGCTGGCGCCGCCTGAGGATGTCACCGAGCGCATCGCCTTGACGCCGGTGGCGCTCATGGAGGGCATGGCGATGGCCAAGACCATGTTCGGCGAGGCCCCTTTTTTTTTTCTTTGGGGGGGGGGGGTGTTGTTATTATATATATATATATATAATATACATATATATATATAGATCGGTTTTGTTTTGATTTTGTTGTTGCTGTTTATTCCCTTGTTTAATGCCGGGTGCCTCAGACTCCAGAGGTGCATTTTTTACCAACGGATGTGAGCACTTTAACTTTTTGCCAACGAATTGGTGCTTTCGTATTAAACCACGAACAGTTGAACATTCTTAGCAGGGGAGCAGAAAGCAGAGAGACGTTGGCTATTGGTGGAGCACCGCGGAGCCTAACCCCCCCCCCCCCCCGCAGGATTAGTTAGTTAAGTTGGCCGCTCATAAGGGTCCACGCCTCTTTCAGAACCTTTGGGAGGCAAGGGTCTTGGGAGGCCCAAGGGTCCGGGTGGGTTGGTTTTGAAGCCGAAGACGCGGTTTCCTTGCCCGCGGGGGCAGGGGGAAGCCCAGCCGGACTATGAGAACGTGCCCAGCGCTGCCCTCTTCGGGGGTTATGAGACGGGGCTGGGCGGGGGGGAGGGTGACCATCCCTTTAGACGGTTTTAGCTGGATTCCTCCGTCATATGGGATGGGAGGCCATTTCCTGGACAAGCCTTGGACAAGACATGAAGCGTCATACTGAAAGGGTCAGAGCAAGAGAGCACAGAAGCATGAATATCTGGGCCAGTAAACTCTGAATATTGGCCGCCCAACGAGTTTGCGTTATGAAGAGCTAGCCCCCAGGCATTTGTGGAGATGGTCATCCAGATTTGGGCACATCGAAGGCCATGGCAGGCACATGGCATGGTGGCTCTCACCCGAACACTCAACAACCTGCAAAAGCTTCAGGACCAAGCCGAGCGTACATTCATGTTTGTTTGGTTGGTGCGTTTGTCTGTTTTGAGGATACCTTTTTGGAGTGGTCTTAAAGGGAAGCAACCCGGAAAAAAGCTCAGGGATAAGAGGTCAACATGTAGGTCCATGAACTATTGAAGCCACCTTCCCACATTATTTGGTTGGTGTCCGTTGTGCCGTTTTTTTTTTAGATGTTTTGCCCGGCCTTTTAATGCGTTTTTTGCGAACACCGAGGCGCGGTCTTTAGCCAGCCGCCCTGCGGGTCATGCGGCCTCACAGAGGATGCGGATGGGACTGGGCGCAACTGATCACCCCCAAACTGCAGCCACTGAATCACTGAACTCACTTTACTCGCTGGGTTTCTTTGGTGCATTTTGCTTGGATGTTAGGACTTTAACTTTTTGCAAACTAATGGGTTTTGCTAAAGTTAAACTTTGAGCAGGGGAGCAGGTTTCGCAACCGAGGTTTAAGGGACGGGCGAGCGAACAGGGAATGACCATTTACCCAAGTAGGCAAAACGGAGGTGTCCAATCACCAGCTAAAGGAGAGTGGCTTCTGATAGCCAGAACAAATACACCTGTACCTGCTGATGTTGAGCCACACTCTTGTAAAGAAGGTGGTTTTGGAGGTTTCCTCCTTCCATTAGAGCCACCACGGACGCCCCTGGAAGCCTATTGTCCATGTTAGTGGGATAAACTTCCATTTGCTTAAGAATATGATTGATTTTCCCCTTTTGGCTTTAAAGGGAATCTATCACTACTGGAAATATTTTTTTTTTCTCCCCCGGGGGCTTAAGCAAATCGGGGTAAACAACCCCGCCTCTCTCCTCCAGTCAACTGAGTGAGATAGTTTGATTTCAGAGAAAATGACAAATGGAGGACCCTTCCTTCAGGCTTCCCTGGCTTAGCTACGTTGGCGATTGGTTCAACGCGTGCAAACACGATGCCCACACCCGTACCCAAGATCCCTGTTCGACTGGTGGCGTCATCCACGGCGCCCTCGTGGGCCATGGATCGGAGGAGAGGCAAAGTGTGGTACCCCTTCACGACGAAGTTTGATATGGGAAATGGCGCCAAGTTGGAATCCGATTCCAAACCCCCCGCCTCCGTATCCCCGCTTGTTCGGTCGTTTGTCCAACTTTGGAACAGGAAGCCTTTGACGCCACAAGAGGCCATTCAGGTTCCGCAGCCCTCGGTCCCGTCCACTTGGGGCCTGTGGGGTTTCCAACTCATCGGCTCCCGATCAGCAAGGCTGTGGGACAAAATATCCCAAGAACGGGTTCCACACAAATGTTTTTTTTGGGGGGGGTTTCCAGCAAATGGGTGGATATATTTTGTGAGGTTCCACCAAGATGGGTGGATATATTCTACCTATTCCTTTTGGTTTCCCTTGTCATATTCCTGAAACCTTAGGCCATGAGCTCATGTCCCGGCAGAGGCCGAGGCCGCGAAGAAGTACGGCAGCGTGGACGTCTACGTCACCAAGCCAGGGCCCTGGGTGACGCTCGGGATCGAACATGAGTTGTGGCAGTGTTTCTTCTAGGCCCACAACGTTGCTGGTGCTCAGGGAAGGAGGGAAGGAACTTGGGCTTTGTTGCATTTTGCTTGGATGTTAGGACTTTAACTTTTTGCCAATTAATGGGGTTTTCCATTAAACCACTAAAAGTTTAACTTTTAGCAGGGGAGCAGAAAGCAACCAAGTGGGGTTAAAGGAAAACCATCAGTTGCATGGCTTATAGGCTCGTTCCATGTCTCATTCCTGCTGAGCACCAGCAAGCAACATGGTGGCTCAGTTGTTCAAAGACCTTTTGTTGTGGTTCCCTTTTTCGTCCATGTTTAGTCATGACCCTGAAGGGTAACCTTTTATTTCTGGGTCCTTTGGCCGACTGAAGTGTGGTCCTGTTGGTTCTCTTTGAACATCCACAAAGAAAAGGGTTGCTCAAATTTTGGCACCCACATATCTCACTTCGGGCGGAACATGTTAATCTTCGATTGCGTAAGCACATGTGTTGTTTTCCCAGTTGGTATTCAATGGAATCTATCACTACTGGACTTATAGTAGGCGGTTAGCAATCCTTGCTATAACCCATTTACTTTTGCTATACTTCCCCAAGTGGGTGATACGCAGGGATAACAATTCAGCAGCCTGCATTCTTGGGTGGAGAATAGGGAAGCAGGGTTGTCGCTGAAATTGAGCCCCTACATGCATCCTGGATTGGAGGGCCACCTTCGAGGGCCAGGAAGGAGTTTACCTCGAAGGTAGTCTTCTGGGCGTTCGGTCACGAAGGTGAGCCCATGTGATTCAGGGTGGGATCCACTGAGCTGGACGGACAAATCACAGGGTGGCGCCTGAAAGTTGAGCACCGCTCCTGATGTCGCCAGGTTAAGTGGTGAGTACCCTAAGCTATATCCTATGTACAACTTGGCTAACTGCACTTGGGGAACCTATACGTTGGCTATCACCCAAGTCATCAACTTACTTGCCGAATCGAGCACCCAAGTCTTTTCAGACATCTTGGGTCTTGCAGCCTGGACCGCCCCCCCCCCCCCCCGGAAAAAAAAAAGAAGAAACAAAAAGAAAAGAAACAAAAAAACAAAAACAAAAACAAAAACAAAAACACACACGCGCGGTGGGGATCCTGGGATCCTGGCATCGAGGTTCAAGCCTATGAAGCACACTATGCCCACTGGCCGCGGCGAGGAGGAGTTGCAGTGTGACGGATGTGTCCCGTAGGGCTGGGGGCCTCTCAAGGTGATGAACCACTAAAAGGGGTTCCCATTATTGGATGAATGACCGGGGTCAAGGGGCCCTGGGATACATAAATTTCCTGTAAAACAGGGAGCCTAAAAGCCAAATTACCCCCAATGCCAGTGGTTGCTCATGCGGCAAATTTAAATGGAGCCCAAATTGGAGGAGCACCCCAAGAGGAGATTCCTCGACCCGGACCTGCGGTGCCCTTTCGTCCCAGTTTTGGTCCAACAACCATTCTTCCGGTTTCATGTCGCACTGCGGGGTACTCCTTGGATGAATCATTGAGCCCTTGTAATTTTAGGCTTGGTGTTCGTCCCAGGGCCACCCAAGCCGGCTCTATATGCAGGTCCTTGGAGCTTTCCCATGATCTGTTTTTGCCGGGCATCCTTCTACCTTCCTGGGCGTTTTCTGGATCTATTCCGCAAAGCCCAAGTTCCATGACGCACGTGTGCAAAACCGACCTTTGGCCATCTTTTGGCGAGGTCCCAAACGGTGAACCTTCTAGTGCTTGGTCCTTTGGGTAACTGAGATGCGTGTTGGAGAGAGCTGTTTTTGTTCGGCGAACGCAGTTCGGCTTCTCTCTTATGTTGCTGATTTCGAGATATACAACTTTGCATGTGCACTCCGCAAGAACCAGGGCTTGGGTTACCTGAGCAGTTGTTCAGGTCTCATGCCCGGCAGATGTCTTCGCAGAGCAAAGTTGTGAGAGTCGCCGTTTTTTGTCTTGCAAGCTGGCTCAGACTGGGCACATTGCTGCCAAACAGCAACCGCAAAAGAAACTTGCCCCAGCGTGAGGCGGCGATTCAGACGTGAACGCCTTTCATTCAGAGTTCCCCGCTTTTCCTCGGATCGGCCCTGTGCTTTCGAAACGAGATGCCCAAAACGGCAGGTGTCATGGACGGAGGCTTCCCTGTATTTCTCCTTGTGGCGTGTATCATTTGTCGAAGTGGGTCGGATCAAACCATGAGACCCCTGGGGACCATCTTGCATCTTTGCCCTAGGCTCTAGAAATGCACAAAGGCAAGACTGAATTTCTAGATTTGGGGTCGGACGTTCATCAGAGTTGAGCCGGACAAAAAGAAACACCGAAACACTGGAACCTTCTTTTGCAGGATGTATCATGGTTCCTTTTTTTTGTCCAGGCAGTTTGTACATGAAGCAAATGTGGCGGTTTTGGTAACCTTTGCCCAGAAAACTTTGCCTGATGGATGTCTTTGAGATAACCCCCAACGGGCCAAAGCTGCCCTGGGAGCTGGACGTGGCGCTTGAGCCGGCGCCTTCACAAGCGCCGGCGCCAAAGGCGGAGCAAAGGTGTCCGGAGCGCGAGGTGGGCGCGACAGCGTGGAAGCCTTTTTCTTGGGTCTTTGTGGCCAGGTGGCTGTGGTTGTCAAAACCGTTTTGGGATCCCATTTTGGCATCTTAGGGTGGGTGCACCACCCATTTTAGAACCTATTTTTGTGGGGATTGTACGGGATTTTGACCCATGGCCAGGTGTTGTTGCCCCAAGTGGAGGAAAGCAACTGTTGCAGGTATCAGCCCAGTTGCCCAGTGGTGCCCGTTTTTCCTTTTTTTGGGAAGGGTTCCCTTTAAACTCAACCAACAAAAAAAGATGCCGATCCTTTCTTTTTTCCACTGGCCACTGGTGAACTTGGCAAGGAGCATCAAAGTAGCTCGCCGCCAGGCTGGGGGCTACGGCATAGCCGAGCACTTCTTGGAGGCCGTCGAGACCGTCGAGGCCGTCAAGGCCGTTGAGACTCGAGGCGCGCCAGACGGCGGAACTCAGACATGACGAGTTGTCATGGCTTGTTTTTGGTGTGGCCTGAGCCCCTTAATTTTGTTTGACGCATATGGCTTGTTAGCCAATATGGGCCCTTTTTCAAGTGTGTTTTTTGATCTGCCCCAAGGTACATAAGTTCAAACCTTCCAAGCAATGTTTTGGGGGAGGCACGTAAGGAGTTTTATCATCCCTGGCTCCTTGACTCCCCTACAACCTATAGCCAGCCTTTTCCTGTCTGAAGTGTAGTCTTCCCGACAGGATGCCAACGTTGCCATTGGCGCAGCCAGGGCGCGCGGAGCCATACATTTAATCAAGGGGGTCGCCTCTCAGACCCTCCTTTGAGGGGGCTTCAAGCTCTGTGGCGTCTTCTCCGTGTTTGCCCCTTGGGACATTGGACGCAAGATTTCTGGGGGAGGTGAGGGTGCTAGGTGTGGAAGGGGAAAAAAGCTGGATCTTAGCACCAACAAACAAGAACTGGGTGTTGATTGTTCAGTCTGGAACCATTGGTCCCTTTATCTAGGTTTGTGCACCAAAAGTTCAGACCATTTTTCGGCCGGATCGGAGGTGAGTTTTTATGAGGGGGACTCTGGTCACGCCTTAGGCAACGGAAATTGGAGGTATCTTTGCCCGCCAAAATGATGACCAAAGAGCAAATTGTTCAATCCTTCAGCCTGGAGTAGACTAAGAATATGATATATACATTTTACGACTGGGCCTAGCTCAAAATGATGAATCCTTGACCATTGAAAAACTTTACCCCAGAAGCCTGTGTCGTTTGGTTCTCGCCAACGAGACCCAGCCCAAAATCACCCCCACCAGAAATCAACTGCCTGGCCGCCTGACCGGCCGGCGGGGCACGCGCAGGGCGCTTAGAGCCAGCCCTTCTACCGCTGGCGGAGCAGGGCGACGCGCCTGCCCTGAAGTCCCTCCTGCCAGGTGCGGCTCCAGCCGATTCGGTCGAGGGGTCGATGGGGGGGTCGATTTTGGCGAGGGTTTTGTAGTTGGCCCTGGAGGTTTCTCAAAACGGCTTTGGACAGAAAGGTCCCTGAAAAGCATGATGGTGGGATCAAGGGTTTGTCTCACTGTGATACAAGGGGGTCCCCTCTTTACGTGGGGGGTTAGTCTTTAGGAGGCCCTTTTTGTTGTATCACAGAAGTGGTCTTCCCTTTGGTTCCTGGAAAAAAGCCAACGTGCGAAGTGCATCTGTAGAAGCTCCTCTTGGGCCTTGAGCCGAGGAAATCCCTTCCTCCCTCAAATCAGTTCGGGGTTCTCCGATTTCACCACTGAACATATGTTCTCATTTTTCGGGGGATCATAAATCAAATGGAAGGACAAGGGCTCTCTTTGTTTGATTGGGCTCTTGGTGGCCCCCAGCTGTCCCCCTAGCCTTTTAGCCTTTTAGGCTTTTAGGGTTTAGTGGTAGTTTCCATTTAACCCACTAAAAGTAAAAACAAAACAACTTTGAGCAGATCAGAAAACGTTCAGCCCAGTGCTTGCTTCAGGCTTCCCCTTGTGCCGGTCGCATGGGCGCCTTGCAAAGCAGGTAGCGACGTGAATGTCCTGGCCGGCGAGCTCCGCCTCTACCCAGGCCTGACCCCCAAGAAGAGAACAAACCAAATCGGCATGACCATGACTGCCTAGAGTCTCCATGACCCCCGGAAAAAGGGGTCATGACCCCTGAATTTCGGGTATTGACCCCATTTTCAAAGGGTCATGGGGAGACAAAGTGGGTCCTATGAACTGGACTTCCTGGGTTCAAGGGGGGCTTTAGTTACTTTTTTGGCTTACACCATTTTAGTGGTAAATAAACAAGTTTGGCCACCTTCGGCCAATCCCTCGACAGGAAGTCACTCCTTTTTGGTGGGTTGACGGGGTAATGTATCTCACTTCCTGAGTTCCTGGCCTTGAGTTGCTTTTTGGGTTTAGACCATTTCAGTGGTAAACTCCAAAATGGATTTGGATCTTTGGATCTTTTTAGTTCCAATCCACTCAGGAAGTGAGGTATACTGGGGCCGAGGCTCCCAGCGCATGTTCTGCACCGATTGGACCCCGCTGACGCTGGCGGTCGCCGGGGGTCACCAGGCGGCGGTGGAGGCGGCTGAGCTGAACTGGGCGAATTGGCAGCGGCCAATTCGGGGCCCGGGGTTCACAGGGGTACTGTTGGTTGGTTTAGGCTGGTTGGTTTAGAGGGACAAGCACAGTTTGAGGGGTTCCGGAGAATGTTTGTAAATCAACAGTTGGTTTCTTTTTCGGGCCATTCCACTCAGGAAGTGAGCCTGTGTGTTCAGCCCAGCTACTTCACTCGTGCGTCCCCCCTTCCATCCCCTTCCCTCTAGCATTCCCTTGCCAACGCCTGAAGAACAACCCCCTTAGGCCTTGCCAAGGGCCGGGCTTGGGTTGCGATGAACATCGCGGTGTTGGTTGAAGACAGGCCCTTCAAATTCCAGTGGCCATGGGAAACACATGGACTTGTAGTTGCCATGTATCTCTCCTGGTTTGCTTTACTAGTAGTAGTGTTATATATGAATTGTTAATTTACAATGTATATGTTGAGCTTCACCATCATGTATATAAATATAGGTCCTTGACCTGGGGGCCGGAGTGCTGCGTTTTGGCGGTCTTGCCATTTTCAAAATTTGCGTTTTATGCTAGGAGGCCGTACTTCAGGTATTTTTTCCCAAGGGGGGGGTAGACTTTGCAGATTTATCCTTCTCAAACCCTGTCCCCCAGAGCTCTACACAACTGTTTGGATGCAGGGAGTTTGCAGATTCCACCCCCTGTAGGATCTGAGTATGTGTCAAAATGAGGGATGGTTTTGCTTTTGGCTTCCCTTGGCAATCACATCCAAAATGGTGCCCTCAAAAAGCTCACGCCTTCATATGAAAAGAGTTGATAGAAGGGTTACAGAATTCCCAGTAGCATGCTCCCACAATCCAGTGGGGCCGAGGCAGGGATGCCTTCCAAGACACAAATACCCCAATCACTCCGAACATTGTTTTACGCACCCCACAAAAACCGAATCATCCTATTTCTTTTGCCCCTGAGTCTTTTTGCGGACTTCGATGCCCTCCGCTCCAAACAGCTTTGTTTTTCAGGGAGCATTTGGAAATTTATCTTTGAGTCAGAGGATAACATCATGCCGGAAACAAGAGGTATTTGGAGTGGGAGTGCTTCCATTTGCTGAAGAAGATGTTTTCGAGTGGCGATCCAGAGGTCGCTCCCAATTTCGGGATTCGGGGCTCGAATCACATTTTCGGGATTTCGGGATTCGGGATTCGGGATTCGGGATTCGGGGCTCGAATCACATTTTCGGGATTTCGGGATTCGGGATTCGGGATTCGGGATCCCGGATCCGAGATCCGGGACCCGGGATTCGGGATGCGGGATTCGGGACTCGGGATTGGGCTTTTAAGGGCGTATGCTCCCAATCTGAGGGTTTTTGTATTACACCCTGGGATTGCATGACCCGGAATGGTTCTTTTAGATGGGGTCAATACCCAGTGGGTGTATTCCCAGGGGGTAAAGCACACACCTTTAGACCCAAGCTCCGAGGGGTTTCTCATCAGGTGCTCCTCGAGGCCTGCGCGGACGCCAACGTGATCTGCAGCTGCTGCACCTCCTCCGGACCCTACAGCGACTGGACTCGACTCGATTCGGCTTGCTCCCGTCGGGAGCGATGGGTGGAGTTTAATGAGGTGCTTTACTCATATAGGTTCTGACGCGTGGGAGTTCCGCGTAACTGGCCCCCCTGATTTCCGTGAGGTACGGCACACACACACACAGAGATAGAGTTCAGACGCGGCGGAGTTCCGTGCAACTGGGGAAGGCCTTGACTTTTTTGAAAGGTCACAGTTCCGTTTCGGACTTGATCGTCACTTTTTGGGTTTGGACAACTCAGTCGAGTACTCAAAGGAGTCGGTGACTGATTCCTTGTTGGTCTGCCCTTGAATGCAGACTGTAAGCAGGGGTGGTTTGCCATTTGGAGATGCACTTTTTTGTGCCCAATGCATGAGGGGATGTTACCATCTTTTTTTGTTACAATTCTTCACCTTTTAAGGTGACGTGTCTGATTGTTTCAATAAATGTGGAAGTGGACAAGGCCCCTTCTCAAGAGGAGCCTCCCTGCAAGCGCAGAACATGAACCCGCTTTACAAATGGCGGGCTTTTCAGGAGTGCCTTTTCAGCCTTCTTGGTTTCCCTTTGCTTGCTGCAGCCGGCGACGCTTGCTGCAAGTCCCTTTTCTGTTGCCCTTTTCTGATCATTCTGGTCGCAAAACTGCGGACCCCCCGTTTCAACAAGGAACACCTCGCAAGAACCGTTCCTTACAGGATACCCCCCAGGATTTGGATCCTCAGCCGATGCACGGCTATTGTGCAACTAAGGTGAAGAATTTGATCGGTCAATATGGGGTTTTACATCCGTTGCATCCGCAGTGTGGCTGTTCAAGCGTGAAAATGTGCGAGCAGCGCACTTGGACGGTTTGTTGTTTCCTTTTGGGCCCCAAACCTGTTACCCCTGAATCTATAGGTTATCAGCCGTAGGCCCCTAGCTCTAAGCATTGGACGGTTCCCTTGTGCCTGTTGATGGATCCAACATGCCCGTGGACGCTGTCGGAGCAAGCTCCGACAACGCCACCGGCGGCGGTGCGCGAATGTTCGCGTCAAGTGCCAATGTGCAGCAAAACCGCACACTGATGAATTCCCTTCAACTGTACAATACCGCAATCTTTGCTTTCGGGAATGATGCAGCCATCAGGTCTGAAGCCGAAGCCTTGCATCAAGCAGCTGTTACGCATTTGCAAGCGGAAAACCGTGAGGAGCTCCGTGCCGCACAGAATCAGCTGCATGCACACTACGCTGAGTGTGTGCAAGCCCAGTCGCATCGAATTCGTGCATACGAACAGCGAGTGAGCGATGAGTTCATCCAAGAAGTGAACTTCGCTGAAGCTAGGATAAGCCAAGTGTGTGAGGAAAACGCCCAATCATTGCATGAAATGGAAATGAGACGCAAAACAACTGAGTTTAGGCAAGCCATTGAATCGACCCTGGCGGATGCACAGCAGCTCCTTCAGGAGCAAGCCGCGAAGCACGCTGATGACACAGCCCGTGTCGAAGCGAAGAACGCCAGGACAATCGATATGATGGCCCACCAAAACGGGCTTCTGCAGGACGAGCTTGATGAGCTAAAGAAGTACCAGAAGCATCACGACCTCCGCGGGGATGGATCGAAGCCCAAAGGGGTAGGCGATACCCGAGAGGATTCGCCAGAGTTGATGACCGATGACATGAAATCAGCTCGGTCACAAAGGTCAATGTTGGACCCGCTGTCCAATCCGTTTCAATATGCAAAGGAAAAGTTGAGGTCGCTTGTTACCTATGACGGTTATGAGGTTGATTATACTCCCAGCATTATGCCAACTGCCGAAAGTGAAGCACTGCTTGCAGATGCTCGCGATCCGCAAGGACCTGCTGAGAAACCATCAGGTAGTGGTCGGTCCCCGATCAAGACAAGTGCACCCGTTCCGCCCCTGCAATTTTCCCAGGGGCCAATGCCAACTGACCGCAAGCACAAGCCTCCCGGCGGTCCGCCACCCGATGATGACGGAAATGGCGACGGCGAAGGTGATGAGGACGATGGTGACGGCCTCGGGCCCAACCTCGGCCAAGAAGCTTTCGCCAAAATGTTGATGAAGTTGGTGAAAGTTCACACGAACGATGAGAAGCCCAGAACTCGCGAAAGCGAGACGTTGCGATTCAAGGAAATGCCAACTCCTGAAACGTACCGTGAGTGGAAGACATCGGTTCGTGAGGACGTCCGCGCTGCATCTGACCGACCAGACGAGGCCTGGCCTTGGATAATGGAAGTTTGGTCCGATCGCGAGGATAAGAAGAAGCTGTTGGAAGAGCTCGGTGAACCGGGAAAATTCGTGACGCTAGACACGAAGATTCTCGCAGCGCTCACGCGCTCAGCGAAAGGTGATCTGGCTCAACGGATCCTAACAGCAAAGGAAGAATGTGCCAAGGAAGGAAAGGCAATGAGAGGAAGGCAGGTCTTGTTCATGTTTGATCAATATTTCAAGACCAGTGAAGAAGCCGGAAACCTCTATTCCTTGGAGGACCTGTTGCGTGTCTCGCGACACGGCGAAGGAATCATAGATCTCAAGCGGTTCCTAAACGCTTGGGATTCCGTGATCGCCGGCATGAAAAGGCCGCCTGAAGAAAAGGTGTTAAAGGACATCTTGCTTCGCCAAGTGAGAAGCTGCCATCTGTTGCGATACGACATTGATACCTATGATCGTTGCCGCGACGATGATCCCAACAAATCATATGATTTCCTAATGCGCTGCATGAGAGATTTGATTGAGAGGGATAGGCTTCGCGAGAACCGAGAGCGCGTGTCCAAGGTCAATGCAAGTAAAGCCCCAACACCTAAGGCTGGTGCCGCAGCTCCCGAAAAGAAGGACCCTAAGAAAAAGAGCGCACCAAAGCCGAAGGATGCTGAGGAGAAGTACTGCTTTGACTTCCAGAAGGGCTCGTGCACGAGGGGGGCAAATTGCCCTTACGCGCACCGCAAGGAGCCGCGAGGACGCTCTGCGACCCGTGGCCGACCGAATTCTCCCAAGGGCAATAAGGGAGATAAAGCACCGTGCTCTTTCTTTGCCCAAGGAAAGTGCACCAGAGGCGACAAGTGCAAGTTTAGCCATGCCTCCACTGGCGGCAAGACTGCCGCTGCGGCATCGAGCAATGAGGCCAATGCCAATCCTGCGGCTAAGAAGCGTGCGAACTCGCTAGGCCGAAGCCTAAGGCCAAAGCCGCCGCTGTTTGCACCAGGTACGCCATGTTCGCAAGGCCAATCAATCCGGTAGGGGTGTCATTTGACACCAATGCTCATGTTCATGAGATCGCCGCCGAAGGCGATGGTTTCAAGCTAGAATATGAGGAGAGGCAGTACAATAGAATGTTTCCTAACGCAAAGGACTGCCCCAGGCCGACTAAAGGCACGAACAAGGCAGCCCGTAAAGCCGCTAATCAGTTGAATGCCGTGATCAATGCCATTGAGAATGGAGCCCAGCCCGCTTGTGGTTTCATGTGCGATGTGGAATCGGATTCCATCTCAAGCCTATCGTGTGATGAGTGCCTGAGAATTGCCATGCCGCCTCACGATGTTCGCAAGGATGTCGAAGCGCCAAGGGCAGCCACCCCTGCACCAAAGGGAAAGGATGTGTGGCTCATTGATTCCGGCAGCGAGCAGGACCTCATCAGCAAAGCTGCTCTGAGGAACGCATCCGAGGCTATCCGAAAACAGGCTCCTCAGCCTATCCGCCTCGTGACAGCGAACGGAAACATCACTGCTTCCGAAATCGCAGACATCAATGTCAGCGCATTGTGTGAGCCCGCTCAGCCTTACATCCTCGAGAGCTCTCCTGCAGTGTTGTCGTTGGGTGTAAAGTGCCTGGATCAAGGATATTCCTTTCACTGGGAATCCGGAAAGGCGCCAACCATGGTTCGTCCCGATGGTGCTCTGATCCAGCTCAAGGTTGACGGTCATGTGCCACACATGGATTCAAGCTGCGAAGCTGAGCCATCGTTAAGTGCAGTAGCAGCATCCAAGCCAGCACCTGCCCCGGTTCATGACGAAGGCATCGACGAGGGCGATGATCCCGATGACGAAGTTGAGCGGTTTGTGAGATCCCGCAAAGAGCAAGACCTGGTTGCCGAAGCAAGTACCAAAGAGCACTTGTTCGCACACTATCCGAAGAATCCCTTTTGCCGTACTTGCCAACGTGCCAAGATGCTTGCCCCATACGCTAGATCAAAAGGCGGACAGGGAAGGCTCGAGACTAAAGCTTTCGGGGATCACATTATCGCCGATCATGTAATTCTTAAGGCCAACATCGAGCAAGGCATAAAGGGCGAATGGTGTGCTCTCGTGATCAAGGACGTGCATACGCAGTTCAGGTACGTGTACCCGTCGACCAGCAAAAGCACGGAGCAATCCGTTGCAGGGATCCAGCATTTCATTTCCGGTAGGGATGAGGTCGAGGTTTTATACACCGACAACTCCCGGGAACTGAAAGCCGCAATAGAACAGTTGGGGTATCGTCATCAGACCTCCATTGAATATGTCGATTCATCCAAATCGTTTGTCGAAAGGTAAATCAGACATTTGTTGGAGGGAGCACGTGCGAATCTTGTTCAGTCAGGGTTCCCACTGTCGATGTGGCCATTTGCAATCCAGCACAATGCAGTTGCAACCAACATCCTGCCGCAGTTGAACGGTAACGATTCGCCATGGTACCTCAGGTTTCACAAGACCTTTGATGAAGCTGAGATACCTTTCGGAGCAAAGATTCTGTTCTGGAACAACCCGGCACGAGCTGACAATCAGGCAGGCAAGACTTCGCCGACATCAAATGAAGGCGTGTTTGTCGGTTACCACATCCAGCCTGGGTTCGCATGGAAAGGTGAATTCCTTGTAGCAAAGCTAGAAGGACTCGATTATCACATCGAACATGCGTCCCTCACGGTACAGCGAACAAAGCGCATTGAGCTTCCAACGGATGAGTTCATCTTCCCGATGAGGTTGTTGAAAGACCCTGCATCTCATCCACCTGTTGCCGATGCTAGGACACGAAGTGATCCTGTGCCGCTGGAGCGTGGGCAAGCCCACATCGAGGAACCCGTTGCATCGGAGCAATCCGAAGCGAAGATCAAGCCTGCAATGCCTGACAAAAGTGGTGCATTCGACCCAAGCAAAATGCCTGACGGGTCACAAGTGCCCGATGGCTACGTGTGGGATGGGGTACGGCTTGTTCGTAGGAAGGCCGGATCCAAAAGGCCTCCCGACATCCCGTCCGACATGTGGGTCATGCTCGGTAGCCAGGACCGAAAGGCCCTTACCCAGCAGTACGAAGAGCAGCTCCGTGCAGATGCCAAGAAAGCTGTGCTTGAGACAACAGTCTCGACCGAGGCCAAATCCGAGCACCCAGAAGCCGCATCAAGTGCAAAGCCAACCATCGCCGCCCGCGAGGGCGAGCCGACGATGCCCGTGATTAGGCAAGCTCCGGCGATGTCCGTTCTCCCTGAACGCGACAAGTCTGATAAGGAGCCGCATCGTCCGCAATTGCGCGAGTTAGTCAAAGAGCGAATCAAGAAAGTTGAGTTTGATGTTGCTCTGGAATTGTTCAGTGCAGTCGTGGCCAGACTCGTACCGAAGGCCGAAGTAGCCAACACGCCAAAGGCCCAAGCTGCTCTTGACAAGGAATGGGAAAACCTTCGAAAGAAAGGCACTTGGGATGAGTTCAGAGTAAATGAGTGTAGGCGCGTCATCAGAGAAGCCCAGAACAAAGGGGAAAAGGTCCACATTGGAAGGATTTTCGAAGCTTGTTACGAAAAGGGTAGTGAGCTTCCCGATGATGATCCCAACAAGAAGTTCAAAGGAAGGACCGTTTTCCAAGGGAATAACGTTTATGATGAGAACTCTGTTGCTGCATTATTTGCGGAGCTAGGGTCCAGCCCTGCATCGATGGAAGCTGCAAAGATCCTCGATGCTTTCGGGTCACAGCCCGGCTACCGCAAGGCGCAAGCCGATGCGAAGCAAGCCTACATCCAAGCCCTGTTCAAAGGCGTTCCCACATGGCTTAGATTGCCAAAGAACAGATGGCCTAGCCACTGGAGCAAACAATACATTGACCCCATCGTTCCACTTGTGTTAGCCTTGTACGGACATCCAGATTCAGGGGGGCTTTGGGAAAAGCACCTTGAGGATGCCCTGAATAAGCAAGGCTTCATAAGAGTGTTGCCCGAAATTTGGACATCCATCTTCCATCATCCGGAGCTCGACCTGCTTCTTGTTGTATATGTAGATGACTTCAAGCTTGCAGGACCTGCCGGAAGCCTTGACAAGGGATGGGAGCTGATCGGGAAGGACGTCGAGATCGACCCGCCCGAACCATTCGGCAGGTACTTTGGGTGTCACCATATCGAAAAGAACAATGTGAGATTGCTAAAAGGGGATCACCCTTTCAATCACGTGTTTGAGGGTTCTGCGCAACACGCGGGTGTTTGCTCCCAAAGAAGGACCGAAGACTACTGGGAGCATGATGAGCGCACGAAAACGTGGACACGCTACCACTTGCAGCCCAGGAAGAGCCTTTTCCGTCCTAAGGAGCAAGCAAGTGCATTCGCCCGTAGCCTTGACTCTCAGCGTGTAACAATTAAAGATGAATCAAAAGCAAGCCCAATTTGCGACGAGTGGTCGCATCACGCGTGTGATCGCACTACTGCGGACACCGCGTGGTGGACCGGACGTACTGTGTTTTCCTATGGTAAAAATCAGGAAGCAGCATTGCAGTGTGCGTTGCCCTCAAAGCCTGGATCAATGAGAGACAAAACTGCGGCTAAGAAAGAAGTCAAAGTTTCTAAGTTCAAAGGACCTGAAACTATATGCGACAAACCTGTCGGTTGTATGACCAGAAAAGTCAACATCGTTGAGTATGACATGTCTGATTTTCTCAAGTCATGCGTTGACGCATATTGCGAACTTGCCAAGGTGAACGTTTCTTCGTTGAGTAAGGTCAGCACTCCATTCATTGGTTCGAAGGTCGCGAGACCTGTCGCAAATGAAGAGGAGCCGAAGGGTAGATTACAGACTATTGCTGCAAAGGTACTAATGAAGATTCTATTCGCAGCCCGCATGGCTAGGTATGACCTGCTTAGAGCCACGCAAAGCCTTGCCTCACGTGTGAGCAAATGGTCCACTGAGTGCGGCAGCGCTCTACACCGACTCGTGTCGCACATACACTGTTCGAAGGACCTTAAAATGCGGGGTTTTATCGGGGATAAGTTCTCTGAATGTAGGCTGTGGCTGTTCGCTGATGCGGATTGGGCAGGCGAATGCGACTCGCATAGTACCACGGGTTGCACCATGATACTCGTAGGACCAAACACATACTATCCACTGAATGCTTTCAGTAGGAAGCAAACAGCGACCGCTACAAGCTCGACTGAAGCCGAGGTCATTGCTGCGAATCAGGCACTCAGAGCAGAGGGACTGCCGACTCTGTCGCTTTTCTGTCAGCTCAGCCTGTTTGGGAAGGAAGCACATGGGTATGCTCAAAGGGCCGGTAAAGCCTCCCTTGACGTGCCTGACGGCATTGTCGCTCGCATTGATCCCGAGTTAGATGAAATCCGTTATGGAAACGTTGACGCGGGTACAAGTGTGGCTAACATCAATGCCCTAACTGTGCATCTCAGTGATAAGTGGAAAGTAAAGCTGATGGAAGACAATCAGGCCACGATCACTATCCTGCAGCAAGGACATTCACAGAAACTAAGGCACACGGATAGGACCCAACGCATTAGTTTTAGATGGCTTCAGGAGCAGTTCGTAAATCGGCAATTCGAACTAATCAACGTTGACACTACCCTTCAAGCTGCAGACATCTTGACAAAGGCGTTTGACAGTACCCCGGTGTGGCACCACGCTCTCGAGCTGATCGGAATCTCCCCCAGTCGCCAGGCGCGAGCCTGCGCCACCAGTTTGCTGTACTCTCCAAATGCCAAGGCCAGAGATGTCAGCGATCAGGGGGAGCAGATCGCCGCGTTATGCAACGTTCAGCCCAAGCGTCTCCTTATTGAATTCTGTTGTTCGACGACCTCACGGTTGGGCGAATCAAGAGACCCTTCAAAAGGTTGTCGTGTCATCCGGGTCACCGAAAAGGAGGATGGGTGCTCCGTAGAGTGTAGGCAATGGTTAAGCCGGGAAATTGCCGAGTTTAGAAGCAAGAATCCCAAAGGTGCCATAATGTTTTATGTGTCACTGCCATGCACTGGAGGCTGCCCATGGGGTTATGTCAACCAGCAAACTCCCAATGGTGCCGCCAAGATCGAGGGCCATGTCAAACAGTTTCGATCACTGCTCAGAGGGTTCAAACGCATCCTCAATGACGTTCACTCTAATGACGTTAGTGTTGCCTTTGAACTCCCTAAAGCGTGTCGCTACTGGAAATGGCCTGAACTATGGAGTTTCTTGACCAAGTACAAGATGCACAAATATGAATTCCATGGTTGTAAAATCGGTATCAAAGGGAGAAATGGAAAACCAATGAAGAAGCAATGGGTCGTTGCCAGTAATATGCCCACTATTTCCGTTGTTGAGTACTTCAAATGTGACGGTTCACACGAGCATGATGAAAGCCGTGGTGCCCACTTGAAGGAAGCTGAGGGTTACACGTATGTTTACACCGATGCCGTTCATAATGCATTCTCCGAGCATGCCACCACGCAGCCGTTGCTTTCGAGTGATTGTGCTGCTTCGTTTTCGCAATGAGCAGCCAAACGGCCATGGCGCATCCCGCGAGGGCTTGCGATCCAGCATGGAGGCGGTGGATGGAGAATATCGCTACCACATCGGTATGCACCAACGGCAGGTACGACGCGAACCTCGCAGCAACAGTCAAGGGGCTTTTGGAGACGACCTCTGCGCAATCCCTTATTCATACATGGATACAGGACCAACCGCACTATTTGCAGCTGCTGACGCCATTATTGACAATCAGTGAGCCTTATTTGAAGGTGGTGCAAGCACCTCGCGTGCCCGACCGAGACCTCCTCATTTACCTGACGGTTGCAGATTCTGGACTGTCTATGGTATCCGGCAAGAAGAAGAAGCTCCGCAAATATGATTTTTCGGAACGCTTGGATTCTTCTCGCCCGGCGCGTGTCGGTGCATGGAAATCCGAGATGCTATGGGGAAAGGGGCTGCAACAGCTTTGCAAACGCATGGCCGCGCTCATCGACGAGGTGCGTACGGACTACCCGACGGCAACGATCATTCCTATGATCTATTGGAATGGCAACGAGCTCGTTGGGAAGTACGGCCTCGAGCCCACCGGCGCTTTCCCATACGACCAGCCGGAAGGCATCGCCGAAGAGATGATGGCGGACACGAAGAGGCATTTGTCCTGGACAAGGGACTTCGCGGCCCGCAAGGGCTGCGCATGCCTCGGCATCATGACCGGTGCCAAAAGCTATCACTACGGGTTTTCAATGATTTGGGATCGCTACATGGCTGAGGTGCGTAACTTCATAGTTGAAGATCCCAATGAGTTGCTCGTGTATGTCGACGCTTCGCCTTTCGTCGAGACCATTGACCTGCTCGACAGGTATCATATGTGTTTCAGCGACGACAACGTCATCAAGACCGTCCAGTTCATGCGCGGGACCCACCACATGTTGTACATGCTTTCCATCTTGCGCCCAGCGATGGGCAGCGTGGCAGAGCTTATTCGATCGCACGGCGCAAGCCAGCGCCGGATCGACGCTCTTGAGCTGCGACATCAAGAAGATTGCACTTTCAATGTGGAGGTTCTCGCGTACTGCAAGGAGACGCTTACCAAATGCGGCATCTCCTTGTCGGAAATGATTGGACTCCCTTTCACCAGAGAGGAAGTGGAGACGCGGCAACCCCTCGACTTTGCCCATGTGGACCCAGCTGAATTTGCAACTTCGGGTGAGCCTTCCGATGCTATTGCTTCCGAAAGTGTTCGCCCGGCGCAAGCTGGTGCAAAGGCAGCTGCAGTGGCAAAGAAGAGTGAGGATGTGACCAGGCCGGTAACGCTCGATGCCTACGGGCGGAACGAGACCGGCGGTCACTACGATTGCTGGGTGTATAGCACCCGGGATGGCGTGAAGTACGTTGATTTCGGCGAAGGCCCCAAGAGGCTCAGCGTCATCAAGCAGCCAGCATTCCAGTATGATCCTTCGGTGCGGAAGATCGACGATCAGTATCATCGTTCTCTGACTTGCATTTCGAAAATTCTCAGAGGACGCGGCACAGAAGGAGCTGGATACCTCATGGACGAGGAGGGCTTCATGGATCTGGAGGACCTGGGATTCGCGCTCCGCAAGGAGCTGCGACATCCCATCCCTTGGAATATGCAAAACGTCATGGACATCTTCAAGCTCGACCGAAAACAGCGATTTATCGGTCTTGGCTGCCCGGACGCAAGCCGGTGCGGAGATGTGCCATGCTCGCATTGGATCTTCAAGATCAAAGCCTCCCAGGGCCACGAAGATTGGCTGCAAATTGATGATGCTGGCATTGCAAAGGAGTGGTTCGTGAACCCAGGCACAGATCTCAGCAGATGGTCCGGGTGGTGCGTCAACGACTGCCCGCCGACTGTTCTCTATCATCGCACCGACAAACGGAACTATGCCAACATCATGCGCAATGGGCTTCTTCCGGGTGGCGGTGACCAACACGAGACTGGCCGACCTCACGTATTTTTCTCTGACGTACCGAGTACAAGTGAGCATTATGTGTCAGGTGTGCGAGCTGACAGACCTTTGGAAATCCAGGTTGACCTCCGTATGGCCATTCGCGCGGGCCTTTGCTTTTTCAAGACGGAAAGCGATGGCATCCTTACACGTGATCGAGTACCGAATTACACAATCATCTCCGTGCTCGATGCGTCGAATGGCGACGTATGGTACACTCGCTCCGAGCAATCGGATGCAGGTGCACCAGCTGAAGTGGTTGACGAGGAACCTCAGGGAATGAAGCGCGCACAAGCTGTGGCTGATGATCGCTCGGCTGCATTGGAACGGATTGCCACAACACGCACAAATGTTGCCTCCCCTCGCGCCCCGCAAGGGGAAGCGAAGAGGCAAAAGACATTCAACCCCATGGAGAACGTTGAGTTGAATGTCACTGCGTGCCCTGTCTGCAACAACGGCATATTCGAAGGGCAGGTACATTGCACCACATGCGGGCAATTGTCCCCCCTTCATCCGCGCTTGTTGAAAGAGCAGCAGAGGAATTATATCATGCACCGTTCCAACTTGCTGAGGAAGATGGGTCTCAGTACCCACATCACAGCCCAGGTCCTTGCATCCGTGGGAACATCCGACCTCCGCGAGGAGGATCGCATCAGCATCATTCGTGGCTTGAACTCTCCGGACAGCGCTGTGCTTCAGGAAGCACGGAAAAAGCTCAAGTCCGCCCTGAAGAACGGCTACCACTCCCTCTTGGATCGCTATGAACTTGATCTTCAATACAGGGTTCGTATGATTGAGGTTGGCCGCAGGGAAGCAGATATGCTCCGCATGGAGCTCTGCGCAAATCTGGTTTTGGCTGCACCCAAGCAGTCGCAGGCCCAGCGCACTCTGGGCGTTGGCCTTGGGTCAACGTCGGAGTCGCGAATCGCAAGGCTCGCGTATATCAAAACAGATTTGGAGTTCTTGCCAAACGAGCTGCAAGAGGCTTTGTCCTCGCGCTGGATCGTGATGTTCCAAGGGATGCCCTACAGCCCCAGAGCGTTTGTCAACATCGTGATGGAGCAAGACAAGCCACGCAGCATCGGATGCTGGAATGGCATTATGCACTTGCACGGCAACACGATCGACAACCTCCGCAGCGAGATGGACTGGATTTTTAGCCAGAATGAACGGCCGGCAATCAATTCGATCGAATTTTCGAAGAACGAAAGCAGCAAACACCATGCACGCAATGCCGCCCGATATGCCGCACAAAGTGCTCCCGCCGCCCGCGAGGGTGAGCAGTGGGGCAGCGGCAGCTGGCAAGACTGGTCCGAATGGAGCGGATGGGGAGACAGCAGCGGAAGCTACTCCTCGTGGCGGTGGCGTTACAAACGCATCCGTCACGGATTTGCATGAATGCTACGGTTCCCCTTGACCTTCTCCCTCTGTTGTGTTTCTGTTTGGCTGCTTTGTGAAAGGCCCCTTTAACACGCCGAGGGGGGTGAAGAATTTGATCGGTCAATATGGGGTTTTACATCCGTTGCATCCGCAGTGTGGCTGTTCAAGCGTGAAAATGTGCGAGCAGCGCACTTGGACGGTTTGTTGTTTCCTTTTGGGCCCCAAACCTGTTACCCCTGAATCTATATAAGGGACCCTGCCTAACTACCTTGGATTTCTGGGCTTTGAAGGGTCAACTGAGATGATAGTGGTAGACTAGCTCACTTCCCGAGCTCATGGACTTGAAACTGTTTGGGAAGACCTACAACAATATTCTAAATTGATATACAATTATTAAACATATTATGAAATATGCTCAACATGTCTATTTTATATATTTAATGAAAGTATATAAACACTTCACTATTAATATAATTTAATATATTAATATATTCAAAACTAGTTAGACTTGAAATTGACCAATCCGCTCAGGAAGTGAGCCAATCCCTAGCCCAGGCAGCTGGACAGCTTTGGACATCGCCAAAGCGGGCGCGCCTCGGATCGTGTTCCGGCGTCGAGTTACAATTTCCTGAGAGGGGGTCTGACCAATGGCTGGCCAAAGATTGAGGGGATTCCTTGAAGGAATGGCTGACAGATGGTTCCGCTTCGAGGTCAACTTCTACTCCCCTGAGAAGGTCATCCTGCGTAGTTTGTGCGGGAATTGAACTCCTTAGCTCCCCATTTGGTAAGGATTTTGATCGGCTCCTGGGCCCCCGGAATGTAGAGCGAGTTGGTGATGTCGTGTTTAGTTGTGTTTTTTGTTTGGTGGGTGGGGCGGGTCAGTCTTTTTTGAGGGATCCCTGTGGAGAACATAGCTTTGGGGTTCCCATTTAGAGACCATAGTCAAGGCCCGAATAGTCTAGGCAAACCCCTATGTCTTTTTTTTGGAGGGGGTTGACTTCTAGGCAATGGAGTTTAGAAGACCATGAGCGCCTGTGAGCAACTTGCAGTGGGCGGGAATGGCAGAGAGAAGAAGCCCTTTGCCCGCTCGGGGGAACCTGCTCGGGGTCTGGTTCGGTCAAAGGTTTGGTCACACCTTTTTGATTGTGTGTGTGTGTGTGGTGATTTTGGCGCTTCGTGATGTTGGGGCTCAGATCTCGTTCCACAAACGCCAGCGGGACTCTGGAGCATATTTTCCCCTGCTTCTTCTGCTGAAGTCATGTTTTGTCAAGCCCCGAAGCCGGCTCCAAGTCTTCAAGTCGGTCCGTGACGCGACCTGAGACAAGGCCAAGGTGTCACTTTTCTTGAGCTCGGACTCCTGATGAACGGACGGCCACAAATTAAAACGAGCCTGGGCAAAACCAGATCAGGGGCCTTGACTACATGGCTAGTTTTGTGACCAAATCGCCGCTGGGATCTGTTGGACACAAATGCTCGTTCCAAAAAATATGCAACAGGTCGAACGACCCTTGCTTGGAGCAACCCAAAAACTTGGATGGTTATTTGGGGGACAAGCCACTCATAAGTTCCCGTTCAGTGGAGTTAACCCTTTAAAAGTAAGTAACCAGTTGCCAACTTCTTCACTGTTGGATCAAGTGTTTCAATGTTTAGTTGGTTTGCTGGTTCGGGTCAGTTTTAGGTTTGGGGGAGGGCAACCATAAACGGCACGCTTTCCTTACCATATCGCTTGGGTTGGAGTATCGTTTGGGTTGGAAGGGCAACAAGCATCCAAGTAGGGTACCTTCTCCCCCCGCTCGAGCTGAGGACACCTTGCCCTGTGAGAGGGACCCGGAGAAGTACAAGCAACCGAGGCCGCGCGTGCATGGAGCTTGTCTCTCACCTTCCGATTTTGACACAGGCGCCATTTGCAGGCAAACCTTCCATTGGCTGAAATGAACATGTTATATTTTCCCCTATTGGTGTTAAAGGGAATCGAGTTCACTTACTGGACAATTTTTCATTTTTTCCAGAGGGCTTAAGCAAATGGAAGCCACCCCAAGGAAAAGAAGAGGAATCGGAGCCTCTTACTGGGCCCACGACTTTACCACCAAAGTCACCTAAGTGATAGGTAAAAGGAAAACTTTCCCGGTTGTCTTACCCCACAAGGTGATTCGGATTCTAATATAGGAACCTTTCGTAGAGGGGGGCCTTGAGTTTGCTTCCTCAACCATTTCCTTCCGCGGGTGTTGAGTAATCCATAATCTTGTTCCTCTGACCCGGCAGGAAACCATCAGGGGATTCCTGCACCAGGCCCCCCATGGATGAGGGTTTTGTGTGCTAGGTCTACTTTCTTTCTGCTTGGTTGGTTGGTTTCCGATTTTTGTTGCGGGTGCTTTCTTGTTGAGCTGCCTTGAAGGAATCTCAAACACAAAAATAAGGTCTCCTGAGACAGGAATCGAGTCAAAATCCATGTGTTTGGCGAATGTTTGGCTAGTTTCCTGGTTGAAATCCCTGTAATGTGACTCCTGGTTTCTCAACCCATCCTGTTGATAGGGGTGTTCCGTGGTGAACCCTCACTAAAAGGGGACACGCTTTGATCAGAATCAACCAGGGGTTTAGTCAGTATTTTGACAGTTTCTGGGAGGTATCAAAGTCAGTGACTGGGAAAGTTTCCCTTAGCCCATCACGTAAAGTCAAAGTAGGTGACTTTGATACTTGCAAAACAGTGGGCCAGGCGGCCAGTGTTTCTCCTGATTTCTCCTAGGTACCCATTACCCTCAGGAAAATGGCCCAAACGGAGCAAAGTGCGCAGGCGGACAGCTGGTTTTTTCAGCCACTCGCGTCCTCCCATGTCCGTCGCAGGCACCCAAAGATCGCGGAGCTTCTGGTGGCGGCGCGGGGGAGACCGGGCTCCAAGCTGAAGCCGCCGCCGCGGATGAACACCTTCGGCACCTGGGCGCCAGCCTCCTTCCCACGGAAGTTCGGGCGATTCGGTTCCCAGGTGAACCGTCGGGTTCCTGAAGGTTTTGAGGTGGTTTAGTGGTGGGGTCCCCGTTGAGCCCACAAAAGGTTAAACTCTTAGCAGGGGATCGGATAGTAGGGGATTTGAGGACAGGCCACGCATGTTGACCCCGGATTCAGCAGACCCCCTAGTTAATGATTAAGGAAGGGGCCCCTTTTGGTGGGGATTTATTGCTTGTGGAGGGATCCCCCTGGTTTCAACAGGAATCGACATCATTACTGGACATGTCTTGAAAAGGCAAATGGAAAATGGAGGCCCCCTTCCCGCCTAACACGGCACCGTATCACGGGGCTCGTGTAAGAGAAGATCCATCTTCCAGGTACCTCCCACAAGTGCTACTGCGGATGGCTGTGAAATCCGTTCCGCACCTCTTGGAAGCCTGGTTGAAGCCATTCTTTGCCGGTATTTCCAGGGGATCGCATCATTCCAGGGTTTCTTAGGTGGGGTGCAGGATTTCGCCCATCCACAGTATTTTAGTAGGGGAGCAGACGAGGGGGTTAGCTATGTTACCACGCAACACCGAGCAAACAGACAACGAGTCTGGTTGCTAAACAACCCAGATTGCATCAGTTGTCCCAGTTGTGTGATGTGTTTTGTTTTCCCAAACTATTTATATTTACCACCCGGACTCTAAGTACCCGCATCTGACAAACACAGTTTGTTGGCCACGCACCAGGTTGTTTCCAAATACATGCTAAGAAACGTCCACTTCCTGAGTTTCTGAGTTTCTGGACTTTAACATTCTGGGAAGACAATTTTAGCCGAAGCGCACAGTTCAGACTTTTTAGGCCAATCCACCCACGAAGTGAGAAACGACCTTCATGCGAAACAACCATCAACACCAAACAAAAAACACCAAAGCTGAGTAGCTTTCTCCTTGCCCCCGAAGGCCTTCATGTCGGCCAGGTCCACCTGCAGCTGGTTCATGGGCTCCAGAGGCACGAAGCTGTTGTAGCTTCTGGAAGGGTTCAAGAAAGGTCCGGGGCTTGGGTTTTCCGGGGCTTTCCTTGTGCAGGGAAGGTTTAGTTGGTGGCTTGCGGTGTTGTTCGGGATTTGAACCCCCTGCTTCCTGAGGGCAACTGGGACATCCAAACCAATCACCGGGATCCCAACCAACGGTTGCAGGGAAGACCATACCCAAATTCCAGCCCAGGCAATCCGGCGGAGGAGGGGGAGAGGAGGAATCCCTGCCTCGACGAGCTGCTTGCGCGGGATTTGTTTGGGTTTGACTCATGCTGTGGATGGCTGTGAAATCCATTTCGCACCACTTGGAAACCATGGGAAAATCATAAGGTTTGTTGGTATTTACAGGGGAATCGAATCATTCCAAGGTTGCAACCATTGTTTGCTGGCATTTACAGGAGAATCGAATCATTCCAGGGTTTCTTGGGTGGTGCTGGAGCGCGTCCATCCACAGCATCACGCGCGCGCGCAACACTTTAGGATATTCTTCGCAGAACCCGAACAGCCCGTGGGTTTCGTGCGCTGCCTATATTTTGGGAAGCACTCATGTTCGCTTGGATTCACGACTTAAACCTTCTTTGCAAGGGGGTTGGGAAGAATTGCATATTCCCTGAATATCAAGTCAAAAAACCTGCAATTAACCTTCCTGGTGTTTTGTGGTGGGGCTTCTTTGCTTCGCTTGCAGAATCAGGAAGTCCAGCGGATGGGTTCCCCATCCAGGGTAATATGGTGTGCGATTGGTTGAGGAGCAACATTTGGGTGGGTGCACGTATCACTGTACTTGTTTTGTTTCCCTCTTTTCTTCCTTTCTTCCGTCCTTCCTTCCTGCCTTCTTTGTTTATTTATGTTTGTCTTTCTGTCTTGTTCCGTCTCTTTGTGTCTTTGTGTCTTTCTTTATTTTTGTCTTGCTTTCTTTCTTCCTTTCATTTTATCTTTCTTTCTTTCTGCCTGCCTGCCTGCCTGCCTGCCTGTCTGTCTGTCTGTCTGTCTGACCTTCTTTCTTGATGTTTTTCTTTACTCCTCCTGTTCTTTCTCTTTTATTTGTTCCTTTATTTTTTGTTTGTTTCTTCCTTTCTTCCTTCCTTCCTTTCTTCCTTGCTTCCTTCCTTCCTTCCTTCCGGTCTTTTTGTCTTTCTGTCTTTCTGTCTTTCCGTCTTTCCTGCTCTTCTGTCTTTAGTTCTTCCTTGTTTCCTTTCTTCCTTTCTTCCTTGCTTCCTTCCCGTCTTTCTTTCTATTCGTTGTTCTGCTTTTCGTCTGTCTTCCTTCAGTGCTTCCTTCCTTGGGTGCTTCCTTTCTTCCTTTCTTCCTTTCTTTCTTGTTTCCTTCCCGTGTTTCTGTCTTTCAGTTTTTATGCATGTCTTCTGTCTTACTTCCTTGCTTCCTTGCTTCCTTGCTTCCTTGCTTCCTTGCTTCCTTGCTTCCTTTCTTCCTTCCTTTCTTTCTTTCTTTCTTTCTTTCCTTCTTTATTTCTTTCTTTCATTCTTTCTTTCTCATTTTGAGATCCCTATTTGCCGGGGTATCAGGAAACGAAAGGAACATCGACCTTTCTTCAGATTCGTCCATTCAGTTCGAAGTCCACTAGTCGTAAACCCCCTTTGAACAGGGTAGTCCTTCCTCGGATGCTCTATTGGAAACCGGCATTCTCTACCTAGGTGCAGGAAACTTCATTCATATGGCCATATCCCGTACCCCCAGTGAACATCCTAATCCCCACTAAAATAGACTAAAATGGGTGGTGCATCTACCCCAAATTGGTACCATTGGTTTTGACCCACAGCCATATTTCCAAGCGACATCTTATTTATAGCCATATATATATATATGTTCATATATTCATACTGTGGATGGTTGCGAAACCCGCTTCTCGCACCACTTGGAAGCCATGGTTGAAGCCATTTCATTGTAGGTATTTACAAAGGAATCGAATCATTCCACCGTTTCTCAGGTGGTGCGAAATGGATTTCGTCCATCCTCAGAATTTCCAATTCACATCTTTGAGGCCAGCTTCCCGGTTGCCCAAAGGACCCAAAGATTAAAGGTTAACCTTTTGGGGCCATGACTAAAACCATGCGCAAAAAGGGGAACCGAGAGATCAAAGGGTCGATTCGCGTTGGGTAAGTGAGGTTTGGCATGCCGGTGCAGGAAACCTCCTTTAGAGGTCAACGGGGCCACAGAAATCCGGGCGAGGCAGGGCTTCCCCCTGCGCCCCCGGCACCTCTACACGGAAGAGGACGACGAGCAACTGAAAACGCTGGGGGCGCCCAAGTTCAGCAACCACCGAGGCGCGTCGGGAACCTGCCGAGGCAAGAGGTCGTTGTTTCGGAGAAACGCCGGGGAACTATATCTATGTGTATATAAATTCATATATATATATATACACGTCGACGTATTTATGCATACTGTGGATGGACGCGAAATCCATTTCGCATCACTTGGAAACCACGGGGTTGCCATTGCTTGTTGGCATTTACGGCGGAATCACATCATAGGGTTAGGTGGTGCGAAATGGATTTCGTCCATCCACAGTATGACATATTTTCGCGGGGCACGTACTCAGGGCGCACCTACCTGTTCCCCAAACTTAGGGGAGGTTACCATGTGCCGTTTGCCCCGGGGAAGATGCGGGGGAGGGGGGGGGGCGGGGAGCGAACATGGTGCTTCCAAAAATCGGCGACCCCTAAGAACTGGGCAGGTGTCCTTTTTTGATTTTCGGTTTAAAACTATGCAAAGGGGATGTTCCATTTTCGCACAGGCTCGATAGAAAGATGGACCAGAACGATCCCAAAGAACCATCATTCCTGGAGCATCCTTGGGCTCGCCTTCCTTTGCAGGCGGTGGCTGCCCCATGACAAGCATCGGCATGCTGGCAACGAAGACCAGTGCTGGCGAGTCCCGAGTGTGCCCCGGTTCTTTATGGCCCCCATTTTTTTTGTTTTGCCCTGTTGGTCAGTTGGGTTCCTCACTTACCCAGTTGCCCAGTGGGTTGCTTCCGTGTTTCCTTTTTCTCGGGAAGGGTTCCCCTTTAAAGTCAACCAACCAACAAAAAAGATGCCCTTTTCTTCCCACGGCTGCTGGGCATGGCGTTTTTATTCTACCCTTCTCCGCGCAGCGGATTCCAGCCATGGCCCATGCGTGGCGGGGTCCCCACTAAAATTGCCTCTGCTTCCATTTGCTTAAGAATATGTTGTATTTTCCCCTTTTGGTTTAAAGGGGATCTTTCACTACTGGAAGTATTTTTCATTTTTCCCGGGGGCTTATGCAAACGGAGGTCTGGCCCTCTCAAAACCGCACCCCATGCCCTACCAGGGGCATTGGGCAACTGAGGTACACCGGGCTGACCCCGGCGTGACTCGTGACGCCGAGTCTCTGCCCGGTCGCTCGAATCTGAAAAAGAGACGGCTGCGACGAGTGACTGGTCGCTCGCTCTTGTTCTCGCGTGGGAGTTGAGGGCAAGCCTCCACCGGGTTGACCCCTTGCGTTCTCCCAGGTCAATCGCTCAAGGCATCAAGGCAGCCGACGAGCCCACCCAGGTAGATCGAGATAGAACATATGTATACACCCATGCTGAGCGCCCTGTTTCTCACTTCCTGAGTTCATGAACTTTACACTTTTTAGGAAGACCATTTTAGTGGTAAATATAAAGTTTGAACTTTTGTGGGGCCATCCACTCAGCAAGTGAGGTTTTTGGGCTTGGTTTTGGTCAGGTTTTGCAAAATTTAGTCTTGTGCAAATCTCTCAGCCTGGGGCAGCGCATCGCTTTCCATTTGGCTCGGACTCGTCTGGAGTCCGACGGCAAGAGGTGTGTCAAATACCGGCAGGAGCAAGATGAGGAGTTTTCTTAACTGGGTTGTGTTTGTGTCCCATTTAAATCACATTTGAGACATCCCCTGGTTGTCCGCTGGTTTTTCTTCGAGATCTTTGAGGACATTACTTGGATGTGCGCTGCCAAGTTAGTAAGTGGTCACCCACCTGAGCGCTCGCCTGAGTTATGCCCCCCAACAGCGTGGTTAACTCCTCTGAACGGGGGACTTATAAGTGGGTTCTCACCTAAGGTAACAACTAACTTGGCAACGAAATCCCAAGTAGCGACTATTAGTGACAACTTGCCCCAGTGGATCCATGTACCCGCACAGTCGCCACGGGAAGCACCCCTTACAAACCAAAAGCAAACTGGCTGGTTGCCTACTATTCTAGGGGTTGTTTTCAACAATCGTTCTTTTCAAAATCCGACTGCTTCCCCTGGGTTTTTCCATGGTTTCCTGAAAAGAAGGATCCTTGGAAAGAATGGAACAGGAAAGTAGCCCTAGAATTACCTCCATTTGCTTTTTCGAATGTTTGTTTGTTTTCCCTTGGTTTTAAAAGGAATTAATTCACGAGAACTAGAACTACGATAAACCCCGGATTGATAAACCCCTGTTTGATTTTGATCGGGGCGTGTCCCCTTTTAGTGGGGATTGTGACCACTTTTGGAGGGAACCCCTAAGAAAGGGACGGGTTTCTCATACGTGGATGGACGAAGTCCATTTCACACCACTTGGAAACCATGGTTGAAACCAGAACGTTTCGCACCAAAACAACTTGGAAACCACTTGAAACCATCCACGAGAACTAGAACTATGAGACCTCGCCTGCTTTGGCTTGCCACTGGGATCCACTGGAAGCAACGGGGCGCAGGAGAAAATCATGATGAAGCTGATCTGCGTGAGCGAGGGCGTGGATCAAGCCGGAAAGGCGGGACCAACAAGAACCCCCGCGGGTCGGTTCGGTTCATACACCCTGGGGTCCCTTCCATGTGCTTAAGAATATCTGCTATTGCACTACTGGATTTGTTTTTAATGCTTTACTGGGGACTTAAGCAAATGGAGGTTCCTGAAGCCCGACTGGTTGAGAGAAAAGCGAACTCGTGAACCCCTGCCTTTAAAGTGAGGTCATCACTCATTATGTTAGCGGCAGTGCCTTTGTCAGCTGCTGGTGGCTAGTGCGGTGGATGCCCTAAACGTTGCAAGTAAGCCAACCACTCTCAGCCACAAAACTGTGGAACATGGCTTGTTTGCCAGTTGGTTGGATTCTTAGCCCTTGTTCTGTTGGGAGCATGACATGTGGATTCTCACCCACCCAAAGAAAGATCACAGTGCCGCCTTTGGGCGTTGCGGGCATCCGCTGAGATTCGGGGGAAGTCGGGAATTCGGGTGGGGTGGAATGGGGGGTGGGGTGGGGTGGGGCCTTTGTTGCCATTGCTTGCGATATTTAGGGCATCCACTGTATCAACTTTCTCCGCACGCGTTTGATGGGACTCTGTAGGCCAGACTTGTTGAGTTCACGGAAGTTCCATGGCATTTATCTACTCGAGGGTGTCCAGGCGGCAATGGAACTTAGCAGGTGCGTCGTGTCAAGAATCCACAGTCAAGACATCCCGTAAACACAAGTGGGTGCTCTCCCCGAAAAGGGTTCGGCTATGTGACAGCCACCCAGGTCGCGCTTGCAAAGGATGCCAAGCATGTGTTGGAGGTTGTGGACTTGTCAGCGACTTGACCATGGACTTGTGCTGCTAGCAGGTATGTATGTGGCCAGCGTTTCCTCGTTCGGCTTCGGGGGCATGCAGAGAGAAACCAAACGGACCGCCACAGTCGTTGGTTGCCCCCGCCCCAGAACCCCCCCCCGGCCCTCCCCCGTTTTGACGCATGCCCATGTGATGTTAGAAGCTCCGCATACGTCAGGGTTAAAACCATCCAGTATGAGAGTACTAAGAGGGGTGCTCGGAGACCTCGGGTCCATGCCTGCGTCGTGCGCATGGGCTGCTTGCTTGGCCTTTTGGTGCTTCATGTTTTGCCCACAGGTTTTGACTTTTTATCTTGCGATCGGTGCGAGCGGGAATGAGAAATGGAATGAACGTGGGGATTCCCTTACAAAGGAAACCACCAGTTGGATGTTTTTTTCTCGGGGTCATTCCTTTTCTCATTCCCTGCCTATCGCATCCTATCGCCACCATGAAATTATTTACGTCTCTCGGTTCGATCCGGCGAGACGTATTTGGCTGCTTGCTTTCGACATGCCTTCCGAACTCCAGATGCAAACTCTTCCATTTCCATTTCCTTGAGAAAGTGTGGTGCTTTCCCCATGGTTTCAAAGCGAACCGACCACCTCACACAATTTTTGATCCCCCTCTTTTCTACTCAGAGGCTCCTGGGGCTTTCAATGGAAGACCAGACCCTTCCATTAGACACCCCGGTGTTTGGGGGTCTCAAAACCTTGCTGTTTGAGGGCCCTAAATACATTGGGAGCGTCTGGGTAGCAAACTAGGTCCCCCAGTAGTGCCCTTTTACCCTTTTTTGGGGGAGGGTTCCCCTACTAAAACAGACTACCGAAAAAAGGGTACCCTTATTCCAACCTCCAAAAACTGGAGGACCTAGTAGAGGAACAACCCAAAAACCGCGGGCGTCGGTGCTCGGGGATGCCATGGCCATGGCGATGGGCCGATCCTCGGATGCGTATGTCGAGCGCGCGCGGTGTGGAGCTGTGAGGGCGCAGTGGGGAACCCGGCGCAGGCGGGTGCATTTCTCAGGTTGCACGTACATGTTTGGCTCAATCTCTTAAGTGTTTTTTGTTCCATTTTGGTTTTAAAGGGCGGCTTGACTGCTATTGGGCAACGGGTCTTTAGACTTTAACTTTTGGTTGAAAGCAAGTCAGCAAGTTGTGTTTTCCACTAAACCCCCAAAAAGTTATTCACTTTGTGCAGGGGGGTCAACAGCAACCAAGATTTCAGGTGCCACTTCAGGAGCCCGGTGATGTGTTTTGGGAGTTTACAGTATCCCATGTCCGGAACCATGTATGCCAATGCACAGAAGAAGGAACACACTGGATGCATCTTGGGTGCAGACATAGCATTCACACACCATGTACCTCGGACTCATATGAAACACCTTGAACCCCCCTGTCAGGCCTCAAAGAATGAGTGGGCTCTTGGGGCTTAGTGCTTTGGATTTGTTTGGTTTCGAGTTGGAGGGTAACGGGGGGACCAGCCAACCACCAAACCACCGGGTCACCGGCCAAGAGGGAACAGTCCATTTGCATTTGCAGGGGGTTCGGAACCGGGTTGATGTTTAAAGAGGCGCAGTGTCCACATGTCCCGCTTTCGGCTTGGCTGTTCGGGGAACCGTTCCTTCATGTTCCTTCATTCCCGAAGCTCTTTTTGAGATTTCCTGCAAAGTCATAGATTGAGGCTGGCAGGCCTCGAGCCTGCGGTCACGCAGCCATTGCGCCACAAATTCCAGGCTGGTCAGGCCTCTCAAATTCTCCCCCCGCAATGATGTTAACATCATAGCCAAAACGAAAGGCAGCCGATTATGAGGGTAATCCTTTGGGATCTTGACTAAACATAACCAACATGGTCCAACCCAAAGAAGGCGCCACGGGGGGCCTAAGGAACTCGATTTCCATTTTGCGCTGCAAAGTGCTCCCGTTTTTGTGTTTTTTTCCTCAGGGGATATGCCTTGCCGCGATGCGAAGGAGAGCTGAGAAGTCGCTGTCGCAAGGGTAGCAATAGAACCCTGGTTGATTTTGATTGGGGCCTGGCACTTGTTGGGGTTCAGAGCACTTTGGGAAGGACTACTTCTTGGGCTTATCAATCCACGGTCAACACAAACCAGTTGCTCTAGAGCGAGTTTTTCCTTGGTATGGAAGACTTGAACAAGAGCTTCTGAGAGACTTCTCGTCATACTTTGTGTTGTTTTTGGTCGAGTATGCATGGTTGAAAGTCCTGCTTCAAAAAAAAGTGGATTGGAGCCCGGTGATTTGGTGGTGAATTCGGGTGGTTCCCCATTTAACGTCTATCTACAAGGACCAGGGGTTCAATTCTAAGTCCAAACCAATCCAAACAACCTGAGGATCACCTGAGTGGACGGAAGATGGGGCAAGATGGCCCGTTTACAAACCAAGTCAGGGTGCCTCCCTAGATTCCAAGACATATCCCAGAAGCTGGCCATTGTCCGGTCCCGTTTCTTAGAAGCTGGAAAAATCGAGGGGGTCTTCGGGTGCATTTTGGACATTGAAAAACGGCCGGGGTTCAACGCCAGCCCTGTGCGGATGGACTGTTTTGCCACATTGCCGGCACGCGTGCTTTACTGTTTGCTTTGAGTTGCCCTTTTGACGTTTCCTGGATTGTGTGGCTTTGCCACCTGCTGTTGGATGCGTCGGGGAGACAGAGGCGCACTGCCAAGCGGTGCCATTTTTTGGTCCGACCTCCCTGAGAGAAACCGGTGCCTGATGAACATGATCAACCACCACCAAAACGGGAAACCCGATGGCAACGTGTTTTTGTGCGAGGTCCAACAAGTTCTCAGCAGTTTCCGCCGGAGAAAAAAGACAACAGACCCCCCAAGCCTAAAGAAGAACTGCGGCTGGGGAATGTTCTGGATTCCAACCGCAGCCTGCGAACTCGGCTTCCCTACCGCCAGGAGTGGCGGTGCTGGTCCGCGTGCACGGGGGCACCAGCCAAGCCATGCTGCGGCGGCACCTGGCCTGGGCGGAGGAGGCTCGCGAGGCGCCTGGGGGCTTGGGGGGGAAGGACACGAACGGGGAAACGAGGAGGAGGGGCGGTGAAACTGCTTCCATTGGTTGAAACAACATGTGTCAAAACAAATGGGATCCCATTTTGGGGCAGGTGCACCACCCATTTTAGAACCTATTTTAGTGGGGATTGGGATGTTCACTGGGGGTACGGGGTTTTGACCCATTGCCAAATTGGTTCTTAGAGGGATGAGGGAATCTGTCACAGGGGGCTTAAGAAATGGAAGAATGGCTCACATGTGTTCTTTGCATGGTCAGGGGTCCCGAAAGAATTAGACGGCTTCAAAAAGGGCAAGGTGTTAAGTAAGTATTGCGAGCCCCATCTAGTTATTCTTGCGGCCCTACTGTGAGTGGCCTTCACCCGACGGTATATAAGCTTTGTGTTTGAAAAAGCATGATGGCCAGGGAGGTGAGTGCTCACGTGGTGAGGTCGCCTTTCGTTCGTTGTTGCTTTGGTTTCGCGAGGGGTCCTCTTTAGGGATCCAGTTCTGAATTTATGTGCACGTAAAATGTTGCAGGCTGGAGGGAGAAAGGGGGAACCCTATGCCTATATTTGTTCTACTGTGATTTCGAGGGTTGGTGATGGGATGCGGTTGGTTTACTTCTACGAATCTCACAGTGCCGCCTTGGGCAAAACCTGTCGCCTTTCTAAGGCACACACATATTAATATCTACCTATATGTCTTTTGTTAGTCACATACTGATTCAGGGAGATAGAAAGAGGAGCCATGGGACAAAGGAGTCTCCACTTGTGGTTTCACAATGAAAGGGGCAATCTCAACGCATCCCTGAAGTGTTCAGATTTCCGGAACGGAGCTGCACCGGTGGAAGATGTTGCTTCCATTGGCGATTCTCCGGTTCGACCCGCATCGCGAGGCTTAGCTTACGTGTTTAGCTTTACGCCTCTTTGGGTTTCCTCCGTTTTCAATCGTAACGAACGACTTGTTGCACAACTGCGCTGGAATTCAAGTTTGCGGCGCTCCAGCCTCCCAATTGATTTTCGTCTGACAGATCACAAAACAGCTAAGGAGGGGTATGTATTTTAGGTTTTCTTTTTTTTGTTTTTTTTTTTTTTTTCCGCTTCTTGGCTTCTTGGCTTCTTGGCTTCTTGGCTTCTTGGCTTCTTGGCTTCTCGGCTTCTCGGCTTCTTGGCTTTTCGGCTTTTCGGCTTTTCGGCTTCTTGGCTTCTTGGCTTCTCGGCTTCTCGGCTTCTGGGCTTCTTGGCTTCTTGGCTTCTTGGCTTCTTGGCTTCTTGGCTTCTTGGCTTCTTGGCTTTTCGGCTTCTTGGCTTCTCGGCTTCTGGGCTTCTAGGCTTTTCGGCTTTTTGCTGGTTTATGCGGCTTTTGGTGGCTTTTTGGCTTTTCGCATCCTCTGCATTCCCAGTTCCTCTTCGGCAGGTGGCGTTTTTCCGACATCATGGGGGGGGCTGACGCCCCCCCCCCCAACCCCCCCGCTACGTTTTAGATTTTCTGCAGAGATTTAATTAGTTGCACCCCTAGTTGAATCATCAATTCTTCGAACATCATGGGGGGGGCTGCCGCCCCCCCCAACCCCCCCGCTACTTGTTAGACTTTTTGCAGAGATTTAATTGCACCCCTGTTCGAATCATCCCTACCCCGCTCTGTTTTCTTAATTGTTTTTTGTTTTTGCTGGGATTGAAATGCCTTCCTGTTTGAAGCATTATTGCTTTGACCCCGTCAACCCGCCAGCTACATTTTTGGATTTTGTTACCCACGATTGGTTGGTGATGCTAGGGATGTTGGTCGGACATGCGGGGGATGTTGAACACGATGCTGGGGATGTTGACGAGCTAGTGTAAAATGCGTCAATTTCGCGAGAAAATGCTGTAAAATACGACATTTTGCTGGCCCGGACGAAAAACTAAAAAAAAAAAAAATAAAGAAAAAAAATAAAACGAAAACAAATCCCAAAATAAATCCGCACCCAACAACTAATGTTTGCAGGGGTCGGATCTGGCGGGATGACCTGCGTCTCCCTAGCCACCAGTCTTGTGAGCAACGCTGGCAGACCATGTTTTGTTGCATGTTTGTTTGGGACCAAAGCTCAGAAGGCAAAAGACAAGTCAATCAGTTTTGCCGATGTTGTTATTTTCATCACACCGCCTTGCTGGGTGATATCAACAACCCGGCGATGGGCATTTCTTTGTGGACTTGGCTAAGCAGGATTGGACTGGACTCCCATGTTGAATGGTTTTCAGCCAACGCCAGAAGGAAGTTTTGCAAGACCTCTGGCGGGTTGTGTTTCCGTTCAATATGTAGGAACACCCCTGGGTTGAACCCCGTATCCCTGAAAACCGGGGGAACCCCCGCATATTCCTGAAAAGCATCTCAGCTCGCGCCGTGGCTTCGCGGTTTCGAGGCCGAGCGGCGGCTTCAAGCGCCGGTGAGCGTTTGGCTCTTGGCGGACGAGACCTTCGCAGGCCCACACGTCCGAAGCGTGGGTTCCCACCCCGGGTTAATCCCCTGCGTCACTTTGGAGCGGGCTACTAGTCCCCTGTATGTACATGACACTATTGGGGGGAAGGGGAGCCTCCGGTTTTTGGGGTCTTCCCTTGCTTTTGGGATCCCAAAGCTCCGACTTCGGAATTGCCTACTGGCCGGCTTGTTGTGGGCTGGGCTGCCCACATGGGTTGTCTACCAGGCATACATCCATGTTACACTATGTTACACTTGAAGCATCTCTGATCATCCTGTGCCGGGTTGAACACCCAAGATGGTGCCGAAGTTGCCTCACTTGCTACTTGGAAGGGCTCGGCGTGGGAGAAGACCAAGTTGCTCAAGGAACGAGGCACCCCAAGTATTTCATTCACACCTTTGCCATAGAGGCAGGGTTTTGGGTGCTGTTTTCGCTCACGAAGCTTGGCTTCAGGCTGTTGTGTGGGCTGGGCTGGGGATGCACGCTTGCGGAGACGGAGCCCACCGAGCGAGCGCGGGGGTCCGATTTCAGCGGATCCTCTTCAGTTTTGGGGCGAAAGTGCATCTAATTTGGGGAGAGGCAGCCCTACCCAGAAAGGTTCTTAGAAGCCTGGAAGAGGAAAACATTCCCGGGTTTTGGCCCATCAACGTCTCCAGCCGGATTCGGAGTCGCGGGGCTGATTTTTTTTCGGCAGGCCAGAGCATCCAGGACCGACTCCGCGGCTGCCAGGCTGAGATGGTCAACCCAGACACCCAGTAATTAATTATCCTTCATACTGGGGATGGTTGCGAAATCCGCTTCTCGCAGAAAAATAAACCATCGTTGAAGCCATCTCATGGTATTTACAGAGGAATCGATTCAGACACCAGCGTTTCTTCGGCGGCGCGAAATGGATTTCGCAACCATCCACAGTATCTCACTTCCTGAGTTGCTGGACTTCAACTAGCCAGCCACTTTGTGTCTATTGGGTTGGATCTTTGGACTTTATTGCTTTTTGGGAAGCAGTGTGGATTTTCCATATTGGACCCACAAGGTAAACCTTTCTACAGAGGGGTCAGCAACCAAGATGTGTGGCACTCCAAAAGTTTGGGTTACTTTGTTGGCCCATCCACTTGGTGGGAGGTGAAGATCAAGTCCACCAGACAAAGGGGCGGATTTCTTTTGTGTGCCGCATGGAATCCTTTCCGTCAGGCTTGCAGGGCAATATGTATCTTCACTGTTCTTGGCATGTTTTTTTTTTTTGGTTTTTTGGTTCTGTTCATTTTTACTGGGGGTCTGCAAAAAAAGAAAGTTTGTTGCTACCATACCAAGAGTAGAGATGGTATACCACTCATCTGAGTTCCACTGGACAGTCTACCTGGGTTTGGACTATGTCAGTGGTAAACCAACAGTTTGGTGACTTTTCCTGGCCAACCCACTCCTAGGCCCCCCCCAGCTAGGTGCCCTTTTACTTGTTTTTTGTTCTCTCTTTTTTCTGGGAGGGTTCCCCTACTAAAATCGACTACAGGAAAAA
This sequence comes from Effrenium voratum, assembly GCA_963377175.1. Lineage (NCBI taxonomy): Eukaryota > Dinophyceae > Suessiales > Symbiodiniaceae > Effrenium > Effrenium voratum. The sequence goes on from CAUJNA010000109.1 coordinate 263,209, forward strand.
GTTGGCGCCCTTATTCTAACCTCTCTACTGGAGGACCTGGCACTCAGAAAGTGAGACCTCCAAAGGGGGGGGGCAATATAAGGGACACGTGGACAATGGCGGATCGTGACACATTGGATGCATAAGATCCAGCTGGCATGTTATTCTTCATAAGCTAGCAAAATGGCGCGAAGTGGATGATGGTAACAAGGGACATATTCAATTGAACCCCTCTAAAATGATGGTTTGTGTTTTGATCGTTTTTTTCCAGCTCAGCAGGGTCTCGGCAAAAAAAGGGGAAAACACAACTAAAAAATGGCTACGCCCAACACGAGACGCCTTTTCGCTTTTTCGCCGAGGGCCCACTGGAGTGCAAAATAATGGGAATTCAAGTCTCTCGCTCCTCTCCGCCGAACAACAAACAACGTGCAGGTGATAGATTTCTTTTTCATTTGTTTAAGAATATCTGTTGTACTGTTATCTTCCCTTAAAGGGTACCGACTTCAACACTGGACATATGTTTGTTCAGACCTACGCAAAGGGAAGCGTGAACCCTCCCGGAAAGCTGCAAAAGCCACGGAGCTGGGCAGCTGTCAGTTCCCTCCGTTGGTCGGATCAAGCTGAAGCTCCAGTTGCTCCATGCAAATCTGCCGGGGGGGGGGTCTGGACCGAAAAAGCACCGATTTTGCAGAACACCTTCCTTGCAGTGCTGCTTGGGGTTTCTGGCTGCATGGGCTCCAAGTGAGCCATCAGCACCCATGGCTATGTTAGCAGGCTCTCACTTCTTGGCTTCACAGAAGCTACTGCAAGTCTTACCCTACCTCCCGCTGACGTGGTCCCTGTGGGGCAGCTGGAAGATCAGTTCCCTCTAGAAGGCACCGGGTCCCTGTGCCATGGCACAACCGTCCTAGAACCCCAGGTCGCTGGGTTTTGGGTGAGTCCATGTTACTTCAGATCGCACAGAGGCATCGCCGGAGAGGTTGGCGCGGGCCTCGCTGGCGGCGCGCCGCAGGCCGCAAGCGTCAAGAGCGGCACCATACTGGCACCCCTAAAAAGGGCAACTGCCTAGCTTCCATTTGCTGAAATGAATATGTTTTTTGTTTCCCCTGTTTGTTTATTGTTTTGTTTCTTGGGGAAAAACATGTTGTACAACTGGACATAGTTTCTGTTTTTTTTTTTTTTTTTTTTTTTTTTTTTTTTTTTTTGGGGGGGGGGGGGGCGAAGAATAAGATGGAAGTTAGGAAAGAATGTGGAAAAGAGACCTATATAGTACACACCCACACACATGTACTTGACAAACCTAGCTTCCCCGAACAACAATTTCTACCCTGAAGAAAGGACGAGAGAGAGAGAGAGCAGACTCGCTTTGGCTTCCTTTGGTCTACCTTTACCGATTTGTGTCCTTTGGCAAGCTGGTGTCAAGTTCAATTGAGGAAGCATGCCATTATCCCAAAGCACTCCTTGAGGAAATAGTTTCCTGAGGGTACAGAACTCTCTGACCCTAAACCACGACCACGATTCGATATTCAAGGGGAATGGAGTCTGAACTTGTTGAAAAGAGAAGCCAACAAGGTCCTTTCCAAATATGACCGGGTGCAAAATGGAGTCGTGGAACAGAATCCTAGGAAAGAGGGTTCCCTTTTGCATCCATCCTCTTTTGGTTTGCTCGGGAAGAATCATTTGTATGTGCCATTCAGCACCCGTGTGAAATGACATCACGTGCCTGGGAACCCACATGCTCCAACAAGTTTGTACCCCCACCTTCCCACCATCCAACCCCCCTCCCAAAACAACAATCATTTCCACAAGGCCTTCAATGACCAAACCGGCTTGGCTCATCGGTATTTGCCATGCAGCACTGGTTCCTGGAAAGTGGCAAGACGAGGTCTTCTCCTACAGGGAGGCGGAGATGGTACAGCGCTTCCCGGCGCTCGAGGCCATCCGAGCCGCGCTGCCGGACCGCCCAGAGGTGCGCATGGGCTAGCTGCGCGGTGCTGGGGTGGCGACCCTCACTTTCAGTTCCTGGACTTTGGTCACTTGTTGGACCATTCGGGTGGTAAACAACAGGTTTGGATTCTTTTTTGGCCCATCCACTCAGGAGGTGAGTTCCTGGGAGCGAGGGCCAAGCAGATGGGTGTCTGGCTTTTTGTCGGGGTGCTCTCTTTGGAAATGGTAGCAACAATGGAAACCAGTCAACGTCATCCCGACCCTCTTCCTCCCGAAAAAAGTTAAGAAGTATGGTTTGTAAGGGAACCAAATGAAAATGACGACCACGTTTTTCTTTTTTGTTTGAGGGCGTGGGCGGGGGTAGCCCTTTGACTCACTTCCTGAGCAAAAGTTGTGCTTTTGCCAATCTAGCCGGTGGTTGCAAGCTAGCCAAGGAGCAGGGGTATCCAAATTTGCTTTGAGAGAGGGAGCCTTTCAGCTACCGATCGGAGTTCTGGTTCGGGACATGGTGGCACTCAGGAAGTGAGTTGAGACAAGTGCTACCATGGGAGTGCTACCAATGGGTGGGGCAAGCTTCCTGAGTAGCCGCTCAGGAAGCGATTTCTCATCCGTGCAGGTGCGCGACTGCTTCCGGCTGCCGGGTTTGAAGAGCTTGGCCTGGTGTTTCCACGTGGAGTCCCTGCTCCTCTGGTGGGCTCGCGAAGGCGGGGGAGTGGCTCCGCCCGGCCCAACTCGGTGGCCTCGTGGAGGTCAGGATGGGCGAGGGGAAGTGGGGAGAATGGCTTGAGAAGCTGGCCCGAAATGGGCGCCGAAATTCGGGGACTGACTTGGGGGGTTCAAGTGGAATTTGAGATTCATAGCTTTGGAATTGGCCCTGAGCTCAACTGGGAGACCATTTTCGCGGCCAACGGACCGTTTAGTTGCTCTGTTTGGCCATCAAAGTGAGACAAGTGGATTGCGCTTCACATCCTAAATGTAAAGTGAGCTGTGCCATTTACTTTCACCCTGGTGAAATGGAATGGGAGAGGCTTGGGCCAAGGTTTTTTTCCAATTTGGCTTGGGAGAGCTGGAATCCGCCTGTTTCGAGCGGAATGCGATCCATGCGAGTCTCATTAGGAACCCTTGGTTTTGGCTTCCCTTGGCTTCGTCAACTTGCCTACAGGGCTAGGTCCGCATGAGATTTTTCACCAGTGACCCAGGGAAAAGAAAGCGGGAAGTCTGAATCTTGTCGCAAGGCGCTCCGAAGCCAAAGTACCTGTGGGTCCTGGAAGATGACGTCGGCTACTCCGGGCACCTAGGGCACTTCCTCAGCGCCTACCAGCTGCTCGAAATCGACCCCCTTTCGTGGAGCTGAAGCGTTGGAGCCGGTTTGGTTTTGGGCTTGTTTGGTTCTGTTGCCTTTTTAGTGGGGGGGTACAAAAACACTTTACCAAGGAAGTGGCCTCTAACCGTGGCTTGGATAGGTGGTTAGGAGGTGAAGAGGTGTTTTTCTATTTACCCTCCACAAGGGCGAGGTTTTCACATCCCCAAACCACCAATGAGGGGGTACCTGATTTCATGCCTGTCGGTATCTTGATAACATCGCAGCGATCGCAGCGGCTTGCTGTTGCACTACGCAAGTACTTGTGTTGGTTGGTTTGAACCTGTGCACCATCTCGCTAACAAGCGAGTTATTGTTTTGAACTGGGGGATAGCCACAGAGTTGGCGGTCTCGGATGCTTTGGTACTACTACCCCGCAATCCCATCAAACCCTCCACGCATGCTTGATATGTTTGGACGAGGGCCCGGGCTTCCCGGCTGCGGGTCCAGCGAGGTCTGGCAACCTCAACTGTCAGATGCCATCTGAGTTTATGAAAAGCACCAAGAATTTCAAGATCGAACTCCGTCCAAGATGGTTCTCACTTGGACGCAATAAAGGCGCCAAGAGAATATAGTATCAACATGTACCAGCTGGTGGTGTCTTAGACAGCTCAGTTGCCCAAAGCCGACCGCTCGGTCCACTCTTAGTCATGGCCACAAAGGTCAACCTTTTATTTTTGTGTCCTTTGGGCAAGTGAGAGTTGCAAAGTTTGAAACTCACATTTGTGTGTGTGTGTGTTTGTATGTAGCCATTTCTGGCTTGATTACATGGGAAAACAACAGAACCAACCACCACTGTCAACCCTCAAACTGGGAAAAGCTGACATATCCGGGGATAAGTTCCATTGAACATTCGACGGGGGATCCCCAAAAACGGTTTGCTCCCCCCACCCCCCGTCGAAAAGAAAAGAAAAGGCACGAGCCTGCGGACTTGGTGTCCCATGCCCTGCAGCCGGCAGAGCCCACTTGGGTGCCGCGGCACGGAACTGGGGGGAAGCCTCCCCCCTTTCTTGGATTCTTGGTGGTTTGGATCGGCTGGCTTGTGGATTAAAGTTCTGGCCTCCAACATGTTTTATTTTTTTTAATCTTAAAGGGAAAAACAAAAAAACACCATTTTTGGGGGGCAGGGTTGGGCCAAGTTCCGTTTTTTCGAGCCCCGCCCCCCTTGGGGAAGGACCTGCGATCCAGGTTCAGTGGAATCCGGGGCCTCTCTGAATTGGTCGCTGGGCAAGTGGGGGAAGATGGCCCAGGGATGCAAGGGCATTAGTTCTTGCTTGTTTGGCGGCTTCTTTGGCGGCTTGAAACAAACCACGGACCTGTTGGATCACAGACGTTTTTAAAATTTTTGCAGAGCTCTAGGATGGATTCCCCTTTAAGCATCAATCAGCCAAAAACGAGTGAACGGGGGGCAGTGTCCTTCATTTTGACGCCAAATTGGTGCAAGCAAGACCAGGGCTTGCCCTTTGCCCTCCTATGTTTGAAGCCTATCAGTGTCCGAGTGGCATCCTCAACATGATCGTCGTGGTTTCAAACAACTGTCCAAACTCTAGGAAACGGTTTGGATGCGGTTTTTGTGGATCCACCCTGGTACAAGTAGGAAAGCAAAAGAGTACTAAAAGAGTATTAAAAGAGGAACAACTAGGCAAACAACATGGGGAAACTACAGAAACCGCATCCAATCCTTTTTCTGGACAAAGAGTTCCGTTTTCAGCACCCCCTCAGAATGCATAAAATGGCCTTACGGGCCAGGTCCAGCGGACGCACCGCCCGACTGGGAGGGAACGTGACCCATTTTGACACTGGTGAATTTCCAACAGCCACTTTGGATGCACCAAACACTTGCGCCACCCACCGTTCAATAACTCCCTGGATGACGATTCCCCTGCAAATACCAACTAACAACTGCTTCCCGTGGCTTCCAAGCGGTGCAGGATTTTGTCCATCCACAGTATCACCCCCTTTACTTCCATTCACATCTCAGAATCTGTCTTCATTTCTCGTGGCAAAAGGCAATCGATCACTGCAAATACGGTGCATGGTTGCGAAATCCTCTCAGGCACACCTAAGAATTCCCTGAATGATTCGATTCCCCTGTAAATACCGCCAAACACTGGTTTCAACCATGGCTTCCAAGTGGTGCGAAATGGATGTCGCAACCATCCGCAATATATCCTCATTTTTCCAGGGACGAATTGCAGCACATGGAGGATTCATGTACGCACCGTTTGCTTAGAAAAAGCAACTGGCGGAGACACCCGCAACCATTGAGCGTGGGAGGTCCACTTTGTGCTCTCTGCGGCCCATGGACCTAGAGCCGGCAACAGGTAGCCCAGGGATGGTTTGCGTTGGGGGTTGGGGGAATTGAACCCCCTGGCTTTTGTAGAGGGTAAACGTGCAAGCATCCCTGACCTGACCACCAGATGGGAAGCCGACAACAAAGCCCATACCCTTTCAACCACAAGCATGGGGCGAAGGGAAGGTTTTCGTGAGCTGATTGGTATGGACCTCCAGGTCTGGTACACGGCCGCCTCGAAGGCGTTTGATGACCTCGTCCAGCGGCCCAGGCGAGGTTTCTGAACTTCCGGCGGTGCGGCATTTGCAACCCCCCCCATTGAATCATTCCTTACCTCTTAAAGACACAACTGTTCAACTGTTTGGGGGTAACATGGGCTATATGTCTGTAAAAGGTTAGCTTCCCCAATCCTTGGAGTTTTAAGGGGTAAGATTCAATCAACGACCACTGCCCATTCGAGGGTACGAGGGTCTGAGGGTCTGAGGGTTAGAACATGCGAACAATACAACCCCCGCGCCCCAGTCGAACCATTCGAAGAACAATCCCCTCCCCCCCCCCCCTTCCAATCGGGGTGGTCTCCTTCATGCCGTGATGGCCTTTGGAAGCACAGATCCGGCCTCATGTTTCAGGAGGGGCGCTAGGGACTCGAAACCCCCTGGAAGGTTTTCAGAACCCTTCAGTGCCTCAGCCTGCGCCTGTTCCAATGGAAGTAGTCGCTGCCCCTCTATTGGATGTTCCGACCTCTTCGGAAGAACGTCGCACCCCCCCCCACCCTTTTTCCCGGCTGCTGGTAGAAAAGCCGTCGTTTGGTATGGAACTTCCTTTGATAGACTCATGTTGCTAACTAGGTCCCCCAGCAGTGCCCTTCTCTCCCCTTTTTCGGGGGAGATTCGGTTCCCCTACGAAAATAGACGGAACAGACAAACATCGGGCACCAACTTATTCTGGCCTCTGAACTTTCGTCCACCAAAGGATCATCGCCTTAGTCGCCACACCTAGCTAACATCCCCCCTGCCATTGCCACCTGCCCGCCCCAAAGAGAGGTTGGTCTTCGAGTGGCCTCCCATAGGCTCTGACCGGCCCGAGCCCCACACCCATTTGACCGACCGTAGGACCCGATAGAAGCGTACCTGGTTCCCAGTATGAGTGCTTTCGTTTTTGTTTTTTTTTGTATTTTTTTTGTTCGGGGACCCCACCACAAGCTCGCCCCCGCCAAAAAAAAAGAGAAAGACAACAATAATAAACAAACAAATCCTTGTGGTGTTCCTGTTGGTTTCCCCTTAAATTTCCTGTTGGTTTCCCCTTAAAACCAACCAACAGGGGGTTCCCTTGACAAACCCCCGGGGTTCAGTTACCACCATTAAAACAAACAGGGTGCATACGGACCACCAATGACCACATGTTTTTAACCTACGGTGACGACTTTTAAATATGTGGGGGCCGGGCCTGGGCTTCAGGGCTGGCAGGTAGTGAAAGACATCTGTTTAAATCGGATATTCAAAGTGGCTGGCCGGGCCACCCGCACGGGCCCTGGAGGTAGTATGAAATACAAATTAGGACATTTAATTGGGAACACCGAGACAGACCCCTTCCCCGTAAAAACAGGGCGTAACACAATTCAAGCCCTTGCTAGCAGCTGCGTTGCGCTAGCTCCTGCCAAGCCAGGTCAGATTGCACAGGTCCAACCTAAGGCGCCATGTCGGCGCAGACCTATGGATTCGTAACTCCATGCTACATAAACGCCTGGAATCGCGGAGCTCAGTGCGCTGAATTGAGCTGCCCAAGCCCTGTCTACGTTGCTCGTGGAGAAAGAAAGCAAGAAGAACACGAATGCCCCTTGTCTCGGACGGGACTCCCAGATTTCCTTGAATTCTTGAAACTCCTGGCGTCTTGGGATCGAAGCTGCTTTGAAACAAAACTCAGAATGAAACGAATTGGAAGAGAAGAAAGAGAAGCAAGAGAGAGAGAGAGAGAGAGAGAGAGAGAGAGAAAGATCTCTCTCTCTCTCTCTCTCCCTCTCTCTTACTTCTCTTTCTTTTCGTCCAATTCTTGTCATTCTGAGATTTGTTAAAAAAAAACAGCCGGACGCCAGGAGTTTCAAGAAATCAAGGAAATCTGGGAGTCCCGTCCGAGACAAGGCGCATTCGTGTCCTTCTTGCTCTGTCTCCACGAGCCACGTAGATAGGGCTTAGGCAGCTCAATTCAGCGCACTTAGCTCCGCAATTCCAGGCGTTGATGTAGCATTGAATTACGAAAGCATTGGTCTGCAATTGCAGGCATCGGTGTTGTTCATGTCCCAATTGGTGTCTCATACTACCTCCACGGCCCGCGAGCCGCTGCACCGCTATACGGGTGCTGGGGATTCGGGGCAAAGGTCTGAAACAGGTCTGAAACAGGTCTGACACAGGGCCCAATGCCAGATCGAGGCATTCTCTCTCCCTCTCTCTTGCTCTCTCAGAGAGGGGGTGCTTGGATCTGGCATTAGGCCCTGTGTCAGACCTGTTTCAGACCTGTTTCAGACCACTGCAGAAGGACTATCTCAAATTCGCAAACCCTGCCCCGAATCCCCAGCACCCGTACAGCGGTGCAGCGGCTCGCGGGCCGTGGGGGTAGTATGAGACACCAATTGGGAAAGGGTGCAACACCGATGCCTGCAATTGCAGACCAATGCTTTCGTAATTCCATGCTACATAAACGCCTGGAATTGCGGAGCTAAGTGCGCTGAATTGAGCTGCCATGAGCTGCCTAAGTCCTGTCTACGTGGCTCGTGGAGACAGAAAGCAAGAAGGACATGAATGCCCCTTTTCTTGGACGGGGCTCCCAGATTTCCTTGAATTCTTGAAACTCCTGGCGTCTTGGGATCGGAGCTGCTTTGAAACAAAACTCAGAATGAAACGAATTGGAAGAGAAGAAAGAGAAGCAAGAGAGAGAGAGAGAGAGAGAGAGAGAGAGAGAGAGAGAGAGAATGCCTGGATCTGGCATTGGGCCCTGTGTCAGACCTGTTACATAAACGCCTGGAATTGCGGAGCTAAGTGCGCTGAATTGAGCTGCCTAAGCCCTGTCTACGTGGCTCGTGGAGAAAGAAAGCAAGAAGGAGCTTATTCTTAAACCCACAGAATGAAAGGAACTGGAAGAGACGCAAGCGAGAGAGAGGAAGAGAGAGAGAGAGAGAGAGAATGCGTGTGGCATTGGGCCCTGTGTCAGACCTGTTTCAGACTTGTTTCAGACCCCTGCAAAAAGGACAGCCCCATATTCGCAAAACCCTGCCCCGAATCCGTAGCACCCGCGCTGGCTCCTGCCAAGCCACACAGGTGCAACCTAAGGCGCCGGTTCGGCGCAACACGCTTTCGTAATTCCATTCTACATAAATGCCTGGAATAGCGGAGCTAAGTGCGCTGAATTGAGCTGCCTAAGCCTTGTCTACGTGGCTCGTGGAGAAAGAAAGCGAGAAAGACATGAATGAATGTCCCTTGTCTCGGACGGGGCACACACATTGCCTTAAATTCGTGAATCTCCTGGTTTCTTGGGATGGGCCCTGTTTGTCAACAAATCCCAGAACAACCGACTGGTTGCGGAAGATGTAATTGGCAACAAACAGCAAGCAAATTGACAAGGCGGGCCGGGCCAGAGGCAGGCTTTCAAGACGTAACGCAAAATACCTATCTAAATCGGGCATTTAAGTTGGTCGGCCGGGCTGGCGGTAACGGCGGAGGTAGTGTAAAATCTTTGTTGACCTATTTAAGTGTCCGGGTGTTTAAGTGGCGACACCGTAAGGAATTGTCCTCCAAGTTGGTTCCTTGCCATTCTTTTCATGGGGGTTGAACCCTGGGGGAAGAAAAGAATGACGAGCCGTCCGCAGGCTCCGCTGCGCGGAGCACGTGCAGCGCCTTTCCTCGCGTCTCATGGAGGCGCTGCAGAACTTTGCGAGGCGCCGCGGGCTGAACGCGACGCCGGAAAAAAAAGCGGGTGGAGCGGCCAAACGTACGGTGGATGGTTGCGAAATCCTCTTACGCACCACAAAAGGAAACCATGGTTGAACCCATCACGTTTGTTGCTATTTACAGGTGAATCATCAGAAGCCAGGGTTTCTTAGGTGGCTCGTCCACCGCCAGAAACACTGGAATGAGTCGACTCCCCGACGTAAATGCCAACAAACAATGTGGCTTCTGATGGTTTCAAGCGGTGCGGGAGTTTTTGTCCATCCACAGTACTACTTCCATTTGCCGAAAGAGGTGGTTGTCCTTTTGGTTTCCCTTGAAACGAAGCTAAAGCAGGGCGCCCTCCAAAAAACCTCCATTTGAAGTGATTTTGTTTTTGTTCCTCTGTTGGTTTGAAAGGGATTCCATGGTTATTGGAAAATGTGTTTTTTCTCCCAAATCCCGCTTAAACAAAGGAAGAATGAGCAGCGACCTGCAGTGGTTTGTACTGTCTGTGGTTTGTATCGCTTGTAGTGGGTCATTTTAGGAGCTGGTCCAACTGCTTGGCTTCATAAGGGCGTGTTTGTGTTTGTCGTGTTAATAGAAGCTCCGGAAGCTTGTCTGTAGAACCAATGTTAAATTGGGTTTGGGCTGCTTCTGTGGGTTATGTTTGAGGCTTGTTTAACTTATTTCTGTGTTCCCATGGAAGACAAAGGGACACCTCCATTTGGGTGTGTGTTTTTTTGAGGGTACCATTTTCTATAGATTGTTGGAAAACCAACAGATACACCACCAAAATTGGTGGCCCCCCTACAAAAATACACGTTTTGTGTGTGTGTGTGTCCCAAGTTTGCCACACCACTGTTTAGGTTCAAAGCAGGATTGAGCGTCAGGCGCTTCAACGTGGTGAGCAGAATCGGGAATCAACGCCTGGTGAGGGTTGATTTCCAGATTTGTTTTTGTTTAAGACTCAAGTGGTCCAGACGGGCGGTAAAACATGTCATGGGTCCTTAATTCACGAGGGCCCACCTGCACAGGGGCCTCCTTGGAAGGAACATCTTTTCCAGGAACCCTGTGCATGTGTTTCATCCATTGGTGGCTTGGATTTGGATTTGAACCCCTGGTTCTTGTTCAGGGTAAATAGGAAACTACCCCTAACCACCAAACCACCAATCCAAACCGCCAATTAGTCAGGAGTCAGAAGCGTATTTGTTCGCTCTGGGAACCGCATTTCATGCGAGGAGCGGCGTGTCTGGCTGGAGCGAGATGTCGGTACCCACGCTCTGCCAGCTGGCGGGTCTTTCTTACTGTCTCTCGGCTGCCAAGTACCCGCTGAGCAGCGCCCACAGCCGCAGCGGCCATTTTGCAGGTGATTTTACTTGATTGGTTTCAGATTGGCTGTAGCAAGGCCCGTATGAACCTACCCTACGTAGAACCCAAAGTGCATGGGTGTTGGGTGGGCGCTGCTCATTTGCTGTTAATTTGCGGTAGGTTTCCTTGAGCAATTGCAAGTTGCCCTTCAAGATCCTTCAAGGTCAAAAAGGCAAAGAAGCGTTTGGTTCCCGTTTTCGCCGAACAGCTATCCCTCCAAAACGAGGCACCCCTCGAAACCTCCCTTCCCGAGTGCTGTTTCGGGCCATTGGCGCGCCACTTTTTGGGCTCGGACAATTTTCAGCGGCACTCCAATATGTTATTTTCTATTTTTTCAGTGGCACTCCACTCGTTTTTTTTGTTGGTTCTTTTTTCTTCGACGTTTTCGGGCCCATCCGCATGGGAGGCGAGGTGAACCGAAGCAAACCCACTTGTTTCTTCGATGCGAGAGGCCCGCTGAAGCCGGAGCAGGTGGGCCAGATCTTCACCTTCAACGGCAAGGCCGGTGGATTCTGGATCTGCAGGGGGGGGGGGCCTATATTTCCTTCGTTTTTGGTGGTTTGAAACATCACCTGTTTAGCCCATGAAAGGTAAGTGCCCCTTGTTGGGATTTCCCTTTTTGGTGGTTTTGAACAGAAACCCTTACATCATGCACCTGAACATTGCCTTGTCAATAGGTGGTCTCCCCTTATTTTGGTGCTGAAAAAGCCATTGGGCAAAATGGAGCCCTGTTAAACATCACCTTTTTAGCCCATGAAAGGTAGGTGTCCCTTCATAGGGGTTGTTTTTGCATGGGGACATATTTTTGGAGCCCTGTTTTTGGGCAGCGGAGGTGGTCCATGGCGAAATTATGCCATGAACAATCCCTGTGTTTCTTAAACCAAGTTGCCATCTTGCAAGGCAACAACGGCCGTCGGCTGGCCTGGAGGCTTTGCTTTGAGGTTTGTGCCCGGCAGAAGTGGCTGCGGTGCTCTTCTTCATTGTGCAATATCTAGAAATACATGATGAAGCGGATGAAGCAGATCGTACACCCTGGTCACGGGATGAATTGGATCATCTTTCAGAGACAACACCAGTGGACAATTCTGGACTCATGCGGCGCAGCAGGCAATCAGACGGGCTGGATAGTTTTGCCGCCTGCTCCTACACATTGCATGCCAGCTTTGCCGCCAATTTACTTCCCCAGAATTAGCTCCCCCTTTTTTTTGTTGCTTCTTTGGGGTCCCCTTTACTTTCCACTAACCAGGCAGAAAAGATCTATTTTTTGCTGGGGCCCTAATTCCAGCCTAGTTTAAGCTTGCCATTTTTGCATGTCCGCATGGTTTGCAAGCTTTGGTGGGGGCCACGGGCTTGACTTTCTCAGGGTGATTCCTTGCACAGGGCTCCTTAAAAGATACATGTTTGCAACCATTTGAAACATGTGGCTTTTTCAACACCAAAATAAAGGGAAACCACCATTTACAAGCCAATGTTCAGGTGTAATGTAAGGATCCCTGTTGCAGCACTTGGGGATCGCTGCTTGGGCTTAGACCATTTTAGTGGCACGATTGGTTACTTTTTTGGGCCATCCACTTGATCGGAAGTGAGAAAAACTTGGGGACAGAAAACTCCACTTGTTTAGCTACAGAAAGGCTTAAGCCCAGGAGCTTGGGGATCCATGCACAGAGGGCAAATGGGAAACCAGTACCAAAGCACGGGGATCCAGACCACTAATTGCTTACTAGTTCGATAGGCAGCGAATGAGAAGTCTCATGACGGGGAAAAACAAAAAAACATCCCGTGTGGTTTCCATTATTCGGGAATCCCCCAACTTCATTCTCAACACCCGGGCTCGTTGGCATTCCCTACCTGTCGCAGCGAAAAAGAAATTGGTCACGGGAGGCTTCCCATTTGGTTGAAATCCGTTAGGTGCCAGAGGAGGCATGGCCCAGCACCTTGGCAGTGCCGATTTGCCAATGGCTTCTTCCATTTGCTTAAGAAAATACCCCCATTTTTCCTCGGCTTTTGCAGGGATAAACAAACCTGTGGTTGTTTGTGGTTTGGTTTGTATTTGCTCAATCCAAAGGGGCCATGGAGGGGGCTCGGGCAGGGACATACTTTTCCATCCACTGGTTTGGTTCTTCACTGTTGTTGTATCCTGTGTTTAGGTGTGTTTAGTTGTTTGTTTGGTGTTCAGTTCATTTTTAGTGGGCTGCGAAAATATAGCTTCTTGCTACAATGCCGAGAACAGCTTATTTCCGGTTTCCCCATTAGCCCATTGGGGTTGGGCATTGGATTGGATGATTTGGTTTGGATCACTGTAAACAGCCCAAGAAGAGAAGAACGGGGCATGTTGTATTAGAGGGGCGTTTGTGTTGAAACGTTCTTTGGAATTCCCTTGTTACTTGTTTCAGACACCACCTAAGTTTAGGGAACCAACGGGCGGCTGACCCATGAGGTGAAACTCCATTAAAATTGACACGGCACCCTAAAAGTGCCTTGTATTCAAGGGCGGGACCCTGCTAAAGTTCCACGTTTAACATTTGGGAGTGTATTGTCAGCCAGCAGGTTATGGGAGGAAGCATCGGGAAACTGCGACCCAAATGAACTGCAAGACATGCCTGGTTCTCTTTTCGCTCTTGTCATTAAAAACAAACATGCACTGTGTGTTGTGTTGGTTGTGCTGATGTGCTGCATGGCCTGCTTCTTCATTCACATGGATATGTGTGTGTGGGTGCATGAGTGTGCCCGGTACGCTTGCATATGCCGTTGCTCGTGTGTGACTGTGGCCGTGGCTGTGATTGTGATTGTGGTTGTTGTCTCGGCCGTGGTGTGCATTTTAGTTGCGGTTGAGCCCCATTCTTTGTTATTCCCTAGTTTTGGCTGGCGAGCCAGCTAAACATTGTAATTCTCACCTGTTCAGTTGATTCCACCCTCCCTGGGCGGGTTGGTTCTCCACAGATTCGCAACCCCGCTTTCGGGCCATGCTGGGAGTTCCTTGCGACTCGAGGCATTTGCCAGAACGAGAGGACTCGGAACCGCTGGTGGCATGCGCTGAAGTGGTGAAAACAGCCGCGCGAGCTGCTTTTTCAGGAGTTTCTGCTTTTCAGGGTATAGGCTCAACAGGTATGTTGGATCCTCTTCCTGGCTAGCCAGATAGATGGCCATATTCTGCATTGGGTCGCTTTGTTTGAAGCACCTCAGTTGCCCAATTCCGGACTCGGATTGGGTTCTTGAAGCCACTTTTGGGGCAAAACGGCCCGTAGCCTGCAATTTGGATGCCGCTTTGATGGACACAGATAAACGGTCCAGTGTGGCCGTGAACATCACCTGTGCAGAAGTTGAAGTGGTTGTCCTTTGGTGGCGTGGTGATTTCAATCGGGAAATGCAGCAAACCTTTCTGCACATTACGAGGCGTTTGCAGGTGCATACCCCAGAATAGCACAAGGCGAGGCTCTCAAGCACGTGAACTACTGTAACCACGGCCTTGGTACTAAAACAGTCATGAAGATATTGACGCATTTGTTGGCCACACCCCTTACCAAGTGGAATTGCACAGGGTTGCAGAAGTAAGTTGAAATACCCTCCCACCAATTAAGATTAATGGCCCTTTAAAAGGAACATGGCCTGAACCTGGACTCCAACGACTCTTCAGGTTCCATGCTTGGAGGGTAAGGTTTTGAGTGAGCTGGGGGAACAAACACCTTTTTTTTTTCCGGGCACCCGATGAGAGACATGTTCGGTTTCGAGCCACCCGAAGAGAGAGACAAAAAAGCGGCAGGTGGTCGGAGCTCACATGGCCGGCAGCTCAGTCGCCGAATTCCCTAAACCAGCTGACCGCAAGGGCGGCCGGCAAAAAAGCAGGGGTACCCCCAAAAAAAGACGCACCCAGTTGGGGATCCAGAACCTATTTCGGGTTGTGGACCTATTGTAAACAGAGGTGCATGTTGCTTGGATGTTAAGACTTTTACTTTTTGCCAACTAATGGGTTTTCCATTAAACCACTAAAAGTATATATTTTTTGGCAGGGGAATGCAGGGGAGCAGAAAGCAACCGAGCAAAGATTGCAGAAATTCATACCGCGGATGGTTGCGCGAAATCCGCGAGTCTTCTTCGCAGCACGAAAAGGAATCCATGGTTGAAACCATGTTTCGCAGGGGAATCATGAGAAGCCAGGGATTCTTACGTGCAGGATTCCTGGTTGATCTCAATTTGTGTGGGGTTCCCATTTTGGGACTGCATGGTTTGTTTTTCCAGGATCAACCACGCAAAATCACCCGCTTGACGCAAGGCGGCAAAAGGCTTCATCATTGACGGCTCAAAAAGGGTGTGTGTGTGTGTACTTGTTCTCCTCCATTGGCCTTGCTTTAAACCACCCCCCCCAAAAAAAAAGCATCCGAAAAAAGAGAGCACACACCCATATCAAGCCCTTTTCATCTATTTGCTGAAATGAGTATGTTGGACTTTCCCTTTTTGGATTTAAGAGAATCTATCGCTACTGGCCATATGATTTGTTTTACAAAAACTGTTCTAAGTCAACTCAGCAGGTCAGATAATTCCACATTGGTCATTGATACCCTGCTCCACGGCATGCAGGGAGAAGGGTGCCTCCCAGTTGTTTTGTGTTTCTCGCGGGATCGCTCGATCCCTTTAATCTAAGATAGTTGTCACTATTGAAAAAATAAACCAAAAAGACACATACTGCCACTTCCAGACCATCTCACAAGGGGGGTTGATGGTCCGCCGGGTGCCCTAAATATGGCAAGTAAGGGGACAGATGACCCCTTAAAAAAAAAAAAAAACGTGGTTTGCATTGTTGCGGTTGTTCGTGTGATTGGTTTGGTTGCATGATTTGGGGCTTGCACTGTCCTTGGGGCAGAGGCAGCCGTTTCCCGCTTCCATTTAAATGAATATTTGTTCCCTGGTGGGTTTAAGCGAAGGGAAGCGCATGGGAGGCCTGGGGGCCAAGTTTCGGCTCTTCATGCCGAGCGGGTCGAAAGAGCAACCCGAAAGCGGTGGGGGCCCCCGAATACAAGCAAGCGCATGGCCTCCAATCAGCGCAAGGATGCTTCTGAACCTCCGGTGTTTTTTGTTCTTGTTTTTTTCTTTTTCTGGGGTTGGCTCACCTGACATGCATGTATACCCCCTTTGAACTGAAATTTCTGAAACATGTGGCCTCCCTTTGGCAACCACAACGAAGGCCATAGGGCCTTTTGGCTGGTACCGAAATGCAATCCACAACAAGAGACACCAGGTTGATGTTGTTGGCGAACTCAAAGGGTCGAAACACCCGCGAAAGCCGCAAAACCCGCCAACGGTTGTTTTCGTTCGGTATGACCGAGAGTGAACACAAGCCAACTTGGCGACCTTGCCGGTCTTCACGAAGCACGGATCAAGAAACCTTAGTTCGTGGTTTGGCTTGGTGGTTTGGGGAGCAAGGGGTGAAACAGCCACCGGGCTCCACCACTGACAGAAGCCTTTTCTGGGTGTCCTTTTGTCTTTATGCCCCGGCCAACCCAAAAAAGCACACAAAAGACGGGGGGGTTCCTTCCCACCCATCGCTCGACACCCCCCGCCGGCCCGCGCGAGGTGGGCGCGGAGGCGGGGGAGATGATGCAGGGCATCGGCGTGGCGATGAAGGCGGGGGCCAGCAAGGCCCACTTCGACGCCACGGCGCCTCGGCGGAAATGGGGAAAAACACGTCGGCTGGAGCGCCCTAGGTGCCGGATCTCGGATCGGACGCCCAAAAAACGAAAAGCGACGGTTTTCCAGGAGTGCGAGGAGAGCGGAAGGGTGTGAAGCCCCGAGAGGTGTGGAACTCCCGGCCGTTGGAACCACGTGATTTTGGCTAGGTATTTGGAGCCTCAAGATTCCCTGATCAATGGCGTTGCTGCCCCGGAAGGGGAAAAAAAAAAAAAAACGGGGTGAGTTCCCTTCTCTTTGGGTTTCAGCCTCCGTGTGCGCCATAGCGCCATCCGCTGTTGCCTCATCTCACGCCTCCAGGCCACAGTATCCCGCCATCGGAGCTGATGGAATACTTGGTGGTGTCCAGCCATCCGGTCTCTTTGGCTTTTAGGCCTTAAGGTTTTTAGGCTGTTTCGTGGTTGGGTTGCCATTTAAGCGCAAAGGTTCAAGGTTCAGCAGGGATCTCAGGACAGCCTAGCATAGAAAGCTTCCACCTCTCCTCTTAGAATTATGCAAAACGAAGGCGGATTCTATGGCGAGACACCCTGTGCCATGGTCAAAGCACGCTTCCTTTGCTTGGGGTTGACCAGGGATGTTCATCTACCTGGTAGTAAGGATCTTTAATAACCGACGTCGGGAGCCATGACATGCCATGACCGTAGGCCATAAAGGGAGGAGTGTTGACCATGCTTTGGCTTAAGTTGTTTTGTTTATCTCTCTTGGACATCCAAGGAGCGAAACAGCCAAATGGAAGCTTACCCTCCTAATCAGTCACCAGGATCACCTCCAATGTTGCGAAGGGCTCCATACCACTGAGACCTTCTCAAGCCACTCCCCCGCAGATAGGATACAAGACCACTATTTAACCATTCAATGGCAATTGTTGTCTTTTTCGTGTTTTCTTTGGGGTTGGGGGTGGGTTAGTTGGAGTCAGGACTGTGCAAGGGTCTTTGAAAGACAAATTGGCTGGAAGGCTCTTCATCATCGCGTGAATGCGCTGCCCGAGTTCCATACAACTGAGGTGGGCATTCACCCTACTTCAGCGGAAGAGTGGCAGATGCCTTAGAGCGTGTGGGCGAGAGCTGGGATACGGATACACATGGTCGGTGTCCTTTGGGTCAGTGTACGCATGGTTGTGGGCAGGCTTGTGCTTTGAAGATCGGTTCATGTATCAACGCAACCGAGTTGTCCAAACACTTAAAAGGACACCGCATGTGATGCATGTTGCGTGGTTGTGGACACATGCAAGATCCCAACTCCCATGAGAAGCTTGGGTTGAAGCCTTGCGCGCATGGCCATGCTGAGCCTGCGGGGTGGGACCCGAGGCAAGTCGCAGAGAAATTTGCCTGAAAGATGATGGAACCTGACTCCCTGAAGACCTGGACTTGAGAGTTGAGAGGCAGACCATGTTCGTGGTAAGCGAGAAATGGGACTTTGGCCATCCGACATCACGCAGGACTGATTCTAGGGGCAGCGCATTGTTCATACCCCTTGGCTTCCCTGGTTTCCAACCCATAGTATAGTAGTCGGGGGCCTCGCCTGGCAAATAAATTGCTTCATACATACACCCCCCCCCTACAACTTTTTCCATTTTCCATCTTCTACCCTTATTTGTTTTCATCATTTTTCTACATTCCTTTCTGTCCATCTCATCCGTTTTTTTCTCATCATTTTTCCAAAATTTTCGCCATCCTTTTCTCCTTTCTCCTCGCCTCATTCATTTCATCATATACCTCTCAAAATGTCATTTCCTCAATCTCCTCGCCTCATCCATTTCAAAAAAAATAAATTTTGCAAAATATATTGCAAAAAATATTTGTCATCAAAAAAAATCGAACTGTCTAAAAACGATTTGTCCATTTCTCGGACAAAAAATAGAACAGCAACAACATCACTCCCTCCTTCGTTTCATCAGTTTCATCATATATTTTTTTGGGGCGTGGTCGCATAGCTTGCGAGCTTCGCTAACGCTCGCGTGTCCCTTGTAGGATTTTAGGGTGGTTAATATCAAAATCATCACTCCTAATCAGTAAATGATACAATAGTGTTCATATTATTGTATCAATCACTCTAAGTTTCCCTATGCTTCTCCATTATGTGTTTCTCCCATTGATACGGTAGAAAACTGGCTCTGCATGTCAAGCACCTAATGTTTTTTGCCATCTATGATTTTGATTTCATCAGGTTCTGGCAGTTTCTCCTCAGGGTTCTCGCTTCTTCTCAGGTTTCCTTGATGCCATGCTGTTTTCTCGTGTCTTGCTTTGCTTTTTAGTTGCACTTCAACATCACATAATGGACAGTAATGCGTTCTTGTTTTGTATTCCTTCATGTATTATCTTTGCCTTTCTTGGTATTTTTCAGGATTGTTCTTTCTATCTTCCCTTCTGTATTCTCTGTATTTTTCAGGGTTGTTGTGGTAGTGTCTTTTACTTTTTGCTCTACATATATTGCAAGTCTTGAACCTTTCTTCAAACTTGTCGGCTTTTTGATTGAACATGCATTTGCTACAATACTTTCTTTCAATGTCCATCCTTATTATCTATAGGTGTTCTCTCTGTAAGTGTAAATCCAAGCCTATAATTATGAAAAAAAATGTAGGCGTGGTCCTCCTTGTAGGATTTTATCTTCAATATATAAAACGCTATACGTACATTATAATTATAACATATAAGGGTATAAATGTTATTATTATAGTATGGTTTTAATCTATCTTATATTCAAGTAATAATATTTATCAAGCTCATGCTCGTAAAATAATTGCACAGCATTAATATTTATGTAATATCGATTCCTGATTTTTTGGTATTTAAATATATGATTCAATAACTGATAGTTGAATACTGAGAATGTTGAACGCTTAAACCGAAAACGATAAGTAGACATAACTGGATATACTTCTTTTCGCGGAACTAATTTAGTTTCTATATTATTTATTGCCTGAATAAACTTATTGTATATGTTGGTTTTTTCTTCGTCCCTTTTTTTCTCTTCTTCTACCTGTTTAGTTTTACATTCCTTGCATAATATTAAACTTGTATCACTTGTCGGAAAATCATCATGAACGTGTGTTTCTTCCACGCATCCACAATTCTTAGTTTCTCTTGATGTTAAAGTCCATCCCATATTTACTATAATATATATAGTTGTTATTTCTTTAAATACTTTTTACAAGAAATAACAATAAATATTGAAATATAATTATAACATATAAGGGTATAAATGTTATTATTATAGTATGATTAATAATTATGGGTTACATTTATAGTCAGGAAAAATGTCTTCAAATATGTAATCTACATATTTATCAATATCGCCAATGTCTACATATTTGATATTGTCTTTTCCTATTATTGAATAAATATATTCCCAGAAAAACAAATTAACTAGTAGCCATACTTGATATTTAGTGTTGTAGTAAGACCATACATGATATTTAGTTATTCTAAATTCATTCAAGACCTCGTTTATTTTATCTTTACTTAATAAATGCCAATCAATCGCTTCAAACATGTCTCGAATTTTTTAACGAATGCTTTATATGGTTTAATTGCGTTTGCCCCTCCAAACCTCTTAATTAAATCTTTATTATTAAAGAACTCATCAATTTCTTTTTCAATTGACTTTCTAGCAATTTTATGGTAAAAACATACAGGAAACCGTTTTTGATATCTCATAAAGAATTTCAATTGTAATTGAAACATTGTATATCCCTTATCCTTATGTTCTTCAACAAAAAACTTTTCAAGGTCTCTTGTTATACAGCATTGATTACAATATACATCATATTCACTTATTTTATTACATAGATTGGCGGGTAATAACTTATACAATGTTATATTAACATCATTCCTTTTAGTTTTACAACATTCGCACTTTGAATAATTAAATAACATTTCCACTGTAATATATATAGTGTTTATTTCTTTAAATACTTTTTTACAAGAAATAAAAATACATATTGAAATATAATTATAACATATAATATTTTACATGTTATTATTATATTATGATTATAATTTAAGTTCAGGATAATAATTTAATTGATATATCTTACCTCTTTCATACATCATTTAAAAATAAGATTAATATCTCTCACTGTATTTTTAACATTAAACTGTTCACTTTCAATATATGACTTAATGATTTGTTTTACATCAAACCCTCTTTTTCGGGCTCCCTTTTTTTTTCACCCTCCGAACTTGTTTTTTTAACCCTTCCTTTTTTTTCAACCCTCAAAGCCTGCTTGGGAACCGTCGGCGGGAACCTTGCTTCTCCAACCCTGAGAAATCCTTTCTTTTCAACCCCTCACCTTGTTTTTTTCACCCTTTGCCTTGTTTTTTTCACCCTCCGCCTTGTTTTTCCACCCGCGAGCTTGCTTGTTTCACCCCGCAACCTTGTTTTTCTCACCCTAAACCTAAAACAACCTAAGCCTGCCCCGCACCCAACCCAACCCAAACCAACCCTAGGCCCGCCCTAAGCCAAACCTTGCGAACCCTCAGTATCTCTAAATCCATCTCAAACCAAACACGCCCAAACCCACCCCAAACCCACCCCAAACCCACCCTACACAACACCCCCTAAACCCCAAGCAAGCCAGAAACGTCTTTTGTCCAACCCTAAACCCACCGCAAGCACCACCGACCCACTCGAAACCACCCTAAAGCATACATAACCCACCCCTAACCAATCCCAAACCGACCCTAAACCAACCCTAAATCAACAAACTAAACCAACCCTAAACCAACAAGCCAGTCCTGCACCCACCCTAAACCCACCCTACACGAACTCTAAACCCACCCGAACCTTGATCCAACCATACTCCCACCCCACACCTTAAGCTTAGCCTAAGCCAACAATAAACCCACCCTAAACCCGCTTAAACCCCAATCCCACCCTAATCTAGCCTTAATGCAACCCTAAGCCCAACCTAAACCAACCCTGAACAGACCCACCGACCCAAAACCAACCCTCAACCCGAAAACGACCCTAAGCCAATCCTAACCCAATCCCAAACCCACTCTAAACCCAGCTTTAACCAATCACGAACCACCCCGAAAACCAACCTTAAACTCAAGCCCAGCGAAAACCAACCCTAAACCAACCTTGCACCCACCCTAAACTCACCCAAAAACAACCCTAAATCCCCACCCTAACAACGCTAAACCCACACTAAACTCAAAACCAACCTAGCCCGACACCAACCCTAACCAACCGTGAGCCACTCCAAAGCAACCCTTAAACCAACCATAAGCCCACCCTGTACCAACCATGAACCCACCCTGATCCAACTCTAAGCGCACCCTGAGAGACTAAGCTGAGCTTGGCCCCGCCCTAAACCATCCCAGACCAACCCTGAACCAACCTATATCCAACCCAAAACAAACGAACAACATACCCTTACACACCTAAGCCCACCTGAAATCAAGACACCCCAAATCAACCCTAAGCCACCCTTGAGCGACCCCAAGCCTCCCCTAGCGCAACCCCAACTCCACCCTAGACATAGACAAACCGTAAACCCGCCCTGAACCAACCCTACAACCCTAAGCCAACCCTACAGCCACCACAGACCTACTCCAGACCACCTAAACCAAACACAAACCCACCGAAATCCTGCTCTAAGTCTACCTAATCCAACTCTACACCCGAAGCCGACCCCAAACCCACCTCAAACAGATTCTAAGGCAACGCTAAATCCACCCCAAATCCACCCTGAAGCCTTTCGACACGCCCTAATCCCACCCTAAACTAACACCATGTAAATCCAACATTAATCCCAAGCCTGACCTCACCCTAAACCCATTCTAACCCCGCCTGAACCAACCCTAAATCCATCCTAAACCCGCTGTAGACCCATTCTCCAAGCCCAAAACCACCCTCATCCAACTTTAAACCCACCATATACCCAGCACAGACCTGCTCGAAACCAACCTTAAACTTAAACCGACCACAAACTTGCTCAACAAACCCTACCCCGCCTCTAAACCATTAAATCCACCCTTCCCATCCGAAACCAACCCTAAACCCACCTACCCCCCCCCGCCCGAACGCACCCCAAACAAACCCTAAATCCAAAGCCGCTCCTAAACCAACCCAACCCTGGACCGTTGCTTAGTGCAGTTGCCGCAAACTTCGGCCACAGGGTTGGCAAAAAAGAAATGGAGGGTTAAAAGGAAGAGGTGGAGGGTCAGAAAGAAAGGGGGGAGGGTTAAAAAAGAAGGGGGGAGGGTTAAAAAAAGACGGGGGGAGGGTTAAATAGAAAGGATGAAGGGTTGAAAAAACAGGGAAGGGTTGAAAAAAAAGGTTTGGAGGGTGAGAAAAAAGGGTTCCCCCTCTTTTTCTTTGATAAATCAATGCCCATAATATGTAGTCAATAATTTCATACTTTTTCTTACTGATTTTAAGAAATGCTTTAACATAATCATAAGGTGGTATTTCATACACAGTTAAAAATATCAAAATGTCATCTTCAACATTTCTTTCATTAAACCTTTTAATGTCCAAATTATATTCGATTGCTTCTTGGTAATATCTCCATTTTCTACATGTTCTACATATATTTGTTTTATCCAAAGAATAATCAATAGTATTATTAACTATTCCATTAGGTAAATTCAATTTATATAATTCCATATTTTCCTTTTTGAAGTGGCAACAATCGTAGCATGTCTTATTTATATAATTATTGATTTCGGTTTCCACCATTTCTATTATAATATATATAGTTTCTATTTGTTTAAATACTTTTTTCCAAGAAATAAATTTATACCTTTAATAACTCATGTCTCAAAAATGCCCTGTCATAATTTTCAATATAATAATATTCCTGTCCTAACTTCTTTTCAATCTTTGCTATTTTGTAGGTTTGTTTAGTCCAATGGCTTGTGCGTTCCTTTTCTGTTATTCCTTTCTTCCTTGCTATTTTGACTTCATCTGAGGTTTTCAACTCAGGATATTTTCTGGTCATGCTTGCATGAGTTGCAATGTTGAGCCCTACGGTCAAGTGATTTTTGGGTTGTCTTGCTTCCTGGGGTGTGTGTCCAGTTGTAGAATGAACCATTTTATTATTATAAGTAAGTAATACTTCAAAATTATAATCTGTCCATTGTATATTTTATTTTCCCTTCTTTTCGTCGTGCTCCAGTCTTTTGTATAACATCCCTTTGTAAGTTTTTATAAAGCGCTCGGCCATTGGTGCATGACCTCTCGTTAAATATAATTCAATGCCTTCTTTCTTAAAATAGTCTTGAATAATGTTAGATGTAAATGAACCTTCAGTATCTGCGTAAACCATATTGGGCTTTTTTCCCATTTTGTGCAATCCTTCTACTATTCCATGTGCTACATCTTCAGGTTGTTTAGATTTGATAGGTATAACAACTGCATATTTTGTGAAAGCGTCAATAAACAAGAAAGCAACCCTATTCTTTTGATTTGTTAAATCACTGAAAAAGAATAAGTCCATTTGATATTCCCAGTATGGTTCTTTTGGGATAAAACTATTATATCCTCTCATTTTAGTTTTTTGTTCAACATTCTTTTTAAAGAATGCTTCAATATCTGCCATTGTTATGCTTTTATCCTTTGCCCTACTGTCCTTAAGTGTGGTGGCTTTACTTCCGAAACCCCCCTTATCATAATAAACATTATTAATAATATCTTGCTTAGATGCCATATAAAATAAGATAGATATTATTTCTCCCGGCGATTACAGTTTAAACAGTAAGATATACAGTTTTCCTTATGATGGGCATAATCGTTGTTTATTCGTTGGGCTGTCATATTGCTATTTATTACTCCATTATTTATTTCTATTTCAAACTCTGAACTGCATTTATTACATCTGGTATTAAGCCTGTCAAATAACCATTTGACATCAATATATTTTTTGTTGTCTATCTCTCTCTCTGCTTTCATGTCTTGTAATGTATATTGTTTAATCTTATGTTCTAAATATCTGGTTACTTGTGCTTCATTTAAATCAGTATCGTCTATGTCTGCTTTGAAAAACTTGACTTTATTGATATCTCTGCATCTCGTGAGGGCTGTCCAAATCCACTCACGGCTGACCAAATGTGATTTATCCCATTCGTGTATAGTAATGCTTTTATCTAGAGAAGCCCCTTGAGACGAATGACATGTAGCACAATACGCATGTATAAAGTGCTTGTCTAAAGTCGTGGTGTTTGTCATGAATATAGTTTTACTTTTGATATCTTGGATTTCTACTTTCCAATCATCAATGCTAATAATTTCATAAGTAATATTTACATTAAACACCTGCCCCATTTCTTTTTTATAAACTCTGCATATCACATGCTCTCCAATTTCATATTTATCTGTCTTTCCTAAATTATTTCTTACGGTCTTGCTTACCCATTTGCACCTAGCATTAGTATAGGCTATGTTATGCTCTCCTTCCATGATGTCGCTTGTAGTTTCAAAATGTTTATTTACTATTTCCTTAATGGGCAGTTTATTTTTCCAAATGTCATTATATATATCATTCAATTTAATTTTATCTTCTTCTGTCTTAAGTCTCTTAGATATCTTAAGATAAATCTTATATTTAAATATTTGATTAAGACAGTTGTTTAAATATGTCTCGTGGTCCTGGGTGTTAGTTAAATCAGCTATAGGTTTCAACTGCTTCCCGTCAGCAGTTCCTATAATTATCTTCTCTGGGTACGTATCCTTAAACTCCCTAACTCTGTTCAAAATATAATTGCCCGCCATACCTAGCTCATCAAACACAATACAATTATAATCAGAATGGTCAAATGTCGGTAGTCTTTCTCCAGCTTCTATTGGAATACTGAAAAACTTGTTTAATGTTACGGCGTCGGCTTCGGTTTCTTGCTTCTGCTTGTTATTAGAACATACGAATAACACATTATAACCTAGATTTTTCATATATTCGCCTATATAACTCTTGCCGCTTCCAGCCAGTTTTGCTTTTAGTAAAACCGGATGACACGACACAATTTGCTCACAAATGCTTTTGGTGTCGTATTCGTCTTTAACACGAATTTTTACATTATTGTAAGTCGGAATTTCTGATAACTCATTAACCTTAATTTTGTATATATCACTCGGTGGTGATACTTGTTTATTATCTTCAGCTCTCCATCCTCCCCTTTTGGTTGAAAACTTAATCAATGTTTTGGCCTTGTCAATATTTTTCCTATCAATAATGAAGGCATCGGTTTTAACACTATGCACATTGATATTGTTGTTTTTCAATGTTTTATAATCTTTATGCATTTTAAAATTATGTCGTTGCATGAGTAGCTCTTTAATATACCTAAAGCCATTGGTTAAGTCTTGTTTATGTGTCGTTGTCAATGTGTAATATTTGACTTATGATTCTTTCTCAACGTTTTTGATATCGTATTTTTTACCATCTATAATTGTATACCTTCCGGTATCAAACTGACAACACACATTATTATATGTATACCGAAATGCATATTTACCATTTTTGCTATCATCGTCAGGCTCAAATTCTAAAACCATCTCCTCGCCTCTTTCCTGTTCTAATTCTTTAATATATTCATCTGTCATCTCTGTCAAAACCTTATCAT
The DNA here is from genome assembly GCA_963377175.1 of Effrenium voratum. Lineage (NCBI taxonomy): Eukaryota > Dinophyceae > Suessiales > Symbiodiniaceae > Effrenium > Effrenium voratum. The sequence goes on from CAUJNA010000109.1 coordinate 289,324, forward strand.
CATAAAATCCACTAATCTTATTAATTCTTCCCCCATACAGATTTTGATGATACAATGCTTCACTTAATGTATCAAATACTAAACTCTTCTGAGACTTGTTAGTTCCCTTTTCTAACAATCCGATATTTACATTCGAAATCAATTTCTTAACCTTGATGTCTTCGCCTAAATTATTTGATATGTTAGTCTTCCATAGGTTCTCAACTATACTTTTATAATCTACTTCATAAATCGAAGAAGGCTTTTTAAAATATAAAATTTCGACTTCGTCAATAAACTCTCCTAAAAACATGCCATATATTAAATTATATTGTTTATTAAAAAATAATGATGTTTGTTTTCCAGTAAACTTAACTAAGAATAAACATAATTCTCCCATGTTATTAAAATCATGTTTACCATACTCATAAGGCATCCAAATGTCAAATTGTTTAAACACTGGAATTTTTACGATTTTAGTTAAATTATGTGTATATGCCTTGTTCTGGTCAATCTCTATATGTAATTCATTACTATGATAAAAGTAATGAAATTTACCAGCGGGTGCTACTGTCCTGCATGTGTTTAAAATGTCTACATCAATGTCATTATAATAAGATTTATGCAGTGGATTAAATAATGATTTATTGAATTCAAACATCGCTCTTGACATCCTATTATAGGTGTCTTCAGTTTCTACTGTTATACTTGCATTGAAGGCATCAATCAAATTTTGTGTTTTTATCCTGTATGTAATTATTCTTTTCTTAATCTTGAATTGAAACATCAGCTCCGAAATGATACACGCACTAAATTTAATTTTCGGGTCATATCCCGCCTGCTTTGCTTGATAATACATTTTCGCCAAATCATTGCGTGTATATATCATTGTGTATTCGTCCTGTTCGGTGTGTTTTAATATGTCATCCAGCTCTTCAATCATGATGCATTTAATGGGTTCCTCTCTATGATTTAAATAAAAGTCGGTAGAAGCATTAACATTGATATTATACTCTTTCTTTATTCCTAAATTTGATTTCAATTGTTTCAAGTCCTTATTTAATGTATATATATGGTCATTCTTTATTAATGCGTAGAATGTTTTAATGTTATGGTTTCTTTTTGGTGGGTCAAATGTAAAAATCAAATTACCCACAATATCGAAAATTCTGGCGGAGATGGCATACTCTTTAAATACCTTGTTCATGTCTTCTATTGAAGCACCATGGTTTTTGAATTCCTCGTCTGTTTTGCCTATGAGTTTCAAAATACTTTCTCTGGTCATCTTCTTCATGTTCTTGTCTTGTCCGTAAAAATCATTCAATGTGTTAATCCAACATTCGTTTTCAACATAATGCTTTACCTTAATGGCTTCCTCAAAAGTGCAATATTCTGGGTCGAGTTCTGTTTCCATATATCTATGAAAAATACCAATATTATTTGCGTTTTTTTAAGTTCTTCTTTTTAGGGTCATAATCTTTAATATCTCCTTCTACCGTGTCGGCATCATAAATGACTACTGCATCTATATAGTGCTGCATTGTCTTGTAATGCCTAGCGATGTCGTCATCTTGCGCCAGTGTTTTAATAACCTTCTTAAAAAGGTTTTTGTCATACAGTCTAAAAATCCTCTTCTTGACTAATTCCTCTATCCATCTTCCAGTCTTCACTCCCGCATGCTTATCATCAAAATGCATGGGATAATATGTCCCGCCTTCAATGTCTTTAAACGATGCTTTTACCTTATGTGCTCCATATCCACTCATAGTAAAAAAACGAAATCCGATTGTGTAGTCTCTGGGTTTTGTTTTGTGCCCTCTTGTTATGTTCTCCTGTTTGTTGTTTTTCATTCTTTCGTTTAGTGGTTCTCTCTCTTCATATGTGTTCATAACCTGGTCATATTTTTGATTTGCCTTGCTCTTTTCATCCTCTGATTTTGCCTTTGTGAAATCATTAACTATCTTCTCCGCTGTTGTGTATTGTGATATTTTCCTGTCGGTGTATAATCCTATAATGTCTCTAACCTTTGCCTTTTGTTGTGTTGATAAATTCCCCTTGTTCCTTTCGAGTTTGCTTTCTAAAGAGTTAATAGTTCTTTTTACAGCTTTTGACGTCATAATAATATTTATATTATATATTTTATAGTGTCAATATTTCTTTAAATGCGTTTTTCTTGAAATGTTATTTAATAATAATTTATAGTATATAATTATATTTTATGTAAAACTTATTTAAAGAAATACTGTGTTAATAATATATTAACAGAATGCCCAGATTATCAAAATATCATGATGTTACTAAGGACTTGAACCCGGATGACTACACAATGGAAGAGATACAAAAACAGATGGCTATATACAACCGCTTGTATTATCTTAAGAACCTACAAAAAGATGGATGGATGGAAAATAAAATTGAACAAAGCAAAAAGGCATATCGTCAGAAAGCCATAAAGGAATACATAGAAAAACAAAATATAGATATTGATGAAATTAAAAACCCTCAAGAACTACTTGACAAGCTCACGAAATGAAATACTTAATAATATTATGTTGTTTAATATTATTAATTATTTAGATTTTTTCTTTTTCAATAATTTAGTTTCCAAATATTCTACGCGATGGATTAGTTTTGATAAAGCATCCCAACTAATACAGGCCATTCTGTCATAACACATCGTTAAGTATTCTCCTGAATCATTTACAATATTATATTTAGGATTTGTGTATTGTTGAACATCTTGAGCAATCCATCCTAATTCAGTTTTTTAGTTTTTTGATTTTTAACAAATGTTTTAATCTTAATGTTTTTTACCATATTTATAGTATCGTCTTCTACATCTTCTATATTATCTTTCAGTCTCTTATCGCTACTTAAATTAAATCCGTTAAATGATGAAAATTGAGTATCATCCAATTGCAAATATTTAGTGCCATCAATATAACTATCAATAGTTGTTGATGCTTCTAATCTTAAAACAGCATCACTATTTAAATGTCTCAAATTGATTTTATGAGCAATTCCAAAAGTCATATCACCGTCAATAGTCCAGTCGCCTCGTAATTCGCTATTACTTCCACTATTCAAAATAATTTTATTATCAGCATATGTTGAAGATAATCCAACAACCAAATTAATAGAGTTTGACGTGTTGCTATTCCTGATTATTAAATCATTTGTATCGACATACATTTCAGCATTATCAATTATTAGTTTTGATGTGTTGCCAAATTGAACATTGCCACTCGGTGAATTTTGTAATAATAAAGTATTTCCTGATACTGACTGAACCTGATTGACTTCAACTTTCTTGCCAGAAACCATCCCCACCTCCACTAAATGTATTGGGCACAGGGGTTGCTGCCAAGCCGAAATACATTTAGGCTGTTTGCAATGTATGGCGAACACCCCCCCACGTGCAAAATGTATCGTCCCCTGCTATTGCCCTATGATGTCTTATGTGTTCTGTGATGGTTTGGGCATGTAAGAAAATGTGAGAAGCGCGGATTGTGGAGCAAGCAGGAATTAGCTCTCGATTGAACATCCTTGGACCAGCTGACTTCTCTCAGATGCCGTGCACATCCGCGCGCGACATGAAAAGCACGTTGAATTCTCAAAACAAGCCACAGAGCCCGGGGAGCCCATCCGCGTTTGCCCGCGCCCGCTGCCCATGTGCATCGGCGCTCTGCGCCGGGCCGCAACACTGGCGCGCCGGCCGGGGCGGTGGCCAAAGGATTTTCAAAGAGCTCAGGCAGAATGTGTTTGGATTGCTTCGGTTTACAGAACAGGAAGTTTCGTTGGCAGTAGTTTCGTTGGCAGCTGGCAAATCACAGCCCATTTGGCTTCTGCGGGTGTTTATTTTTGAAAATGCAATTTGAAGCTGTCTCTTCAGCACAGTCGTCAAACGGGCTTGATTTAAAGTTGCTATTTAGGAGGAGCACAAATTCTGCGCGTCAGTTTGCCGCCACCATACCTCCTGAGACTGATTTGGTGATCCAACGAATAGCTCAGGCTGACACAGTGCTTTTGTTTCATTGTGTTGTTTGTTTCTGTTGTGCATGCTTTTGTTGATTTTTGTGGATTTTTGTTGTGTTTTGTGCTAGTGCGTTTTTGTAGCTCGTTTTCTGACGTTGCTTGCGGCTTTTGTGCTTTCCTCCCGCAGCGTTCCCAGCGCACACCCCCCGCGCCCGCCCCCCCGTGCCAGCCTCGCACCCTCCCCCGCGCTCACCCCCACGCCACCCCCTGCGCCCGCCTCCGCGCCCCGCCCCCGCCCCCACACCCACCCCCGCGCCCGCCTCCCACGTTTCCCCAACGCGCGCGCGGTGCGAAACCGCGAGTAGACGGAGAATGCAATTTCCAGCCTGCTATTGTTTGTGTTTTTGTGTTTTTTTTTGGGTAGGGCAATACTACTTTAGTCTAGAGCAACCACAAAGGAAAGACAAACAAAACAAAATGAAAACATATGGAAACCACATTTTTTCCACTGTGTGTTTGCGCAGTGTGCGATTTTGAGTGTTTTTGTTTGTGTTGTTTATGCTTTTATGTGTTTTGTTTGGTGTGCTTTTTGTGTGTTTTTTTTGCGTGCTTTGCTTGTGTTCTTTTGTGTTTTGTTTGTGCGTTTTCTCGTGGTTTCTCTTTTGGGGAACTTGTTGCTGCAACAGGGAAAGGCAAAGGGCAACCCTGCATGTGGGGGAGTCCCCTATTTACTTAGAGCACACCCCACGGGATACCGGGGAACCCGCCCGTGGGAAATGAGTCGTTCTGAAGGTCATTGGATTTTACCAAAGGTGTGGCCCTCATGCCGGAAAGAATGGCGTTTGCCATACTCCGAAGCACGACAGCGATGCAGCAAGGGCATGCGGGGACTCTTGGTTCGTCTTAGCTCCTGGATGAAAACACCTGGCAGGTTCAAAGGGGAGTTTGTGACTTTCCCCAACCCTCCTTTGGAATGGCCGGAGAGAGTGGTACCCCTTTGCCAGCCACCCCGGAACCATCAACCCCCTTGTCTTTTAGTTTGCCCACCACGGCGCGAATTTACTGGATCACAGTTCAGAAGAAGAAAAAGAAGGTGTCAATAGACCCAACCCCCAGCGAAGCTCCCGGAGTCTGCGTTGGGGCCCCCAAAAAACAAAGGGGCTCTCCTTTCCAATTTTTAAGTAGAAGAAGCCAAAGCTCGCTTGTGCCAAAACCTTTTATTTTGAAGTTTCCAGTTGGGAGGGAAGAATGGCTCAAGGGCATTGTCTGCGACAGCTTCTGCGCACCACAATCCAGTAAGGGCCGCGCAGCCCTCCCGCTTCTTTTCTGACAAGCTGTGGCAGTGGCGGGTGCGCCGGCTGCTGGACCAGGAAGCGGTGCGGACAGCGGGAGGTGTAGAGAGAGGGAGAGAGAGAGGGAGAGAAAGAACAAAAATGCAAAACCAGAAGAAAGAAAAGAGAACAGGAAGACACAAAAAGGAAGGGAAGGAACAAAAAGACGGCAAGGCCAAGAAAGTAAATGAGCAGCGTTTTTTAATCAAAGGAAAGGGTTTATACAAAAAGGGAACTGCATGTACTTTGCGGAGGCAATCCTGGTTGGGGGCGTAGGCTCGCGTAGGCTTCAGCGCGTAGGCTGTTGTGTCACTCCTCGCGTAGGCTTTTCGCGTAGGCGTTTGTTGAACAAATCATGACTCAGTGCTGTTTGCCAAGTATAAATGAATTTGCTTCTTTTGCCTTCCTTCTGTTTGTGCTGGAGTCTTCGCGTAGGCCCCGCGTAGGCATTCGCGGAGGCATCCGCGGAGGCTTTCAAGGCATTTTGGGTACGTAGACCTTTTCTGGCAGCTAGATCCTTGGACAGATGCGGGCTTCTCACTTGTACTGCAATTCTGATCTTAGAGCCGGAGCTGCCAAAACTGAACCATTTTTCAGCTGGAGCTGCCACAGTGCACTTCGACACTCGAACTCAGCATTTGCCCGCGTAGGCATTCGCGTAGGCGCCTGGAAGCTGACTTGTGCTTGCGTAGGCACCCCTCGCAGGCCGCGTAGGTTTGCGTAGGCCTTCGCGTAGGCATGCAAGTAGTGTATAGGCCTCGAACCACCAAAAAAAACACTGCTCAAATGGCCTCCCCCGCGTATAAATCCATCCAAGCCGGGCTTATTCGTCCTCCCAAGTCTCGCTCGCCCAAAGGACTTGGAAAAAAAGGCACGCCATTTGGAACCTAGAACCCCAAAAGGTTCCCCGTATGACCTTGTCGAGCAAAGAGCGTTTGAATCCCCATTGGTTGATGCGGGTGTTTCCTAAGATGTTGGGAACTGTAAAGCCAAAACAAGTCATGATCATCAGGGATATGGAGAACAGTTTGGGCCTTGACTTATATAGGTAAGCGTTTAGATATGCCCCCCCACAAAAAAAACACAACAACTTCAAAACAGCGCCAAACAACAAGAAAGAAGCAGCTGCAAGAAAAGATAGGTCCACGGGGGCCCTGTTGTGCGTTGGCCCGAAGGCCTGTGATTGGACCTGGTCCCTCTTGCTGCTGGCAGCTTTGCGCCAGAGCCTCGGAAGCGAAGAACCGCACCGAGGGTAAAAGGGTGTAGATTTGAGCAATTTTTCGGTTTTCATGCAAGATGCTGGATCAGATCTAAAAAGTGTGTGACCGTTTCCAATGCTTGCCCTACTGTGACTGTTTCAGCCAGTAGGGGACAGCTGTTGCAGCTGGGCATTGGAAAAGACTAGTGGATGGTTTCTTTTGATTCCCTTTCTATCATTATAGGATGTTCAAGCTTGTGTTGATTTGAGCAATTTTTCGGTTTTCATACAAGATGCTGGATCAGATCTAAAAAGTGTGTGACCGTTTCCAATGCTTGCCCTACTGTGACTGTTTCAGCCAGTGGGGGACAGCTGTTGCAGCTGGGCATTGGAAAAGACTAGTGGATGGTTTCTTTTGATTCCCTTTCTATCATTATAGGCTGTTCAAGCTTGTGTTGATTTGAGCAATTTTTCGGTTTTCATGCAAGATGCTGGATCAGATCTAAAAAGTGTGTGACCGTTTCCAATGCTTGCCCTACTGTGACTGTTTCAGCCAGTAGGGGACAGCTGTTGCAGCTGGGCATTGGAAAAGACTAGTGGATGGTTTCTTTTGATTCCCTTTCTATCATTATAGGATGTTCAAGCTTGTGTTGATTTGAGCAATTTTTCGGTTTTCATGCAAGATGCTGGATCAGATCTAAAAAGTGTGTGACGGTTTCCAATGCTTGCCCTACTGTGACTGTTTCAGCCAGTGGGGGACAGCTGCTGCAGCTGGGCATTGGAAAAGAATAGTGGATGGTTTCTTTCGATTCCCTTTCTATCATTATAGGATGTTCAAGCTTGTGTTGATTTGAGCAATTTTTCGTTTTCGTGCAGGATGCTGCTGGCTGTTCGAAGCCCAATTTGGCTTCAATGCGACACCAGCAACAACTTCAGGTTTATGCAGTCTATCAAAACAGTAGACAATTTAGCTGTCAAAGTTTTCTCTATCATGACTGTTTTAGCCGACAGAGGACAGCTGTTGCAGCTGGGCCTTGTTTCATAATTGTATATGGTAGTGTTCCAGGGGCAGGTTTGTCTACCGCCATGGCACCAAAGAAGAAAAAAATCAGAAAATCTCAGTGCCCCTACGGCCTGGGCGTGTGCAAGTCTCTGACGATGGGGCGTCTTCAAGCCAGGCTTCGGCATTACCGCCTCCGCCCCCGGCAGACGTCACGGGTCCAGAGGCTCCTCCCCCTAAGAAGCTGAGGAGAGCAAACATGTTGAGGGCCCGGAGGCACAATCAGGCAAAGGCTCTTTCATTTTACGAGACCCCGCCGGATTGGTTCTCCGAGCCACAAGCTGATTTCCAGGTGGCGAAGCGCTTTTTTCAATCGCTTGGGAAGACGGATGCGTGGGGAGCACTGATATATTTGTTTTCAATGATGTTCAACATTATCTTTGCATGGAGACCAGATGCAAGCTTCGGTCAACAAGCAAAACATCAAACAGCCCCTGCAAGGGCCTTGCATTGGCACCGACAGCTTCGGCTGACAGATGGCGACATGCGCAGACTCGAGGGCATGTTCAAGGATCAAGTCTTTTATGGTGCCATGCAGGCGGCAGAGCAGGCAAACGCAGCTGCAAAAAAAAGTGGGGCCGGAAGGACTGAAGCCTCTGCTGCCAGCTCTGCTGCTGGTTTTTCGGAGCCTTCAGAAGCCAGACCCAAACAGACGCCCGAATCAAAATGGCTGCCGAAGCTACAGCTCGGCTTCCAGCGCATGCGCTTTCTTTTCGAATGTGGCAGATGGTCTTTGCCATTGAATGAAGAGTGGCCCGACGAGATGTATGATTCATGGTGCATTTACATTGAAGATTTCCGTTGTGCCCATGCTTGGCTTGGTTGGAAGAAGCGGGGATTCCGCTCAGTGGCCTGGGATCATTTCAAGGCTTTCTACAAAGACCTCAAGATTGAAGCCAAGCCTGACAGATCACCAGCTGAGTTGGAGGAGCTGGAAAAGGAGCTGGCTGCGAGCTTAGCAGCTCCAAGTGAGGTGGCAGAGGCCCCAAAAGAGGATGTCCATGATGAGGAGGTCCATGATGAGGATTTTGAGGCAAAGGCAGCGGAAGGCGCTGTGGCAGTGGGATTGCTTCTGGATGCCATGGAAAAGGGGTGGTTGATGAGTGCACCCTCCAGCCACCAAACAGATGTAGATCAAATCTTGGACTTGTGCCGGCAGTGGCTGCAGCAGGGCTCTGCATTGGGGGATCTGCAAGACATGATGATGCCTGCTCAAATTCGTCAGCTGCCAACGTCGATGCGGGCTTGGACGCTGGTGACGTTTGCTGGGCTGCAGTTTGTGGAGTCTGAGAATAGGCTGCCGACCTACATCCAGATCCCCTCCGACAAAGGTATCAGAAAATGGGCCGGCCAGTGCGCATATGACGATCCGGGGAATGTTTGTTTGGATTTTGCCTATCACGTTCTGATGTTGCATCGTTTCTCTCAACCCCACAAGCTGCAGCAAGCGATGTCCGCCACTTACCGCAGGTACGGGTCCACCAGTGAGAAGTCCGGCTCTGGACGTATGAATTTTAGGGGCAATATCATCGAGGCCCTCCTGCATTGTGCCCAAGTAGAGAGGTCCAAAGTTAGACCAGGACAGCGTTGAGCTGAAACCGATCAGCTGCGAAGCGCACTGGGAGGCCAAAAAGCCTTGAAGCATGCTGAATCGGTCCTGGCGGCGGCGGATCTAGAAAAAAATCACACATTGAATTGGAATAACATGTTTGTTTTAGTTAATCCAGGGTAGGGGCTCAGCTGTGAGCAGCTGGGAAAAAAGAAGCGGCGGCAGCTGACACATGTTGCGTGACACAAGACTGAATCGTTCAATAGCTTGTGCGCTTTCCTGTGGGGGGTGGGGGGTTTTCATAGCATGTTTCTTGTTAAACAAAAAAAAGTTTGAACTTTTGTTGTCCTGGCTATTGGCTAAGAAAGGAGCACAATGCAGCTTGGCTCCCCTGACTCCCTCCTTCTGGCTTTCCAACAGCGACATGAATGTCAAGCAGTTTGCCACGTAGCAAAAAACAACCCCCAACGTTCCCGGTTTGATTTACCGCTGAGGCCGCTTCTACGCTCCCAGGTGCATTTTGGGCTTGTTTTCCGGCCGTGCCTGATTGTTCAGGAACAGTGCTTCGCCCACCCTTGCCGAAGTGCCTATTTTTTTTAGGCAGTGTTTGGGCACCCTTGCAGCTGTGCCTAAGTTCCCAGGCACAACTTGGGTGGCTTTGGATTTGGAAGCCCTCACAACAGCATCTGATTTTCCTAGGTGCAGTCGTTGGGTTTTCCTGAGGCCGCGCTTCCCAGTTTCCAGGTGCAGTGTGTGGGCTCCCTTGCAAGCTGTTCCCAAATGCCCAGGCACAATGTTGCTTCTAGTTCAAGGAATCTGTTTGGGATACCTTCAGCCCGTTGACAAGTTCCCAGGCACAGTGTATAGGCCGTTCCCAAGTTCCCAAGAACAATGGTATTTCCATGATAGGAAGTCCCCTCAGCCCGTTAGCAGGTTCCCAGGCACAGTGTTTGGGTTGCCTTTTCGGTCGATGTTCCTATTTTACGGAGTTGTTTGGGTCATCCTCAGTCCGTTAACAGGTTCCGGCACAGTGTTTGGGTTGGTTTTGTGGCCGTGCCTAAGTTTTCAGGCACAGTGTTTGGGTTACCCTTGTGGCCATGCCTGAGTTTTCAGGCACAATGTTCGGATTACCCTTTTAGGGCATCCCCAAGTTGCCAGGCGCAATGTTACTTTTGTTTCAAGAGTCTGTTCAGGTGGCGCAATGTCTGTGTCCCCGTTCAGGCATTCCCAAGCGCCCAGGCGCAATGTTATGTCTAATTGAAGGAATCTGCGTGGGGTTACCCCGGGCCCGTTAACTAGTTCCCAGGTACAGTGTTTGGTGTTTTTTGGCCGTGCCTAAGTTTTCCGGCACAGTGTTTGGGTTGAGCTTGTGGCCATGCCCATTTTTTTCAGGCGCAGCGTTTGGGTTACCCTTGTGGCACCGTGTTTCGGATACCCTGGTGGCCGTGCCTAAGTTTTCAGGCACTGTGTTTGGGGTACGCTTGCGGCCGTGCCTAAGTTTCCAGGCACCGTGTTGGGTTACCATTGTGGCCGTGCCTAATGTTTGAGGCACGGTGTTTTGGTTCCCCGTGTTGCCGTGCCTAAGTTTTCAGGCGCAGTGTTTTGGTTCCCCTTGTGGCCGTGCCTAAGTTTTCAGGCACAGTGTTTGGGGTTCGCTTGCGGCCGTGCCTAAGTTTTCAAGCGCAGTGTTTGGGTTACCCTTGTGGCTGTGCCTAAGTTTTCAGGCACGGTGTTGGGGGCACGCTTGCGGCCGTGCCTGAATGGCACGAACACGCTAGGCACCTTTGGGCTGTGGAGGTATCCCAAGAGAGCTAACAAAGGCTTCAATCCTTGCTTAGTGGGAGACACGCGGAGCGCCTTTAAGACAAACAAAAACGCAGCAGAAGTGGCCATGTTGTGCCAGACGGGTTCATCTCAGCTTTCGCTCAGTTAGTGCCAGCCTGACGCCTTGGAGCTCATTGGAGTTCCGTAGTCAGCACATATGCAGCACAGCGTGCTTTCATGCATGTCATTGCGCCATGTAGACTTTTTCTGTGCCTCCCCGTCGCCGATTGAGCGCAGGAGGATGCTAGCAAGGCAGAGGCTGCGCATGCCATTCAGCTGGTGGAGGCGGAGGGTGTCATCAAGCGTGACATCGAGATGCTCCAAGAAGCTGTCGATGATGTTCGCTTGAAGGTGGATGTGCCTGCTGAGCCGGATGTAGAGCCCGAGTGTTGCTCAGAGAGCGGCCCTCGAACCCTCAGCCAGATTTTAAGCGGGCACGGCTTGCACAGCTTCTCCCCACCAGACAACGACAACCAAAAGCTAGCGATGCGGCGAGTGCGCCGGCTCATGCCAGCTTTCAGTAGCTTTGTTCGAGATGTTCGTGCTTCGGAGGGCTTCCTGTCACGGAGCCAGGTCTTTGGCCTGAAGCGGCCTTTGAGCGAGCACGCGCAGCAAGTGCGAGAGCTTTCCATTTGCGCCCGCCAAGCAGAGCTGGCAGGACATCGACAATCTCGCGCTCAAGCCTGGGCGTCCTGCAGCGCGATGGTTGCTGGAGAGGCAGCGAAGCGGGCTGGCAGCGATGCTGCCCAGCAGGTGCAGACACTTCGCCCTTCTTGCACTCGCGAGTACCAGTTTGTGGCCGCGCGCATGCACCCATGCGGCAAGGTGCAGCCTGCCCTTGTGGAAAGGGTGTGGACCGCCAAGGCGAAGAAGACCCAGAAGGCCAAGACCGTGCATGTCAACTACGAGGTGGAGGGCAGCATTGAGGCTGACCGCTGCTCGTGGTGCCATATCTGCCTCTTGGAGCCAGTCGGCCCGGCAGAGTCTGGAGTCTATTGGCTGCATTGCGGCCATGAAGCTACAGCTGTGAATCCGCATGGTGGGCAGATTCTGTACGAGATCCCACAGTGCCAACTCACATGCAGAGAGGCGGATGTGTACTTGCATGTTCAGGTCAGCAAGCGGGCCTGCCGGGCCATGGAGGAAGTGCAGGGGCAGGGCTGGGTGGTCGAGTCGTCAACAGAAGTAGCGGGCTCGCCAACAGCAACCGTTTTTACCTACGACGCCTTCCACCCAACAAAGCGCGGGAAGGAGAACATAATGGAGTACATGGGTATCATGAAAAGCATGTACGATCGCGTCTCAAAGACCCCCCTGCTGAAGAGCGATGGCACGGTTGCCCCTCTGGCGAACTCCAGACAGGGACCTCCTTTGTGGCGAGAGCTGGTGGCAAGAACCCCAGGCTTCATTGAAATTGTTGCAAAGCAAGGTGGCATGCACAAGAAGCAGCCCTCCGCGGCAGAGATCTCAAATGGTGTGTGGGCCAAGTTTGCAGCAGTTGCACCTGTCAAGACCACACAAGACTTTGTAGCTTTTCTGAGGCATGTGCATCACTTGTCATATAGCGCCTTACCCACCTAGGAAAGAGTGTGGCGCGGAGTGTTTCGCGACAGCTTGGGTATGGGGGTTTGTGTTTGTGTTTGAGTGTTGCCCAGGACGGCAGTGAAACTCATAGCCGCTGTGTCCTGGGCCTGGGAAAACTCGGGCTTGGGGAGCGTGGGGATGCATGGCTGGGCAAGTGTCGCATTGCAGCAGTGCCATGATACTGCCATGATATTGTGATGTACCATGTTGCCAATTTCAAGGCATCAAAAAGCACCGAGGGGAGACAAGAGGGGCGCTGCGCTTGCTGCGCATTTGCCAGCCACGCGTACGACTGTACGCGCTACAGCGCGTAATGGCTAGGGGTGGCCGTGGCCTGGCGCGGAAAAAATGCAACGGGACGCGCTTGCGTGTGCTTGCTTTTCTTGCTTCACATTATAAATTCTTAGGGCCTTTGCTTAGCTTTCTCCCAGGTAGCAGAAATCCTGATCTGAGATTGCACACTGTGCGTTGTCAGACCCTTCGCTCGGGCTGCCGAACATGGCCTGTGCTTTCGCATGCCCAAAGCTAGGGTCTGACATTGCACACTGTGCGATGTCAGATCTCATCAGCATGCCCCATGCCCAGGCAGCTTGGGCGCATCAGCCTCCTGGCTGAGATTCGCTAGGCGCCCAGCGCATGCTGCACAACAGAATCAGCCCATATCAGCGAGCGTTCGCATTTGTTGGCTTGCGCGCCCCAGTTTGCACAACAGGGCTCGCGTAGCGTCCTCGCGCAGAATTTTGGCTCCCACTTGCCCCGCTTTGCTTTTGAGAAAGCTGCCATGTCAGAGGCCATAGCGCCAGTGGAAGACATAGAGGATGTAATTGCGCCAGGGCCAGAGGCCGGGGCTACTTTCAGAAATGCCAGAGTCATGGTAGTTCAGGGTGTTAGATCAGCGTTAGATCAGCCTATGTCTAAGAAGTGAACCTTGGAGAGCAGGACCCATGGCTTCAGAGATTCAATGCCTGGGTGGATTCGTGCAATCTTGATTTTGCCAGCACAATCGACTTGGGCCAGTACGAGAAGTTTCTCAAGGAGCAAGCCGCTCTCACACCTGGCGCTCCGCGGTCATCCACAAAGGCATTGGACACGTTGCCTTTGAGTTGCTTCAGCTTGGATGCCAGCTGCCAAGCGGGCTGGAGAGATGTGACCAGGCAGTCCATAAAAGATAAGTGTGGCATGCTCAGCAGCGATGGCTGGCGATCTGGGCAGCTGGTGCAAGCGGTTGGAGACCCTGAGGGCGCGGCCTTCAACCTAACATATGTGACAGGCCGGGGCGCGGATGGCCGTGATTGGCCGTGTGATGTCGTAAAACATGAAAGCGCGGCGTCCACCATTGCTGAGGCATTCTGCGCAAACGGAGTTTTTCGCTTTCGGAACAGGGCTCTTTTTGTATGGAACAAGACACGCGCCCACCCGTAGCCCTGCAGCCGGATGAGGTTGTGGAGAATGTGGAGAAAACGCTGACGCCGGTCGGCGCCGCAATCTACACTCTGAAGACGCTGACAATCCCGCGGGGTCACAATGAGATGCCTTTGACGGCTGAAGGCGTCCAGCAGGCCTAGGGGTGAGCGCCGATTTCCAACATCGCAGAGGGCAAACGCGGGCAGTATCAAAATAAGACAGAACACGTATGAACAAGTCATTCTTTCCCCCAGCTGACCCTCACAAAAGTCTTCCTACTGCTGTGGATTGCCGTGGAGCATTGAGGAAGTCAGGGCGCCTGTTCGCACTTGTTCCTATCTTGCACACACCCGTTGAAGACGCCACGCCGTTTGTGCTGGCGTGTTTTTGCTTGCCTTTGGTAGAACGATGCCACGGAGGCGGCGGAAGACGGAGAGGCTGAGGTGGCTGAGCCGATGAGACGATAGGCCATGGATTGGACGTGGACTGATAGCTCGGGGGCGGAGTGCCATAGTAGAGCATGACAGAAGGCTGTACTATAAAAGGGCTGTGGTGTTTCGTGACGCATTGCTGGCGGATGGAGACAAGGCCGCGGCGTGTTTAAACACCAAACCCGGTCGCTCTCTGGAGGCAGCAACCAAAGCTTTCACCGACGGGACAGTATGTTTCTCTAAGTCATCTATATTTCCTCCTGGCCCTGTGCGTTGGCACCTTATGCCTCCAGCATGCCTCCGTGGTTTGTCGGCGCGTTTCTGGCAGGCGGAACGTCCATTATGCTGGCGCAGCCTTGTTTTGTGGACCCCTCATTGACTCCGTATCTGACGAGAAAGGGGGGCTAACGGAAATCCCATGTTACCACACGTCCTCTGAGTGAAAGCGTCCCCACGTGGTGTTTTTGAGGCCTCGGTCGGGCTGAGGGTGGCAACATGTGGCAACAATTCCAGCAGGGGCTGAATGAGTGCTACGAGGATTTCACTATTGTCGGGGCTTGTTTTGTGGGGCTTGTTTTGTTCGTCAGTTTGACCTACCCACCAAACCTGGCTCGGACTCTGACACAAAAAGCCACCTACAGGCCAAGGCGCTGTGCGTATTTTTTCTTTCCGATAGCCCAGTCCGGAATCACAATTCTTTCCAGCGGTGGGTTTGTATGTGCATTGTGCTTTTGCTTCTTGCCTTGCACATCCTTGCCCTTCAAACACCTGAAAAAAGAAGGTCCGTCTCCGAAGCCCTGGCTTTCGGGCTATTTGGCCTTAGACTATGGAGTAGTCATCCCGTAGAACCTCGTATTCCAAACTATGGGTTCTTAAAGCCACGTTTTGGTAGCGAAAACCTGTGTATTTTGGCCAGTTTTTTTTTGGTTAGGCGGGGGATCATGGGGAATCCCCCTACCATGGAGGAGCGTTTTTTAGTCCACAGGCGGCACAAGAAGCGCAGCCACCGCACTTCATGCGTGCCTGTAAGCTGGGGTGTGCTAAGTTTGTGGCTTGACCTGGCTGGGCTGGCATCGGGCCCCGAAACGGCTTGGCTTGCGATTTCGGGGCTCGAAGATAAGGGGAGAGATGAAGTGGACTGAAGTGGAAAGTGCCAGGGCCGGCCAATACAATTGCACACCTTTGGGGAGTGTATTTTGCCGGGGGGGTAGGTGATTTGGTGCTGGGACTGGGGATTGGACATCAAAGTTCGGGGGCCGTGGCTGAGCTGAGGTATGCTAGGTTTGTCGCTTGACTTGGCCGGGCTAGCGTCGGGCCCCGAAACGGCTTGGCTTCCGATTTCGGGGCCCGAGCGTGCTGAACAATGAGGTGCAAGTTCGGGGCCCGAAGTGGCTGGGTTTGCGGATGTTTGCGGCTTGACCTGGCTGGGCTGCGGGCCCCGAAACGGCTTGGCTTAACGATTTCGGGGGCCTAAAAGTGTGTAGCAGGTTCGGCTAGGCTAGGCTCGGGGCCCGAAGTGGCTGAGCTAGGTTTGCGGCTTGACCTGGCTGGGCTAGCATCGGCTCGGGGCCCGAACGTGCTGAACAATGAGGTGCAAGTTCGGGGCCCGAAGTGGCTGAGCTAGGTGTGTGGCTTGACCTGGCTGGGCTAGCCTCGGGCCCCGAAACGGCTTGGCTTTGGGGCCCGAAGATGAAGTGGATTTATTTGGAGCGTGCTGGAAGTCAAAGACCGGGGCTCAAAGTGGCTTAGCTAGGATTGCTTGACATGGCTGGGCTACATCGGGCCCCCGAAAAATGAGGTGCAGGCTGAGCTAGGTTTGTGGCTTGACTTGGCTGGGCTAGCGTCGGGCCCCGAAACGGCTTGGCTTAACGATTTCGGGGGCCTAAAAGTGTGTAGCAGGTTCGGCTAGGCTAGGCTCGGGGCCCGAAGTGGCTGAGCTAGGTTTGCGGCTTGACCTGGCTGGGCTAGCATCGGCTCGGGGCCCGAACGTGCTGAACAATGAGGTGCAAGTTCGGGGCCCGAAGTGGCTGAGCTAGGTCTGATTCCCGTTTCTTTTGGGTATCTCGCGAAATGGAATCCAGCCTAGGGCTGGATACAATGCTCTATGTTAAGTTCAGTCAACGCACGAGACTCTGATTTGTGGTCTGTCTTTTTCCTATGAACTTGACTGACCAGCTTCTGGCCTCATGTTTAGGCATCTCTTTATTTCGAGACGAAGGAAAATCCGAAGGCCTCATGTTTCGGCATCTCTTTATTTCGAGACAAGCCCGTCCGCTAAAGTCTGTTGGGGCTGGGGGGCCCCCATTGGATTGACTGTGTGCTATACTTTCTGATGCGTGCTGACGGGCCTCAAAAGAAACTCACGTGAGCCACTCATGCTAGAGAGCAGAAAAGCAAAGCAAAGCCGTCCCAGCACGCAAAGCCAACCTCCCAGCCCAGTTGCAGTTGGCCAAAGAGCTTTTCCCAGTGGGTGGCTTTACTTTCGGCACTTGCCATGGCGCGGCATCGGAGCACCGGCGTGGTCCGGCTTGAGAACAAAAAGAACAAGCAGAAGCGGCTGGGCATGGCTTGGCAGTTGTCTGGGGCTTTCCAGAGGCCTTCAGCTTAAGAATGTTTAGGAGCTCTTCGTGCAATCGTTGGCTTTAGCGCCGCCCAGGTATGAGCAAACGCAAAGATACGAGAAGTCTAGATCCAATGGCCGGTACCGGCTCACCATGGAAGAGTATCAGAAGATAGCCCGACACGACGAGCTCCAGCAGCAGCTTGCGGTGGAAATCGAGAAGAATGCTACTCTCACAGCCCTTGTGCGCGCGCTGCGCGCGGAGAACTCGGACCTCAGCGCGGTGCTCCGCGTCCATGTCCCGCAGCCGCTGGGCGTGCACTGGTCTTGTACAAGGGGGTCTTTCTAACACGCGTGCGTGTGCGCCTGTGTGCCTGTGTGCTTGTGTGCCTGTGCGCCTGTGCGCCTGTGTGCCTGTGTGCCTGTGTGCCTGTGTGCCTGTGTGCCTGTGTGCCTGTGTGCCTGTGTGCCTGTGTGCCTGTGTGCCTGTGTGTGTGTGTGTGTCTGTGGGTTCTGTGTGATTCTGTGTGTCTGTGTGTCTGGGTGTCTGGGTGTCTCTGTGTCTCTGTGTCTCTGTGTCTCTGTGTCTCTGTGTCTCTGTGTCTCTGTGTCTCTGTGTCTCTGTGTCTGTGCGTCTGTGCGCGTGTGTGTGTCGTGTGTGTGTGTGTGGGTGTGGAGGATGCAGGGTGGCGATTTGCTAAGGCCTGAGGCGTCCACTGGTTTGAGCCGCAAGTGATGGCCGCTTTGCAGATGGCCGCTGTGAGTGCTAGCCCGCTGTGAGTGCTAGTCGCTGTGAGTGATGGCCGCATATGGCCACTGTGGGTGATGGCCGCATATGGCCGCTGTGAGTGAGGAGTGGTGGTAGCTGTGAGTTTAGCGCAGCGCACGCCTTGCTGCAATAGGGGCACATTTTCGACAATGTGGGGGATCTCTGGGGGTTGCACAGTCCTCGTGGCAATCATCGCCGCGAATCGTGCCGATTCGATCCGATTCTGATTTGAACAAAGGCGCTTGATTGCTCGCGGGTCGATGGGGCGGAAGAACGGATTTTGCACATGTCAGAGGAGTTTCCTTAAAGAGCGGCTCCCCTGCGCAGGAGCCCCCAGCTGTCGGCGATCTTCCAGCGCTTTGAGAGAGACTGAAAAAGATCTTGGATTAGCTTGGGCTTTGGGCTTCCAAGCCATTTAGCTCTTTTGGTGTTTAGTGGTAGTTTCTACTAAAATGACCAATGCAGGGGGATGCAGGCGTCTGGGAGTTGCCAAGGCTTGGTCTATCCAAACTGTTTTGTGGGCTCACCGAGTTATCAGATTCTGGAGTGTAACGGAAACCTTATCAGATTCTGGGGTGTAACAGAAACCAAAAAGGCAATCGTCCACTTTGGGGCCCCAACGGTTGATGATCCATTTCTTTTGGGATGGTGGAGTGCCAACTGCTATCTGAACTTGGCGAGGCCTGGCAAGGCTCATGTCTTACTGCCTGCATGTTGCATGCATGCAACGCTGGATCTGCAACAGGCCAGCTTGTTTTGTGACCCCTTGGGAATCCGTTTGGTAACCCTAAATGGGTTCTAACAAATGGGTTCCTTTCATGTGAAAACCTATTAAATGGGTTCCCTGAATTAATGGCTGTGTAGCCCTGGGTGGCCTTAACTTCCAGAAGCGCCCCCATGCAAGCGTTCTTCCTCGCCGAGCTGAAGACAGAGGCATCCCTTAATAGATGAGGTGACTAGGTGCCCTTGGGTTGGTGATTTGGATGGGTTTGAACCCATTGCCATTTCATTTGAAGTCAAACGGGAAAGCTAATTATCCCCATGGTCAAACCACCAAACCAACACGCCAGGGCGATCAGGTGTTGCAGTATAGGCTCAGTTGTCCCAAACTAATTGTTTGACCAACGGTTTTCTCATTTGGGTTCATTTTAAGTCATGGCCCCAAGAGATTGACCTCATTATTTCTGGGTCTTAGTGGGTTGTTTTTCCACTAGGTTCAACCATAGTTGCCGAACCAGGGCCATTTCCTTACCTTGGCTTGGCCGTGATTTGCTGAAAGGCAAGTCAGGAAATTTAAAGTTACCCCTAGCGCGTGGCCCTGAATTCTAATAGGGGAGCACCTCAAAAAGTGGCTGGTGGTCATGATCTTGGTTTGCTCTGGGCTTGGTGCGACGACACAGGGACCACGTACGTGCCAGGGCCGGCCAATACAATTGCACACCTTTGGGGAGTGTATTTTGCCGGGGGGGTAGGTGATTTGGTGCTGGGACTGGGGATCAGAAACCATTGTTAAATCGCCATTTGTATATACATCACCTAATACATCAACTGGTTTATTGAATATGGTTTTTGATACAGCGCCGTCGCACATAAAATACTGATTAGAAGAATTTGTAATATCGCCAATACTACAAGCAAGAAAATTATTATGCGCCATATATAAGCCTTCTGTAGCATCTGGTGTATATCTTCGTATTGAACCATTGTTATTAAAATTTAAAAATGAACCATTGTTAAGACTTATTGCGTTGTCAGTTCCTACAAACTGAACAGCACTGGTAAATCTCGCTTGTCCGGCACAGTTTAAAACATAACCAGAAACACCAACAGCACCTAAACCAAACCTATCCTTAACCCAGACACGACCAACATTAGCATCTCCTATTTGAGTTTCCCATTGACCTCCTGAACTACTCATCCACATTCTGCCATCTCTATTAATATTAAATTCTCTGTTAAACATTACGAATTGAATGTGTAATCCATTACTTGGCGCCCTATAATTATTACAAAATAAAGTATTACCAGTAACCATTGTAATAGAGTCATGAAATGTAACCGGACCCGATACTGATTGATTGCTTAAATCTAGTTTATCTAATTTTTGTAAATCCGTTGCTAATAAACTATTGATAGTATTTGAATTTTGAGTTATTAATAAATCTTGTGTAGTGTTGTCTGATATGATTGAAGCAAATGTATTGCTGTATGCAGTATTTGTATTGAATAAATTAGTATCGTTTGTATATAATGTTGATACATCTGCTTGAATAGTTGTTTTTTTCGGCTGTAGTCCAAGAAGCACCCGCTCCTGCTTGTAAATCTGCTATATCTGTTAAAATCGTTGATATTGTGTTTCCGTGTCCTGTTATGTTATTAATATTTGTGTCAATTAATGATATATGCGAGGTTATAGTGTTTTGATGACTATTAACAAAAGTCATATTACTACCTACTGTACTATTTAATATTGTTATTCCATTTGTATTTGTTGCTATGTTGCTATCGTGTGTTGTTAATACTGCTAAATGTGATGCTAATGTATTATTATGTCCTGTGATTAAGGATGAATTGGAACTAATACTATTGTTAAAACCACTAATTAAAAAGGTATTAGAGCTAATATTATTAGCATTTGTGTCAAGTTTAATTGTATTTGCTGATATAGTCGGTAGTATTGAAGTTATGGTTAATCCGTGTGCTGTTATATTATTAAGGTTGCTTGTGATTGTTATATTTTGATTTACTTGTTCGTCAAACATAGTTGTTGATGTTGCGTTTAATTCAGTAATATCTAAAATACATCTATCTTATTCTTTTGTGCTAATATCAGTGCATCAACTTCTTCAATTGTATAACCTACGCCTAATGCGCCTGCGGTGTCTGATAATTCTTGCTTTGTAGCATAAACACTGCTTAAGGTTGATGGTTCTGTTGAATTTATTAATACTAATTCACTTGCTATAATTCTGCTTGAGCCATCCAATGATAATGTTGAAAACATAATTATTATATAGTAGGTTATAAAATAATTATATTCTATCTTTTCTTCCTCTTGAACCAAATATACCTTTATTTAATGCATTGTATTTTTCTTGTTTCTGTCTCAAATATTCATTTTGCAATAATTGGTAATGCTGTGCTATATTTTGTAGCGGGTTTGCAGGCGATTGTGGTTGCATTCTTCTTGGGGGTGGTGTGTTCGCTATTATATTATTTTGTTGCTGTTGTGGTTGTTGATTTTCTTCGTGGTGCGCTACTTCGTGACGCGCCACTTCGTTGTATTCTACCTTCTGGGGTTTTGCTATTGGAACTGCTTTTGGTTTAGGCTTTATGGGTTTAGATTCTAATGGTCCTTGGCAATTGCGTTCATGACTGTATCTATATGATTTTAATGTTAAAGTTTTGGCACATTTTGGACAGGTTATTTTCTTTTCATTGCGTGCTTGAGTTTTTGAGTTGTTTTTCAATGGTTCTACAGGTTTTATTTCTTGTGTTGGTTCTATTATTGGTTCTGCCTTTGGTGCTTCTTCTTCAATTGGTGGTAATTCATTTACTGGCTCGTCTGCTTCAATTGTATTAGTAATTTCAGGTTCAACTTCTGACATATATAATATATTATATTTTTTGTCTATATTTGTTTATATATTTTGTCTATATGGACAAATTGAGAAATATATTATATTCAATTATCCAATTGAAAGAGTAACGAAAACTGTATGGGTACCCCGTGAAAATCAATAACTTCGTTTCTGGAAGTTGTAATTTTAAAGTGTAGTCTCTTAATATTTTTACCGCCTACATCAATAAAATCTGCATATATGGGAGAGGTGTAGTCGCTAATGACTCCGCCCAGTTGTTGGTTAATTTGAACTTTTTTTTATTTCTGAACTACTAAAATTATTAGGTGCTGAATATTTGTAGTCGCTTAGTTGAGGTGAGTTAATATATACATTTTGAAAAGGAACTAAATTAAAATATCCACTTAACCAAGATGACGCAGGTTCGTAGACAATATAATTACTTAATAAATAGTTAATAGACTTTGGCCTTAAATTGTCATATTCAAACTGTCCTCTGTTCCATTTGTCATTTACATAAGTTTCTAATTCTTCATCTGTAGGTATTTTGATTTTGTAATTTAGAGGGTCATTTAATTTAAGTTCCATTTTGCGTTCGCTTTGTCCATAGACTGTTAAGAATAAATCCGGCACAATATCATTAAATGCCGCGTTTAATTCCGTTTGTATTTTGTACGATAATTGATTGGCATAATAAATTTCACCCGATACATCAACGGCAGTGCTTCTTAATAAGACATTGGAACTATTATATAACATAATATAGAAGCGTTCGTAAAACCCTTTCTCTGTTGTATAAAACGGAGTGCTGAATGAACACTCTGTCACGAACATTTTTGTTCTTGGTGGAATTTCAAAGTTTTGGTCAAGTTCTATAGTAAAATCGCTGGTAGAATTACTTTCTTGCAATCTGTAAGCACTATCAACATAGATTTTTTTATATGTTAATCTGTCACTCATAAATATAATATACAATAGAAATTATAATATAATTATTATTATATGATTGGACGACAATTATTATTAGGTGCTATAGAAGGCAGGACGCCGACGCAAATGATGGCAGGTGTAGCAAGTGATAAAGCATACACAGCAGGTAAGGATTTAATAGAAGATGTATTTTTTAATCATAAAAAGACATTGGAAGACAAAATAGGAGGTTTCAATAAACATTTTGATAAGCAGATAATGAAACATAAAACACGCTATGCTGAAGAAATCAATGTTCAAAATGAAAATAAAATCGATGATGTTAAAGGTTTAGACGCCGCGTATTCAAATGTGAATGGAATAACAAGAATAGGCAACACATTATATATTGGCGGTACTGGTGCTAAAAACGGCGCTGGTCATCTTGCTAATGATATAATTTCTGATTTATTCTTTATACCCACGCGAAATTTTCATTTGAGTGAAAGGTATAAGGATGCAATGGAAGAATTAAGGAAAAATCCAGATGTGAATAGAATTGTTGGACATAGTCTCGCGGGAGCAGTGGCACGTGAAATAAACAGGAGAAGCGGAAATAGATATGCTACTACAGTTTATTCATCGCCGTTAATTTCAGGAGCACATCAACCAAAAGACCCACGAAATCTTAAATTTCGTAATCGCGGTGATGTATTCGCGGCATTTGACGACGCGGCAATAACTGGAGAAATAGAAAGCAACAACTTATTAGATAAACACAGTTTCAAAAATTGGACAGGACAAGGTATGACTGAAATTAATCCTACTACTGATATTTCTAATGGGTTCAACCCGAATGATAATTCGGGTTAAATGCTTCGCGTTTCAATCCGAATTCAACACCAGAACAATAAAATATCAATAACATTAATAATAATGTATAGAAACAAAGACAAACAAAACAAAATTCCAATAGAGAAGAAACTGACAAAAGAACCTACAAAATACGATAAACAATATAAAAAATTAGATTATGATACTTTAAAAGATATAGTTGATACAAAAAGTAATTATCTAATAAATACTATAAAAAATACAACTTCAAATAATTCTACTACAATGCTTCCACATAAGAAAAATATAAATAAATAAAAAAATAAATCTAAGTTTATCATATATAAGTAATGGATAATATAATTGCAGAAAGTGAAACTACAATGATTAACTCGTTAAATTTTGGACTTCCAGAAACAGCACAATACATCACAGACAGAAGACACGTTAATTATTTTCCATCAGGCAGTAATGTTTATAATCCAAATGCAGGAAACAAAAATATTAGATTTCATATAACAGGTGAAGACAACACATATATTGATTTATCTTCTATTCGTTTATTTGCCAATCTTCAAAACACCGACGGAACACGAAGCCATTTTTTACGCCCGTTAGGTAATTTATCATCCTTCTTCAGTCGTTACAGATGCACTGTTGGAGGTCAGCAAGTTCAGGATATTATTGAATACAATAGGCATTGTGAATTGTATAATTCCTTTAAAAGTCAAGATGCCCGAGATATGGACGATTTAGAAAGTAGCGCTAATCCTCGTTGGGATGATGACTGGCGACATACTTATGCTACTGGATTAGCAGAATTTATTGATGCTAATAATGAACGAGGAACTACTGGAACAGCACCAGATGATGTGTTAGTCGCCGCGGGAGATCATAATAATTGGGGCGATTTAACAGCACAATATACCCGCCATTCAGTTGCAGGAATACCCGGCGCTAATGGTTATATGCGATTAGGACATAAACCAGTATGCGGACTGTTAGAAAGCAATTATTATTTACCTTTACGATATGCTCCGCTTGAACTGGAATTTACAATTGTATCGGATGAGCACGTACCAGTAATTACACCATTTGCTACTCGTAACGCAGCGGGGGAGTTAATCGACAACAAATATACTGACAAATATGGATATTACTTTACAACCGGCGATACTTCAACACAGTGGGAATTGAATAACGTAATCATTAGAGCTGAGGTAATTCAATTGGACAATACGGTCAACAATAACATAGTTAAACATTTGTTAGAGGGTCAAAGTTTGAAATTAGTTTTTCCAATGTATCACACTATGACACAATCATTCAACGCGGGAGGAAATGAAATTAATATGAACATTGTTAAATCCGCTTCTAAATTAAATGGTTGTTTCATTACTCTCTATCGCCCACCAAGAGCAGGTGTAGATGCTGATAATAATAATTACTACAGACACGATAATTATATTTACAAGCGATGGAATTATTTTTACAATCCTATGATTAGCTCCCGTATTTTTGATGGTCCTAATCCAGATGGTGCTGATCGTGAGCGTTTCCAAGGTAAAGGTTTTCAAGATAAAGATTTAAATTTAACGTGGCAATTACAAATTCACAATAAGAAATATCCAGAGTTTGAATGCCAGAGCCTCGCCGAGAGTGCCTACTACCTCCGAAGAACATTACACTATTTGAACCCTGACCAAGATGCCTTTAGCATTTCATATAAACGCTACAGAGAAGACAAGTTCGTTATTGGGATTTCATTTGAGAAAATGGCAGATACTAATTTTACAGGCCAGAATACGAAACAAGGAGGCTTACTCGTTTTTAAATTGAAAGGAAGTAACAGAGCACTGACAGCTGATGAAGATGTGCGAGAATTATTTGCGCATATGATTTCGGAGTCTGTTCTGGAATTACGCGAATCCGGAAGTCTGCTCTATGATTAAAATTAAAATCTATGATAAATATATAATGTATAAATTCCACAAAAGAAAGAAAAAGAAAAATAAAGGTAAGATATTCTTACAATCCTCCCAAATTAAATATAGTCCATTTGATCTAAAAGATACAGAATATCTAAAACACCTGCACGAACAAATGAAGTTAAGAAACTCACAGGAAGCATCAGTAGCATTAAGGAAAAAGATTGACGAAGGAAATAAGAGAGCAAACTATGTAAATGAGCTGGATAGGATGATGGGTGAATTATATCGTCCTAACTTGCCACATGCAACAAAAGAACATTTAAATAAATGGTATGAAGATACAAAAAAGTTAATATTTACTTAAGATTTATTTTAATAATATTAATAATCTAACTATTATTATAATAAATATGGCAACTACAGCAAGTTTAGAATTAATAAATCCATATGCAAAATTTGGATTGAAACGACGCCCCACTTATGAAGAAATTGCAGGTCTAATTTGCGAAAATGATTTAATAACGGGAAAACTACCTAACCGAGATGCTACATTCTTCAAAGCAAGTCCTCAAGGAAGTTTTTTTGATGGAAGCGACCACTTAGAATTATTGAAAGACCAAGAGATGAGAATATTAGACAGACAAATGAGAGAGGCAATGATGAAACAAGAAGCACGCAGAAACGGGCATACTTATGCAGTTCACAAAATGAATGCAGAAACACCAGTCCAAGCAAACGCTGATGCAATAAATGATGAATATGATTTTTCCACACCACAACAAACGGCAAGACAACACGAGGCAATGGTAGATACACAATTACAAGATATAGCAACTGCAACAAAGCGGAAAGCGGAAGAAGTAGGCAGAGCGATGGCATCAAATTTAAGAGAGATGGGCGGAACATTATTTCATAGAATGGTGGCAAACAGACAATCAGCACCAACAGAACCACGACAAGCGCCAGCAGGTAGAGCAGTAGCAGACGACCAGCAAACAATGCACGTAGAAGATGTTGAACTATCACCTCAAGCAGTAGATGACAATTTTTACGCGACACCAGTTCAACAAGCAACAGGAGCATCAAGTTCAACAGCCCAACAACCACCACCATTGCCAATGACACCATTATTTAAAACAACACTAGATAATAATATTAGTCCTGTTTACTGGAAAGAAAACCCTAATTTAACAGTAAATGATATTCAATTTCAATCTTATTTAAGAGGAATTCAAGTGCCAAAAGAAAGCGAAATACAAGAAGAATTGAAACACAAAGGCAGAGGCAAGGCGAGAACATACAAAGAATATTTAACAGATATGATTTTAGACACTATTGATAATGGCGGATGGATAGTAAATTTAAGCAAGGGTAGAATAGAAGAACTCAAGGCAAGTTTTAAGGGCAAAGGTAAGAAATAAAAATATAAATAATAATAATGATAATATTAATTAAAAATATACTGAAAAGAAAGAAGCAGAAATTCAATGATAAATATGATGACGACAGTTTTACAATACATAACCTAATGAAACCAAACACTTCAACAACAATACAACCACCGAAACTGATGAAAAAGGGCATACCGAGAGAATTTGTTGACATTGCAACCAACCCAGATACTATTGCTACAGCAACCAGAGAGACGCAAGAAAAGTTATACAATGATGCAAATCAACCATTAAATATGACATTTGAAGCATTTAAGGTAAAGGAAAACCAAGACAATATGTTTAAGATAATGCTTAAAAACTTTTGTGGCGCAACACATACAAAAGAAATGAGCCAACAAGAACACAAGCAACACAAACCCTGAAAAACCAACGCGACGCAATGGTGTCAGCCTTTACTAAAATGCTTGACAACAACAAACCGCCAGAACCACCGCCAAAGAAACCACCAGATGAGGATGACAGCGATGAAGAAGAAAAGAAGTTCAAGCTGACAAAAATGATAGAAATAATGCTACACAACGGCGCTACAGTAGCAGATATAATATTAAACTTATCACATAGCGCAATTGCAACAACAATAAATATCGCAGATTTAGTTAATCAGATAACAGCAGGACATGCACAAGGTAGCAGTAGCAATTCATCAAATGAAGCTATTAGTGTTCATAGTTCTCCACCTATTACTGTTCATAGTTCTTCATCTGAAAGTCCAACAGAAATACCAGCACCAACTGAAGACGAAGAAGAAGAAGACGGAGAAGAAAAACAAAAATATAATTTTGAAAAATTAAAATCTAAATAATATTATATATAATGGGTTCAAGTAAATCAAAACCAGTAGAAATTGATGACGAAGAGGCTATTAAAGTAATAAAAGATATAGATGTAAATACGATAAGTGAAATGTCAAGAATTGATATTCTACAAATAAATTCATTGAAAGCAATAATAAATAAATTGGAAAAAGTTAATGAATGTAAAAAGGATAAAATATATCATAAACTACCTGCTTTGAATTTATGCAGTTATTCTTTATTTTGAATTAATAATATTAAAACATAATTCATATTATTAATTGCTATCATAATCTGTCATTTCACTTTCGGGTAATTTCGTTGAGGCATTGCTACATCTATCATCTATTAAATCTTCTTCATCAACAAAATTATTTTGAAATCG
This sequence comes from Effrenium voratum, assembly GCA_963377175.1. NCBI lineage: Eukaryota > Dinophyceae > Suessiales > Symbiodiniaceae > Effrenium > Effrenium voratum. The sequence goes on from CAUJNA010000109.1 coordinate 316,876, forward strand.
TAATAATTCCTCGTCTGTTGCCCTTCTTTTCAATACCTTATAAAGTTTATGTATCCAAGAATTAGTATGAAAATTATAATTACCTCTACGATAAAATCCACCGCATTTACATTGTTTTATAACCATATTAATATATTATATTAAATTAGAATATCTTTATTCATCATTTGTAATTTGAAATGCCTGTTCAAAATTGATATGAAACATTTTGTTAATGTCTTTTGAATTCATATTCACGTAGAAAAAAAGAATATGGAGCAAAATTCACGGCTTGATGATACATATCTAATAATTGCTGTTTGTCAACAATGGCAGAATTTTCTTCAATAAAACTCATCAATTCACTGGCATTTTTCAACCTAAAAATATATAATGAACTGGCATTTAAACGAATGATAGGCGCTAAAACATTGTATTTCTGTGTTGAACAAATTACGCTTACTGCATCGTGCCTGCCTCTTGTAAATAATCCATGTAATAATTTACTATATCTAACAAATTTAGGGTCGTCTGCGTGGTCATCTATCACAATGAATATTGAATGCAGTTTCTTTATCTTTTTAGATTTCATATAATTAATTATTTTCTTCTGTCTTTCAATTACATTTTCTAAATCACTTGGATTATAATTATCAAAATAAATTTGTTCTTTTTGATCATCCACGTGCAATTCATCCCTGATATATTTTTTAACTTCTATGAAGGTCGGGTCATTATGAACGCTGGGGGAAAATATAAATATTCTTGCGAATGAATTTCTATAAACATTCAATATTAAATTTTGAATAAGGACAGTCTTACCGCCTGTCGAAGAAGCAACTATAATACTTCTAAATGGTAATTTTGGCACGTGCTCATATTTAGATTGTTTGAATTCATATTCAGTTATGTTTATTGGTTTTATTATTGGAACATCTGTCATAGTTGATATTAAAGATATATAGAAAATAATTTAATATTATTTATTGTATGAAAGCATTGCTATGATATGAATGGTGTCTATCGTAGTAGAACAGGCTCTTTCATCAACTTCAATCAATAAGCATTGAAGCTAATTAGTTTGATGCGTTGTAAAGAAAACCCCAAGTGCTGTGCCCTCCGAATATTCTATCATGCATGAAAATAATAAGATTAAATAACTATTTTATCTTATTATTTATATGAATAGGAGTTATTCACATTATATTAATATAATAGATGAAGTAGAAAATATAGAACAAGTAATAATTACTGATAATAAAACTAAAAAATGCTGTTATTATTCATTAGAATTAATTAAGTTTGTGATACAATATATCAAAAATATAAATGCAAATATTAATATAAATGGTGAAAAAGAAAAAGAAAAACACAAATAAGACAGGTTTAAGTGTTTCTTCAACTGATGAAGATAGCGGAGAAATTGTTAAAGAAACAGCAGTAATTGAAGTTGCTTGTCCTATGTGCAAAAAGATGTTAGAACTTAAAAATGAGTTAGAAATACAAAGAAAGGGAAATTGTAAATGTTCATGTATTCCAACAAGTTTCAAAATAAGTAAAAACGATAAGAAAATGAATATTGATAAAACTAAAGACAGTATCAACTTAGAAACTGATGTCCATAATATAACTTTTAAATTTGGTAGGCAAGCAACACCATCCGATAATAATGAAAACGAAACACAGGAAACTGTTAAACAAATGATGAAAAATATATAATTAAATAAATAAATATCTAAATAAATATATAGTAATGTCTGAAAATGAGAATTATACTATTAATGATTTAATGAAGAAGATAACATTAATTGGTAAAAATATCAAAACCTTAAATGATATGATTAAATCCATTGATGACAAAATGAAACCAGTTGAACGCGAGCAACAAAGCAACGAAGAGAAGGAGAAGATTGACAAAATATTTCAAGCAAAATCTATAGGAAGGCCATCGGGCGACTACCCTACAAAGCAAAAGAAATACTGTGATATGTTGAATACAGGAAAAATCAAACAACCAAAGCAACAAACATTAGAATTTTATAAAATTTCAATAAATGATGATGGAGTATATGTATTATTTGAATAATTAATATCTAAATAATTCTAATAAATGAATTTATTAGAATTATTTAGCGGAACAAAAAGCGTCGGAACCATAGCAAAGTCGCTTGGATTTAATGTGATATCATTAGACTTGAAAAATGCTGATATAAATACTGAGATTTTGAAATGGGATTATAAACAATTTGATAGGAACCATTTTGATTTTATTTGGAGTAGTCCCCCATGCACTGAATACAGCGTAGCAAAAACTAGGGGAATTAGGGATATCGAATATGCAAATAGTATTGTCTTAAAAACTATTGAGATTATCAAATATTTCAATCCTAAATATTTTGTAATCGAAAATCCACAAACTGGATTATTAAAACATCAGGAGTTTATGGATGAGTTTGATTTTAAAGATGTTGATTATTGTAAATATGGATTTAATTATAGAAAGAGGACTAGGCTATGGAATAACATTACAACTTGGAAACCTAGAGAATTATGTAAAAAGGATTGTGGTAACATCAGGAATAATAAACATATTGAAACTGCGCAACGTTTGCCAAGTGGAAACAAGGAACAATGGGGCGACAATCCAATAATACATAAACAGGAAGATTTATACAAAATACCTAGCGAATTAATTTGTGAAATCTTAGTGAGTTTGACGGATTAAGGATTTTGAGTTTGGGGTTGGGTTTGAAACTTGAAATTTCTAGGTTCATCCAACGACAACACAGTAAAAAATGGAATTCTAAAAAAATGAAAATATTAATTTTTAAGGGGATAATCCATAGTTTATCAAATTTAGAAAACGCCAATATTCATATAGATATATCAGGAAACTCCCACCAGTTGCCAAACAGGGCACAAAAAAATTGGCGAGAGTTCCCCCTTATATATTATATATATACCCCGCCCCAGAAAAAAAGCCCTCCCGGCCAAGTCCTTACCTAGTAGGGCTCGGTCTCGTAGGCGAAGAAGACGATGAAGATACCTGCGCAGGAAAAAACAAAACGGAGAGGGAGGGACCCACCAGCAAACCCAAAACCCAAGCCAGCCCGCCCTGCCCCCCCGGTCAAAAGGGGGCGCACCCAAGCTTGTCGTGCTCGCTCATCAACCTGGCACGGCGTCGGGTGTCCCACAAAAAGCTTAAAACTGCTTGGTCAAAAATGCTGACGGTGCTAGGACAAAACGCATTTTTTCCATCATCTGGGTCTGTGCGAACCTATTGCCGAATGTGCCACTTTCACGGTTGAAATCACCGATGTTGGGGTGGACCTCACCGATTTTGGGGTGGACATCACAGATTTTGGGGTGGACATCACCGATTTTGGGGTGGACATCACCGATTTTGCCCCCATCCCATAACCTCCGCCCCGCCTCTGGAATGCGGTAGAAGATGAAGACGTGGCAAGTGAGCGGCGCCGACGGTTGACACCCCACACCATAAAACCCAATAAAATCCTACAAGGATCGCCACGCCCCAAAAAAATATATGATGAAACTGATGAAACGAAGGAGGGAGTGATGTTGTTGCTGTTCTATTTTTTGTCCGAGAAATGGACAAATCGTTTTTAGACAGTTCGATTTTTTTTTGATGACAAATATTTTTTGCAATATATTTTGCAAAATTTATTTTTTTGAAATGGATGAGGCGAGGAGATTGAGGAAATGACATTTTGGAGGGTAGTTGGTGAAATGAATGAGGCGAGGAGAAAGGAGAAAAGGATGGCGAAAATTTTGGAAAAATGATGATACAAAAACGGATGAGATGGACAGAAAGGAATGTAGAAAAATGATGAAAACAAATAAGGGTAGAAGATGGAAGATGAAAAAAAATGTAGGGGGGGGTGTATGTATGAAGCAATTTATTTGCCAGGCGAGGCCCCCGACTACTAGTATAAGGGGTTTACATTTGTCCAAGGGGTATGTAAAAGGGGTATGTACAAGCTCCCCTGGACTGATGAGTGAAACTCGATCCCGCCTGTGCCTGACTCAGCATTTGCGGGTGAGGTGCACCATGCGAACCAAGACGCGTGCGGCTCTCAGGGCGGTTTCTCTCAGCTCACAAGAACTTTCACTGTTCTTCGCAAGCGGCTTTTTGTGTTGTGGTTCTATTATTTGGCTCTGTTCATGTTTAGTAGGGGGCTGCAAAAATCGGTCAGTTGTTTTGCAACGATGCCCTCAGTTGCCCAAAGCCAACCTTCTGACCTTTTGGCTTCCCCATTTTGATTGATTCGTAGTGGGATCGAAAGGTGATCACCTTTTGTTTCCGGCAAATGAGCAACAAAGGTTTGGGAAGGAACCCTTGTGAGTTTTCGTGGTTTCCGGGGGCTTCGGGTCGGGCCTTCCGCTTTGGGTCTTGAGAACGCTTCCCACGCCGTGCGCCAAGAGCTGTGGTCCAAAGTATCACGTCCCGAGGTCCGTTTCGGACTTTAAACTTGTTGAGTTTGGACCATGTTGGTGGTGAATAAAAAGTTCATTTGTTTTTGGGCCAATGCACTCAGGAAGTGAGCCTTTGCATGTCTTGAGAGTGGCAAAGACGGCTGAAACTGAAGCCGCAGTTGGGAGAACCCATCAGGCGAGTCCGGATCCCGCCGATGCTGCTTCTGCCCCAAGGAACAACCACCTCTTCCGACGTGGCGCGTGCCCCAGTGCCAGGTGAGTATGTGTCAAGACCGGGCACTTGAAACATCCTGGGAGTTGTTCGTCCATGTTTCAGTCCGTTCTCAGTTGGATCTTGCACAGGCAAGGCACATGAGGAAGCACATCCTTTCGAATGGAATTTCAGCAGGTGCCGAAAGATTTTGAAATGTTTGGAGATGTATGTTGGTTCTGTTGCCCTCCTTGCAGTCACATGGCACCTGAGCGAGGACTTTATGTTTAACAGTTTTTTTCTTTTTCAGGCGCTTTCCCCCCACAGGTGCTATGTAGTATAGTGTAGTTCTTAAGAGGGTGGTAGAGGTTGCCGGGTGTTGATACATCACCATGGTGCTAGAACGGGGAGCGAGACCGAGGAATAGCTGACCTAGCGGGTCAGTCAGACTCTGAGCGCGAGCTGGTACAGATTTTCTCGAGGCAAAGTTCACTCCAATGCGCGCCAGCAGCAGAAACATGAGCGAGTCCCGTTGGCTAGTCCATCTCAGTGGTTCAAAGCCGATCTCTTGACCTTTTGGTTTTGCCCTTATTCCTCCACAATACTTCCATTTGCTTAAGATTTTTTATTTGTATTTTCCCCTGTTGGTTCTAGAGGGAATCTATGACTACTGGACATGTTTTTTTTTTCCAGGGGTCTTAACCAAATGGAAGGCAAAGTGAGCCATGGCAGAACCTCTAGCAATCCCAACTGGTGCCCGTCACTTTTTTGGCCGGCAGGTTTCGGAGGATGCAGCGGATTTTGGATATCTCGGAACCCGTTGTTCCTCCCTTTTCAACTTCCCCAGAATTGGCTCCCCTTTTTGATGTTTTGCTTTTTTGGGGTCCCTCTGTTTTCCACTAATCAGCAAAAACATATTTTTTGCTGGGGTCCTAATTCCAGCCTAGTTAAAAGGCCCATGCGTCACTTCCAAGCTGTTTAGGGCCCAATCCAGATTTCTCGACGCTATCCTTTTGGGAAAGCCATTGTAAGAAACTACCTGGAAGATCATTTTGCTCTTAGGACCTCGCTATGCTAGTGGGAGTGAGGGTTGGAGTTTGTTTGTGGGTCCGTCAGTTCGGAAAGGGAACAACCTTTGGGTTGAAGATGGGTGTGGTGATGATTTGAGGCAGGGAGTACCAACATATGTTTATATGCAATCTCGCGAATGTAGACTGCGCGAATATGGAATATGTAAGGCATTATGTAGTGGTGTCATTGTTTGATATCTTTTCAAGTTGGATAAACGGGCAACCAACAGGAACATTATGGAAAGCGAAAGCCATTTCTTCTGTCTCTCAAAGCGGTCACTTGCTGCATGGTTGCAACTCCGGCGCATTTGGCTCAACGGGCGCTGCGCCTATGAGGGTCAGGGGCTTGCTTCTATTTGAGCGGATTTTTCGGGATCAACTGGAAACCAAGAGGAAACCAACCGCAAGTGTCCCAACTTTCGGGAAGCAGCTGTTCTCCCTTGCGTGTTGAGCATCTATCAAGTTTCAGTTGCCGGTGACGTTTACAAGTCGGAACTCCGAAGAACCCCGCAAGGAGGAATTAGATTCGGAAGCCCAACCGGAAACTCGAACATTTCCACTCTCTGGCTGGAACCAACCAGCTCCAGCTTTCAATCTTTGGTAGACTAAAGGTCGGCAATGGACTGCTTCTACATTTCCGGGGTTGCTCCAACTCACCATTTGGACGCCACCAAATCTAGAACACACAAAACTCATGAAATCTTCAGCTGGGACCCAGCCAAAAGCGCCCAGCCAAAAGCCCACCACCCCACGAATCCGCTCCGGCGCCGGGCGCCGGGCGCCAATTGCCGCATGGCCTCGGAGGCGAAGGCGCTGCGAACGTTCCGGGCGCCCGAGAGGCTCACGGCATGCAGCGTGGTGGGCTCGAAGATCGCCACCGGCACCCAGGAGCCGCCGAGCGGCGCCGGCGATGGGGTTTGGTCGGGCTCAAAAATGGGCGGCGCTCAGGCGCTCGTGGTGTTGAGGCTCGGCGCCCCATGTTTTGTGGGGGTTTGAAGGGACGCCCTAAGGAACAAAACACTATTGTTTCTTTGGGGGGGGGTCTCATGAAATATGGTGCATGGTGATTCGTGAGTCTCGCCACCATGTGTGTTTTTTGTTTCGTTCCGCCTTCACCTTGTAATGCTGTGGGTGACACTCCTGCACTTGGGATGGATGAAACACTATGAAAACTGGTTGATAAACCACCTGGCAGCTGGTACCCTTCGATTGTGGATGTTGTCCATCCACATGTTTTGTAGGGAACCTCGCTCGAGTTCCTGATGCGTTTGGAACAAACAAACCCAGGTATCCCCGACAGGCCCGGGACTTCGGAACTTGGAACTCCTCCGGAGCCCTCCCTGAAAGCTCGGAACCCGTCCTGGCCAAGTGGGTTTAAGGCTGGTTTAGTGTGGTTTTATAGGGCTTTAGTTCAGGCGGCTTTAAGGTGGGTTTGGTTTTTCAGGTTGGCCAAAGGGGAAACCAACAGAAACTCAGTTGTTCAGTGGCACGCTTGTTGGTGGCTGCTTAATAAAAATGGTCTTCCCCAAAAAGGGTTCCCTTTTTTCTCCAGGAACACTGAACAACTGAGGGACAGCGTTGTGGCCCTGTCAGGAGGGTGCGCTTCTGATGTGGAACCTGGCGCCAGGGCGCCCGCGCCCAGTGCGGCTTGTTGGGCACACGGCGCAGGTGACCTGCATTCGGGCTTCCACATCTCTGATGCTCGTCCACATTGTGGTTTTCCATTTGCTTCTAGGGGCTGATTCCAACCATTCCTTTCCAACCATTGTTCCTTTCAAAAACCAGCTGTTTCCCCAGGGTTTTGGGTGGTTGTTTAGAAGGATGCCAAGAAAGAATGGGGAAGGTACCCCTGGATTGCTGGAATAACTTGCTTGATGTTCAAACATGCTTTAAAGGGGAATTGAATTTACTACTGAAACTATGTTCATATTTTTCCAGGGGGCGGAACAACAACAATAAATGGAGGTTGAAAGGGCGAAAGGGGGTGCACGGAAACTTACCCCCGCCCACTTAGTGTGTCCCGGTCCACATCCATGAAATGGGGCCTCTATGCACATCCCAGGTCTCCAATTTGTGTGTAACTTCGGGTTGGCATGTGAACCGCAGTCAA